>CM060416.1:157184816-157202316 GCA_030545235.1 Helianthus tuberosus | reverse complement strand
AAAACGACAAGCATCAACGACGAAATCTCTTTTCGCTTCTTCCTTTTCGCCTTACCGCCGAACACGACAAATCCCATTCCTTTCACCCTGAATTTCCGGAACAAATCAATGTACGCACGCATCTTCTTTTTGTAATTGAAATATAATGTGTTCATACATGCATGCAATTAATCACAAGTTACAAGAAGACTCGAACTCTATAAAAACCTTAGTCATTCTTATATTTTTCTCACACTTTCTTTCACTCCCGGACTTTCCTTGTATCAACCTAACCCACCGTCGTCGCCTGAAGTACCCAAAATAACCCGCACCCAAACATTTCTTAGTTCAACAAAACCCAACATTCAAATGGCAAACTTCCAAGTAACACATGCTGAATCCTCAACCGCAGCAGGAATTCATCCCTTCCTTCGGTTTGCTGACCTACCCACTCGTGAGAAGTATCAGAACCTCAAGGACCTTGAAGTTTTTACCATCGGCGGTATTGATTGGGATCGAATAGAAATGGTTAACCCCAGTGGTTCACTGGCAAGATTACTACCACCTAATACACCCTGGCGTCGTTTCTTCGACATCTTAGAGCCATCATATGATGAACTGGTGTATGAATTCTTGTGCACCTTCTATTACAAATCTGATAGAAGTCTTACCGAAGAATCCATTCATTTTCAGCTTTGTGGACAACATTATAACATGTCATTAACAGAATTCGCAGTTCGTCTGGGTATATATACCAATGAAGAAGTTACACAACCCGTTTTCACGAGGGCATTAACCACCTATATCTACGCGAAAATGAAAGAGTATTGGCAACGCCATGCATCAAAAGCATGGTGCGGCAACAATAATTCTGCAAACTTCAAAGACCCTCGTTATCGGTATATGCACCTTGTTTTGGCCAACACTATCACGGGGAGCGAAATTAATCAACGAAGGGTTAGTACCTCCGAAGTCTTCTTTCTATATAGTATCTTCGAGCGAGTTCCTTGTAATATTGCTCACGAACTTGCTGCATATTTTTCTAGTCAACAAACAAATCCCCTGAGAAGTCTCATGGGGGGATCTTACGTTACTAGACTAGCAAAATCATTAGGTGTCCTAAGTGACAAGGTTATCCAGGGGTTATCTCCACCAAAGGCACCTGTGATTGTAAATTGTAACATCATTAGGCTAACCCCTGTCCTTAGCCATACACCAACTCAACCATCTCAGTCGGGGGGAGCTCCATTTGTCTTAGACAGTACCCCCACACAAAATCTACAACAATCATTATTGCAGCTTCCTCAACAGTCTTTTTATCGATATGATATGCTACCACTGCCGCCATACGTACAAGAATACATTACAGCTAACCCATCCCAACCATTAACACCAAACGTCTCGCAAGGCTTCTCACCGATAGTCTTCGAGGAGGCTCCAATGACGCAAGATGAATTGTTTGATGAAAACTTGATGCTCCAAGAACAGTTAGCATCGGAGTCATTTCCGCCACAGTCTTTTCTATCGCTATTAAACGAGGTAGAACAACTGCCACCAACTGATATAGCAGGCCCAAGTACGGTGCCTCAAATGGATCTACATCCAGATCAAATGGTAGTTGAAATGGCTAGGTTAAGCAATCAGAACCAAGATTTGTTACGGCAAATACAAGAGCTGACTGAAAGGAATCAATGGTTGGAAAGCATGCTAGCTGCTCGTATGCAACTGGATCCACTACCTCCACTACCTGATAGTTTTGAGCCTGAAATTGATCCGTTACATGACTTATTTCAAATGTAATTTGTTTACAACATACTAGACCATCAAACAAACAATGCTATCTATGTTTTGATTCAATTAATGTTGTGTTATATTGATGCTTATTTGATTTAAACGAAGCTTCAATCTTATTGTTTCTCACTTAACTAGAAGTGCTGTGTGGACCATGCAACGGAACGCGTAATTTTGGGTGCACACTTAATTACGAGGTTCGATGCATGAGAATCATAGTAATCCTTGTTAAGTAAAGTGACATATACAAACATTATGTGGTTATGTGATTATTCATTTGCTTATTTGTACGTACATTTGTTTACCGAAGATTTACATTACAAATACAGCATAACACAGTGCCTTGCAAAACAATTTCTATACAATGGTTCTCGTAAATCCCTCAAGATAACACATTGCTTTGTTGGAACCTGAAGGTTTATTCATGTAGGTTAGCATAGTTGAAGGGTTGTTTCTGTGTTTTGTTTAGTTAACATATGGGCCGATTTTGTAAGGGTTGGGTTAGTTTGTTAATTGTCGCAATGGGCCTAGGTTTAAGTCCAATTGTTTTGTATTTAAACAAACCTCAACCACTTGGTTGAGGTTGATCGTTGGTTGCGACTAGGAAAGGAGCCGAGAACTCCATAGGGATCTTGTATCAGTCATTGGTCATCATTGAATGCAAGATTTCCGGTTTGTGTTTTGATTATATCATTGTTTCATTATATTGTTCTTGAATCAGCTTGTGATTGTATTCCGCACCTTCACAAGTTAGAGTCTGATATCATTGAAGGATCCTAAACGGGTTTTACATGCTTATCTTTCTAAACATTGCAATTACATTCTACAGTCTCTTTCGAATAAATTTCGGAACGAAATTTTCTAAAGTAGGGGAGACTGTAACCATCCTAGTTTTCATACCTGTATTTGTTTGATTTGCATTGTAAAGATTACCGTATTTAAAGTGAAACTTACTTGAAACATACTTGCTTTATACTCACACATACTTATACCAACACAAACACATGAAACAAATGCAAATTTTTTGAGTTTTATACTATTAAGCAAGGCTACATAAACTATAAGGATCTAATACAAATTTTAAACAACTCACAACCGATTACCCACGACGAGACTTCAATCTTAACACATCACCTTCGTCTATCCAATACTTATGCTATTCTTATACTCGCATTCATTTAATAAATCTTTACACTCCTATTATTTTCCATTATTCTTTTCTTTTATACAAACCCTGTTTTCGTCTATCCAATACTTATGTTATTCTTATACTCGCATTCGTTTAATAAATCTTTACACTCCTATTATTTTCCATTATTCTTTTCTTTTATACAAACCCTGTTTACAAACCTATCTTTTCGTTCCTCAAAACTTCATACTTTTCAACATATTTCAAAAACATCAAAGTCTCGATTTTAGACAATCATTCTTTTAGCCAAATTTTTTTTTCCAAGGTCTTCCTCTTGAATAAATTTCGGGACGAAATTTCCTAAAGTAGGGGAGACTGTAACGCCTCGTATTTTCGTATTATTATTTTCTAAAGTTCATATGTGTATTTTATTTTTCGAAGCGTTAATTATAATGGAAATACATTTTCAATCACATGATTTTATACGAAACCGAAAAATCATTACAAAAGATTTTTCCTTTATAATTTTCAGGATTTTTACCGTAAAATCTTACAAAAAGGATTTTTAATAATTTTTAGAAATGTTTCTAGCATAGGTCCCTTTTGTAAAAAGGGCGTGTTTTAATCCATAGAATTCAAAAAAAAAAATTAAAAAAAATACGTGAATAGTGCCGTGAATAGTGCCATACGGAGATTTATACATTTTCCACCCTTTTTCTTCTCCAATCACCTTTTCCACCTCCTTCAATCACCTTTTCCACCTCCCTTCTTATTATAATCATCTTTTTATTTTATTTTATTTTTTTTATTTTTTTATTTATCTTTTCCATATATTTTATTATTATCTCCATCACCCACCTACCACCTTCTTCACCTATAAATACCAACCTCCTCCTACCATTTTCATCACACCATTCTTCTCTCAATCTCCTCTTAATCTCTCTAATTCTCTCACTCAAGAATTCTAAGAATTCTAAAAGAACACTAAGTGTTCTAACCATTCTCCTCTCTTCGTAGTATGCTCTGTGGTTGCAGCTTAGTCTGATCTTCCACATCAGAAACAGGGATTCGGTTGACTGTTTTGTATACGGTAGAATTGTACCGCTTATAGGCTTGAAGTTTCCAACCTCCAACTCTTCACGGGATTACCAAAGGAACAACTTTGAGAAACCGTGAGTATACTCGTATTCCCCTCTTTTACTTTTACCACTTTTAGGGTGTAACATGTTTACTTATCAAAAACTTACACATGAACATTTTTCTTATGCAATGCACAAAATAATACATTATATATGAATACTTTGATACATCTTGATGCTTGTTAATACTCATATTCCAAAAAAATGGAAACTTATCATCAAGATAGGGGTGATTCCCTAACCTTGATGATTAGCTCCGCTCACTTTCCAACTTCACCAATGAGCTAGGGGTGATTCCCTTACCTCGGAGGTAGTTACCAACTTTTCTTCGTTCTCAAAGGATTGAACGTCCCTTTTCAAAAAAAATTTGGAATTTATTTCACGTGCATGCTAATATGTTATACTGGATTCGTGTTACTTGGGTGAAACTTTATGTGATAAACTTGTCATTAACTTCGTAAGAAGCCACACCTTAACATACACGATGGGTTGACCTGTGTATTCACATGCCAGGGATACGTTAATCTTGTTAACTAAGTATGTCATGTGGATTGTTCTAAATTTTTATGCAAATACGTTAATCTTAGATTTCGAGGACGAAATCTCCTAAAGTAGGGGAGACTGTAACATCCGCCAATTTTAGCGCTATAGGATTGACGACCCGCCGTAGACTTGTGGTTATGTCATGAGCATCTCGCGTCTCTTTTGGTTTGATATGTTAGACACATGCCAAATTTATTGTTTATCTTGAATCACCTGCTTGCTATGAGGAATTGTTTAAAAACTTATCTTAAGCTATGTATGTACCAAACTTATATACTCGCCTTTGCTTTTGCATTGAATTGTATTTTAAACATGTTACAGGTTGATGATGACGATGCTATGAAAAGAAGTAGTGTTGATGCCTAGATACACATATAGACGTTTAGGTTTAATATGTTGTATCACTTATGATTATGTTGTCATGTATTTCAAACAACAAGAACTGGACTCAAAAGTTGGAACCACTACACGCATTCCAAGGTTAACCGATGCAAATGATTTCCCAGAATGGAAATGGCGCTTTGAACAACATGTGAAGGTCAAGGATTCAAAAATTTGGAGAAACATCATGAGAGGTCCAAGGGAGATAATGACAGACAGTCCTACTGAACCGGGTTTAAAAGTTAAGAAAGCCAAGAGTGAATATACTGAAGAGGATTTCGGTATAATTGAAGAAGATGAAAGAGCATTGTCCTATCTGACCATGGGATTGGGCCCAAATATAGCTATTGGCTTTCGCGCTTGCAAAAACATTTAAAAAATGAAAAAGCCAAAAAGAGAAATTGCTTGATATGGGAAATGAAATAAATGTTCGTGTTAAAGGGTTTTGACTAACACATGTAAGGTGCCATAGCTGAAAAGACTAGGATCTACTGCGATATGTCGATAGGCTTGACGCTCAAAATGATAAAAGATACTAAGTGATATAAACATAATAAACTATGTACCATGTGGGTAACATACCAACGGCGTATGATTTTATGGTCTTAAATCTTGCATTGATAGATAGCCAACATCTGAGGTTTCGGGTCTTTATATTGTTGAATCATCCGGGGATATCTTGGATGTCCTTCTGTTCAGAACTAAAATTGCTTGATATGGGAAATGAAATAAATGTTCGCGCTTGCAAATCTGCCAAGGAACTATGGGAATCATTGATCGATGTTTACGAGGGAAATGAAGATATGAAGGAAAGCCGAAGGAACTTGCTCAGACAAAGCTTCAATAATTTCAATCATATCTATGGGGAAACCGTTGATAACCAACTTCAGAGGTTTGTCAAACTGGTCACTCAAATGCAGATGGAAGAAATTCATACATCAAATGCTTCAACAAATAGGCAACTTTTGAATGCACTACCAAAAAGCTGGGATCATCATGTTGCAATGATCAAGAAAACAAAGGATCTCGCTAGGTGCAGTTTGTCAGAAATGATTTCCCATATCAAAGCATGTGAACTGGATGATAAGCAAAGAGAAACCAATCATAAAAACAACATGCTAGCTGCAGGATTCACTATTGCTCCGTCCTCGTCAAACAATAACAATGCTGCCCTCTTGTCTCAAGGAGGATTTCAAATGTTTAGCAATGCTGCATCTACTAAAGCGGCTCCTAGTTCAGCAAACATTTATTACTCTGGGTCTCCTGCACAAGCTGCTCTATCATCTTCTACTGCTGCTTCCGCTTCTGCTGTGAAAACTTCCACTGCTGCTTCCGCCTCCACTGCGAAAAATAAGATGATAGCTTTCTTTACACAACAGTCAAAAGAAAATTTGGATATCGCAGCCTCCGTTATAAACTGTTTGAACGCTTTCGTTGCAGGAAAAATGGATCCTCCAAAATGGTGTGGCGATGACCTACTTCAGATCCATCCTGATGACGTTGAAGAAATGGACATCACCTGGCAGATGGCAATGGCTGCTTTCAGGGAACAAAAGTTTGTTAAAAGAACAGGTAAAAACAGGTGGGGCACCTCTTGGAATGGAGCTGCTAAGGTGCCTTTTAACTTGCGCTGTTACAACTGTCATGAGGAAGGGCACTATGCTCGAAATTGCACAAAACCACTGATAAATAGAGAACAAACTCCTGCACAGCCCGTAACACCTAATCGAGAAAGAGCTCTTGTGACCACTGCTAGTATAACATATGTTGCTGCTACTGGAAGTCCTCAACCACAAGGATTAGCTCAAGCTCTGGTGGTTCAGCCCAACATCAACTTTGACTGGAATTCAGAAATTGAGCGTCTGAACATTTCTGCTCCAGAAGATCAAGCTGCTTCAAATAATATTGCTTTTATGACCTCAAATGATCAAGTATCTGCACAAGAGGAGGAGGCTTCAGCTGAAAACTTTGCTTTCATGACTCAGATTCTTTCAGCTCCAGTTAAAGGTCTAACCAAAGAAGAGGTACTTTCTGCTTTCTGTACTCCTGAATGTAGAGAAAGAGTTGAAGTTTATAGAATGCACAACGCTGAGCTAATTCAAGATTATCAAGACATAAAAAATAAAAACTTTACTTTATCGAAAAACGAAAAACTTTACAAAGAAAAGATCGAAGCTCAGCGAAAAGACATCATCAAACTCAAGGATGATGTAAGTGTAAAATCATCTCAACTCTTATACGTTCAGGAAAAATTGTGCGCTGTGACTAAGGAACTGGAAGATATCAGAGACAGATATCAAATTAATGAGCTTAATATCAAGAAATTTGATTCTTCCAGTAAATTAGTAAAAAATTTGTGTGATCAACAGCTTGCGTACAAAGAAAAGAAAGGGCGTGGTTTGGGTTATAATCAGACTCCTCCTCCATACAATGATAATTATACTTATCTGCCGATGTCTGAGGAGGAGATGATGAATGAGAATAAAATGACTTATGGTTCTAAAAACAACAAGTCGTCATCTAATGACAGACCTGTTGAGAAACAGAAGTCTTCTCCGTTGCATTTCGTTTCCAAAGGCTCAATTGATCCTAACGTTTCGTCTTCATGTGCAGATGATTTTTCTGAAGTAAAATGTGAAGATGTTCATGGGAGTGAACCAGTCGTTATTTCAAACATTTCTGAACCTTATTTTGAACAAACTGAATCTGACATTGCTTTTGGTCGTTCTTTATTTGCGTCGTTTTCTGCTTATGTTTCGTCTTGTCAGCCTGTTGTTTTGGGCGAAACTGATGATGTTTGTGTTGAAAATTTGAACAATAAGTATGGTGATGATTGTTTTTCAGCTAATGTGTGTGATTGTGATGTTTCTAACGTTTCAGTTAATGACAGTGTTACAGGTGAGGTCCCCCAGGACGCATTCAGTGAAACCACTGAAACGACTTCTCAAGAAAATCAAGAGTATCCTGATTCTTCTTCTGAATCTGTCTCAGTGGGTGTCCCTAATGTTGAATCTAGTGGGACCCCATTGGAAACTGTAGTTGAAATTGAACCTGAATTAGTTTCACATGATAAATGCGTTGAGGAAATGCATATGGATGAAACTTCTGCATGTTCAAATAATGAACCTGAATTAGTTTCACATGATAAATGCTTTGAGAAAACGCATATTGATGAAACTTCTATATGTTCAAATACTGAACCGGAATTAAGTAATGAAGAAAAGAAAATTGAGAAAAGTGAGGAATCATTAGAAGAAAAGCCACCAAAATGCTCAGAACAACCACAAGCACAACATGTTCAGAAAACTAAAACACCAAATCATTCAAAACCAAGCAAATCATGTAAAAACTTTCAAAATACTCACAAATTGAAGCGTCAAACATGTTTTAACTGTGGCATCGCGGGTCACATTGCCAGAAATTGTGTTCAACTCCCAAGGGCATCGTACAAGAGAAAGTCCATGCAAGATCAGAAGGTCATGTCTAACCGATATCGTTGTTCAGAGTCAATGACGACTGAAAAGACTAAGACAATGAAAAACAACTATCGCAAGACTAAACCTTCTGATCAGGATTGGAATGCAGCCAAACGCAAAAATCAAAATCAACAAAATGATTTTCGAAGATATCAACATAATGCTTTTGGTAATTACAATTCTAACTGGTCAAACAAGCATTGGAAACCTAAAGCTAAGGCCAAGCAATCCAATCCATCTCATACATGTCATCGAAACTCTGTCTTTCGAAATACTTCGAAGTTTTTAAATAAAGACAATTTAGTGTGGCAGAGAGTGACTTATATTGATGTATAAGGAAAACCCAGATCCACTATGGGCTGGGTTCGTAAATCTAACTAATCCCGCTAATCGTGCAGGAACAGCTATGGAGGACTACCGTGCGCCTCTGGTACATGGATAGTGGCTGTTCCAGGCACATGACAGGAGACTTATCCCAACTGGTAAATGTCAAAGAATTTAATGGTGGATATGTCTCATTTGCGGGAGGAGATTCAGGCAGAATCACGTTGAAAGGAACAGTACGAAACGGTGTTTTAAGCTTCGAAAATGTTAATTATGTTCCAGAACTGAAACATAATCTGTTGAGCATTTCTCAGATTTGTGATCGAGGGAATTCAGTTCACTTTACAAAGAAAGGATGTCATGTTCTTAAACCTGGGATTGTCATTCCAGAAGACTGGTTTTTAATGTCAGCAGAGAGACGAGGAAACGCTTATGTAATTGATATGAACAAGAAACCGTGTGAAGAAATTACTTGCCTATTCTCGAAGATTTCAGAACATGATGGTCTACTGTGGCATCGTCGCCTTGGGCATGTGAACATGAAGAACTTGAACCGTCTGGCTAAAGGTCAACTAGTACGTGATCTTCCAATAAAAGATTTCATGTTGGTTGAAAAGTGTGTTGCTTGTGCAAAAGGGAAAGCTCATCGAAAACCTCATAAGGCAAAACCTGCACCCTCGACGAAGGCCGTACTTGAATTACTTCACATGGACCTTTTTGGTCCAGTGAATGTGCTAAGTATTGGCAAGAAAGCTTATTGTCTTGTAATCGTCGATGATTATTCTCGCTACACCTGGGTATATTTTCTCAGTCACAAAAATGAAACTGCAGTCTTAGTGAAACAATTCATTACTCAGGCTGAAAATCAAGCGAGTGCCAAGGTGAAGGTTATTCGATCTGATAATGGGACAGAATTCAAGAACATTACTTTGGATACATTCTGCACAGAAAAGGGAATTGATCGTCAGTATAGTGCACCACGAACTCCTCAACAAAATGGAGTAGCTGAAAGAAGGAATCGTACTCTTATTGAGGCTGCACGAACTAAGCTGGCTGACTCGAAGCTTCCTAGTTTCTTTTGGGCCGAAGCTATTAGCACGGCTTGTTATGTCCAGAATCATGCTTTAGTAAATAAACGTCATATGAAAACTCTTTATGAGATTCTGGAAGGACGCACTTTCGTATCTTTGGATGTCCTTGTGTATTATTACTCATGGACTCTAATGGAAAGTTTGAGGTCAAAGGGGACGAATGTTTCTTTGTTGGATATGCTAAAGGATCTGCCTATAGGGTATACAACAAAGTAACTAAAAAGGTCGTCGAGTCGTGCAACATTGAGTGGCTTGAAGAAAACGCTACGGATGCTAGAGTCGGACCAAATTGGTTATACGATTATTCTGAATTGTTTAAGTCATTTAACATTTTGTCAAGTGATTTTTCAGATGCAGGTGTGTCTATTCCAAAACAACCGCTGTCTTTTGAGGACACTGAAGAAGAAGAACAGACAGAAGGAAGCGTCAGACATCATACCATTGATCCGCCGGGAATGGTGTTTACGCAGCATCCTACGTGTCAGCAAACGTTCCATCAATCCCCTGAAGGTGCTTCAACTAGTGGTTCTGCATCTAATGGTTCTGGATCTGCACTATTTCCTGAACCCATTCCTGAAGATTGCATTGTTACCACTCCATTCGTTCATAATACTGCAGCATCTAATGAGGGGGAGTCAAGCAACACCACCACTGAAGACGAGACAGTACCTGACCTGGCAATACCCACAAGTGTTCAACGAAATCATCCTATAGAGAATGTGATTGGTCCTGTAAATGCAGGAGTTTTAACCCGGAGCCAATCGGGAACCATCAATACTTGCTTATATTCTTGCTACATTTCTCAAATCGAACCTAAAACTGTTGATATAGCTTTGCAGGAACCAGGCTGGGTAGATGCTATGCATGAAGAGCTGAACCAGTTTGAGAAGCTTGGAGTATGGAAACTTGTCAAGTTGCCAAAAGGGAAGCGCAAACTTGGAACTAGATGGGTATTTCGAAACAAGCAAGATTCTGCAGGGGTTATTGTTCGAAATAAAGCAAGTCTGGTGGTTCAGGGATTTCGACAAATAAAAGGTCTGGATTATGATGAAGTATATGCTCCGGTTGCCTGACTTGAAGCCATCCGAATCTTCTTAGCTTACGCGTCATATATGGGGTTCACTGTATATCAGATGGACGTCAAGACAACGTTTCTATATGGAGATGTGAAGGAAGAAATCTTTGTTGAGCAGCCACCAGGTTTCGTGCATCCAGATCATCCAGAATATGCCTACAAGCTAGACAAGGCATTGTATGGATTACACCAAGCACCACGAGCTTGGTATGCCACACTAACTGAACATCTTCTGGCTCATGGGTACACACGTGGCACGATAGACCAGACTCTGTTTATCAAGAAAGTGGGCAAGGATCAGATCTTAGTTCAAATCTATGTCGATGATATTATTTTCGGGTCTACCAGTGAGGAGCTTTGCAAGGAGTTTGAGAGAGTTATGAAGAAGAAATTTGAAATGAGTGCTCTTGGGGAAATGACACTGTTTTTGGGTTTACAAGTCAAGCAAAATTCTCAAGGGATTCTTATCCATCAAGGGAAGTATGTGGATGACGTGCTAGCAAAATTCAACTTTTCAGACGTAAAAACAGCTGAAACACCAATGGCAGAGAGACCGTTATTGACTGAAGATGAAGAAGGATCTCCCGTGGATCAACGTCAGTATAGGTCTATGATCGGGTCGTTGATGTATCTGACAGCTAGCCGACCGGATATTATGTTTGCTGTCTGCAACTGTGCAAGATATCAGGCTAATCCTAAAACTTCTCATCTTATTGCTGTTAAAAGAATCTTTCGGTACCTTAAAGGCCGACCACGGTTTGGTCTGTGGTATCCGAGGGATTCCAATTTTGATTTGTTTGCGTTTTCTGACAGCTACTTTGGAGGTACTGACAGTGACAGGAAATCTACATCAGCGGGATGTCAATTTCTGGGCGACAGGCTCATATCTTGGCAATGCAAGAAACAACAAACGGTGGCGATATCTACAGCTGAAGCTGAGTATGTTGCTGCCTCTGCATCTTGCTCTCAAGTGGTGTGGATGCAACATCAATTGCAGGACTACGGTTTGACTTATCTCAACACTACTATTTACTGCGATAATGATGCTGCAATACAAATTGTTAGAAATCCTGTTTTTCACTCCAAAACCAAGCACATAGACATAAAAGTTCATTTTATTCGAGATTGCTTCGACAGAGGTCTTATTACACTTGAGCAAATTGACACAGATGCAAATGCTGCCGATTTGTTCACCAAACCTGTCAGCAGCTCAAAATTCAAAGTGCTTGTGGATTTTCTGAAAATGATCCGCTTTACTGACTGAGCATGTTTTTGTTTTTCATAGGTAAATTTGTTCATAAAGTTTTCTATTCTTAGGTAGTTTTTATTTATGCTCAAATTTAGGGGGAGAAATTTAAAAAAAAAATACAAAAACATTAAAAATTGAAAAATACAAAAACATTAAAAAATACAAAAATACAAAAAGAGGTGTTGCATGACTGGGAAATGAAATGAATTTTCACATTATGGTCGAGGGCTGACTCATGTAAGACCAGTGTCGAAATAGATTGTCTCTAGTATGATGTGTTGGTAGGCTCTATTCTTTAGGCTGGAAACATTGGCTGTTTCTGTTCAGAACTAAAATAGTTACATGACCTCAGGAAAGAAAATCACTTGGAATTAGCTCATTTCTATTTGAATGTCTGTATGTTGTCCCGATACACACAATTTTGGTCTGACTCTGAAATCTTCTCTGAAAAAGTCGTGTATCTCCTTTGTTGCATCCAGATATATGCTGACCTGGAGGTGCTAGGCAACGTCAGCTTCTGCTGCATCCAGATACATGCTGACCTAGCTGTACGTTGTCGCTCTGTAGATCAATTAAACACCCGAAAGAGGCCCTCAAGTGCCCAAAAGAAACCCTAGAAACCTATATCAAATTGAGAAAAACTCATTTGATCTTGTACATTATACCATCTTTGCTCAAGATCTATTCTGTTCTCTTCTCAATCTATTCCCAGTTTAGATTTCAGAGATCTGGATTGGACTTGTGAAATATGTGGTAGGGAAGCTACTTACATGATAGAGTGTGCTGTTTATACTTCCGGGATTTGATTAGTATTTGCTTGGGTGTTCACTGTTAAGAAATTAAAACATGATAAGATTCGTTACAGACAGTTATATGGAAAAGGTCTGGGGAGATGAGTTTAGGTGGACAAATATACTGGCAATCGTCTAGATCTTTCGGTAGTAGATCAGTGTTGATAAGTGAAGTTAAGCCCGAAACCTTGTGATTTGATCCCTGAGTAATCACCGTTATTTTCCTAATTTATTTTTGTAAATAATAATTTCTATTATTTATTTTTGTTTTTTAGGTTTTTGCAAATCATGCTCAGAAAGTTTAATGGGTTAAAATTGTTAAATGTTTAATCGATTTGATTATAATTGAATTATTAAAAGAAAATCTTTTCAAAGATTATCAGTCTTTTATCAGCCCAAACAGTTGTTCCGGCCCAGGCCCACTCAGTAGGGTTAAGGTATAAATCAAGGGTCTCGAGTCGAGACCTCATTTCTCACTCGAGACCTTCTGCAATTCTCTCTCAAAGTTCCGGCGTGATTCTTTGATTTTTGTTTCCGATTTGATTCCGACGTGATTCTCCGGTTTCGAGTCATCATAGTTTGTGTTTTTAGTCTCGACTTGCTGTTTATTAAGGTATGATGATGTGTTTGCTTGAAGTTTTTGCAGATGACATGAAGATTTGATGAAGTTTTAAAGATGACCAAGAACCCTAATTTTTATATATTTTGGTCTTCAAACGAATCATAAGATGTTTTTGGGATTTTGATCCAAAAAGCTGAAAAGATAAAGTTGTTTGTGGGGGTCTCGACTCAGATAACATAGGAACTCAAGACCAGTGGTTACGAGTCGCAATCTCAAGATGTCAACTCATGGTCTCGACTCGAGATCTCTTAGTCTCGACTCATGGTCTCGAATCGAGATCTCTTAGTCTCGACACATGGTCTTGACTCTATAGCTCATGGTCTCGACTCGAGAACTCATGGTCTCGACTTGTGGTCTCGACTCATGGTCTCGAGTCAACAGTATCAGTTTTAAGTCTAAATTGTTGTTATCTGGGTCATGATGCTGTTGTTTGATTTTGCCTGCTGATTTTAAAGTTTGAAATTTCTAATAAATTTGTGCTTTATGCAGATATGGATTTGAAATTTATCTCAACAAATAATCAAGCGGGATATTTAGCACCCCCTCCGGAGAAACACAAGAAGTTGTACACTTCATTGATGAAAGGTCTCAACAGTTGCCGTATTGTTCACGCACTTCGAGAAAATCCAGTTATTTATGAAGATCTTATTCAAGAATTCTGGAAAAATGCGAAAATTGAAGTTGTTGAAGGAAAGGGAGTTATTGTTTCTGAAGTTCAAAAGAAGGTTGTTACTGTGACAGAACAGATGATTCGAGAAGTTTTGCAGTTCAATGATCAAGAAACAGATTCAATTGAACTTCCCGCTGGTACAGTTGAAGCGATATTGCCAAGATTGAGTTATGAAGGGAAGTATCCACCTCTGGTTAAGAAGTTTGTGCATCCATATTGGTGACTTTTGTTGCATATGTTTATTTTATGTATGACAGAGAACAGAGGAGGCACAGATCAGTTGAACATTACTTAGTCTGCTGCTCTTGTTTGTGTGATAACAAATGAGCCTTTCAATTATTCAAAGTATATTTTGGAAGCAATGAAGAGGAATGTATTTGGAGTTAGAAAGGACAAGTTTCTCATGTATCCAAGGTTTTTGTAAATGATTTTTAATGCTCGTTATCCAGAGTTGGAGAGATCTGGTAACACATTGGAATTGAAGCCTATGGGTCCAGCTTGTTTTGGTGCTCTCACTCCAAAGAAGGGTACTGAAAAGAAATTTGAAGGATTAATTCCGTTAGAGAAATTTGGTCAATTTGCAGAGACTGAAGATGTTGTTGCTAATCCAGTAATAGTGCAACCTGTTCCAGTGAATGATGCACCTGCAAATGGGATAGTTGCTGAAAAGCATGACATTCAAAGGAATATCGAAGATGAGCCTGAGACAGAGATTTTAACTATTGACTCTGACAATGAAGGCATTGAAATTATGTGTGAGTCTGGAGAAGATGTAGAACTTCCTCCTGAAGCTGAAATTGATACTGCTGTTTCTGCTGTTTCACCTGTGATTACTGCTGAAAATTTGGCTTTGCTGTTAAAATCTGTAACTGATAAGATGGGAAATCCTCCTTCTGATCTTTCAGTATCAAATGAAGAGCCTAGTGAAAACCCAAAGGATTCTGATTCCATGCCATTGAAGCGGAAAAGGAGGGATCCTCGTCTTGGAATGTATATAGAGCAAAACAAAGATCAATCCTTGAATATTGCTGAAGATGATGACGGTTTATAGGATTTCGATTTTGAGAGAAGTGTTGCTGATACCACCACCACTACTGAAGATATCTTTGAGTACAACACTGACACTCAAGGAAATACTTTGGAGACCACTGCTGCCGATGTTCAGGTTACAAATGTTGATACAGATCCTATTGTTGATACTATGCCACTTGGTATTTCTGAATCTGCAGGTCCTTCTAGAATTGCTCTTGATGTGCCTAGTAGTTCAAGTGGTAAGAGACCTGACGAGCCATTTAGAATGCCATTTGATGATGATTCTAGTGATGAAGATGAGTTTATTAGCATGAGAGATATGAAGAAACGAATGGTTGTACTTGAGCAAGATTCGATTCATAAAGATGCGAAGATTATCCAACTTGAAGATACTATTGTAAAAAGGATCAACAGATTGAACAGCTTCAAGGAGATGTTAGTTTGTTGTTCAATATGGTTTATGATTTACGTGGGAAGTTGGAGAAGAAATTTGGACAAGAGTTCTCTGATCCAACTGATGTTGAAAACAGAAGAAAAGCTTTTGCAAAAGATGATGATGAAAGAAGTGCTGCTATGGAACAATATTTTAAGAGAGTTACTAATCCAGCGGCAGACAAAGAAAAGGCGGAAAGAATTAAAAAGAAAAGGGAGTTTGTTATTTTGAAGAACAAGAATCTAAATCCAGATGATGATGATGCTCATGCAACTCACCACTTAATGGATGTTGGTGAAACTCTCTATGATCAGGTTGGAAATCGTTCTGGTGTAGTTAGCTGGGGATATGATCATGATCGCAAAAGATGGTGGATAAAGAGAAAAGTTGGTCCTGTCGAGTGGTACAAACATCCAGGCCAGTTTCAGTCTTTCACTAAGGTGGATTTGACAAACTTGTCTAAAGCACCTTATGTGGATGATAAGCCTGGAGGTGCTGGATATATGTTTTTCGAGAGATTGAAGAGGGAGGTTCTTAAGGGTTTTCCTTCAATGCGTACGGCAGAGTCCATTGTTAAACCAGCTAAAGGCATTAGAGATCCATACACGAACAAGCGGATGAAGATTGTGCACTGGCCTGTAACTGATAAAGAGAAGGTGATTCCATTGGTGACAAAGATTCCAAAGGGTTCTTTGAAGTCCTTACATTTCTGGGCTTATGATGAGTGTCTAGGACAGGCAGTGTTTGTTTGTGATGATGAGGTGAATTATCGATTGGTTGATCAAGTTGATGTGCTGAATCTTGCTCTTGAGGATCTGGAGGTGTTAGCTCAAAATCAAATAAGATCGACTGAAAAGTATGAAGAGATTGCAAAAGGATGGACTGCTGCTGTTGTGTCAGCCATTCATATTCGTACAAAAGGTTTTGGTCGTCTCAAGGATCGATTGGGTGGTGATCGTGGAAGTTGAAGTGTCAAGAACCTGCATGCATAAACCTAGGGGGAGATTGTTGGAACCTGAAGGTTTATTCATGTAGGTTAGCATAGTTGAAGGGTTGTTTCTGTGTTTTGTTTAGTTAACATATGGGCCGATTTTGTAAGGGTTGGGTTAGTTTGTTAATTGTCGCAATGGGCCTAGGTTTAAGTCCAATTGTTTTGTATTTAAACAAACCTCAACCACTTGGTTGAGGTTGATCGTTGGTTGCGACTAGGAAAGGAGCCGAGAACTCCATAGGGATCTTGTATCAGTCATTGGTCATCATTGAATGCAAGATTTCCGGTTTGTGTTTTGATTATATCATTGTTTCATTATATTGTTCTTGAATCAGCTTGTGATTGTATTCCGCACCTTCACAAGTTAGAGTCTGATATCATTGAAGGATCCTAAACGGGTTTTACATGCTTATCTTTCTAAACATTGCAATTACATTCTACAGTCTCTTTCGAATAAATTTCGGGACGAAATTTTCTAAAGTAGGGGAGACTGTAACCATCCTAGTTTTCATACCTGTATTTGTTTGATTTGCATTGTAAAGATTACCGTATTTAAAGTGAAACTTACTTGAAACATACTTGCTTTATACTCACACATACTTATACCAACACAAACACATGAAACAAATGCAAATTTGTTGAGTTTTATACTATTAAGCAAGGCTACATAAACTATAAGGATCTAATACAAATTTTAAACAACTCACATCCGATTACCCACGACGAGACTTCAATCTTAACACATCACCTTCGTCTATCCAATACTTATGCTATTCTTATACTC
>CM060416.1:154758974-155052116 GCA_030545235.1 Helianthus tuberosus | reverse complement strand
TTATTAGTATGATGATTTTTTTTACTTAGGCCCATCTCTAAAATTTTCTTTTACCTTAGGTTTGGGGGGGGGGGGGGGGGGGGGGTAGGTGTTTTTTGTAGTGTTCCACATGTGTAATACAAATTTATTTTTTTTTTTTCAGTTTTTTTTTTTTGTATTTTAAAAATGTTTGATGTACAACTAAAAAATGTTAAAATATATATTTGTTGTATTTTTAAGGTTTTTTACGAGTTTTCGAGTTCTCGCAATAAAAGGAGTTTTTCTTCAACCCTCCCATATATATATATATATATATATATATATATATATATATAGGGAGGGGCTCATGCGAGAACCACCCTTATTGTCGAAAACCTTGAGAACCAATGTGAACACAACCTAAAATAGCTAAAAAAAACCTAAACCCACCCCCACCCCCCCCCCCCCCCCCCCCGTGTTTTTTGTAGTGTTCCACATGTGTAATACAAATTATTTTTTATTTTTTCAGTTTTTTTTTTTTTTTTTTGTATTTTAAAAATGTTTGATGTACAACTAAAAAATGTTAAAAATATATATTTGTTGTATTTTTAAGGTGTTTTACGAGTTTTCGAGTTCTCGCAATAAAAGGAGTTTCTTTCTTCAACCCTCCCATATATATATATATATAGGGAGGGGCTCATGCGAGAACCACCCTTATTGTGAAAACCTTGAGAACCAATGTGAACACAACCTAAAATAGCTAAAAAAACCTAACCCCCACCACCCCCCCCCCCCCCAAGCTAAATGCTAAAAAAAACCTAACCCCCCCCCCCAAGCTAAAATGCTAAAAACTAAACCCCAAAAAACCTAAAAATATCTAAACAAAATCTAAAAAATTCTAAAAAAAATCTAAAAATTTTTTTTTGAATTTTTAAATATTTTTATGTTAAAATCGCTACTTTTAGAAGCAAAAAAAATATTTTTTTTTTAAAAAAAAATTAAATTTTTTATTTTATTTTTTGCTTCGAAAAGTGGCGATTTTTTTATAAAAATATTAAAAAAATCAAAAAAAAAATTGTGTGATTTTTAGCTATTTTTTAGAGGCATTTTTGGTGTGTTCACATTGGTTCTCAGCGGTTCTCACAATAAGAGGTGGTTCTCGCATGATCTTCTCCCTATATATATATATATATATATATATATATACAGGGGAGGGTCCATCAGGGGGGAAGGATCCACTAAAAAGTGGATTTTGCCTAAGTAGCCTAAGAAGGATTGTGATGATGACATGTGGCACTCCTAATAAGTAGGAATGAAGGGCATTTTGGTCCTTATAAATAGGAGTGAAAATGACATTGTGGCACCCCTTTTGTTTTCTAAAAATCTAGCAAAAAAAATCTAGCACAAAAAAAATATAGTACAAAAAAAATATAGTACAAAAATATAGCACAAAAAATCTAGTACTAAAAAAATATAGCACGAAAAAATTCAGCAAAAAAATGTAGTATAAAAAAATCCAGCACAAAAAATTGAGAAAAAAAATCTAAGACAAAAAATTCAGCACAAAAAATTTAGCATAAAAATATAGTACAAAATGTAGCACAAAAAATGTTATACAAATAGAAATACAACACATTTTAGTGGTTTTTTTAGTCTTCATATTTTATATAGCAATATGGTACTCAAATTAAAGATAAAAGATGCTTGATTTTACGGTGAAATTTTTATGAAAAAATAATATCGTATAAAAAAGTTATGAACGTTTAAAAAATGAGGTGTAATATGCATTGTGCCCTTGCATGTGGAGAGAGAAAATCCATAAATAGGATTTTCCATAAGATACCCTTGCACTCCTCCTTTTTCCTACACTTTTATCTTAAGCATTGATTTGAAAAATGAATGGTTAAGATTCCTTCTCATCCTACTTAGGCAAAATAAACTTTTTATTTGATCTTACCCTTCATCAGGGAACACTAAAAAAGTGGGGAACGGGGGAACATTCTTAAAAATTATACTTAACATGTAAAAATTTATTTTTTTCTAAATAATTTTCAGCGCTTTTTCTTATAAATACAAGTAGAAACATTTTTAATAAAAAAAATCAAAACTAAAAATATATAAAAAATGTTCAAAAAACAGTTATATCTTATAGAATTAACTTAACATGTTAAAAATCAATTTTTTTTTTAAAAAAAATTTCAGCGCTTTTCTTATAAAAAGGAGGAGAAACTAGTCGAATAAAAAATATTTTTTTTCTAAAAAAAAAGAATTTTAGCCTTTTTTAATATTTTTAATTTTTGTTTTTTTTATTAAAATGCTTCTACCAGTATTTATAATGAGAAGCGCCGAAAAGATTTTAAAAAAATAATTTTTAACATGTTAAGTTAAATTTTTAAGAGTGTTCCCCGGTTCCCCACTTTTTTAGTGTTCCCTGAATGAAGCTCACACTATATATATATATATATATATATATATATATATCATACGCAGTAAATCCCACCAATAGCAAAGAAAAGGTAGGGTCTGAGGAGGGTAAGGTGTAGGATGAGAAGGAACCTTAAACATTCATTTTTCAAATCAATTGTTAAGATGAATATGTAGGAAAAAAGAGGAGTGTAAGGGTATCTTAGAAAAATCTTATTTATTGACTTTCTCTCTTGACATGCAAGACACATACATATTTAACCCTCATTTTTTAAACGTTCATAACATTTTTATACGACATTAATTTTACATAAAATTTCACCATAAAATCAATCGAGCGTCTTTTTATCTTTAGTCTGAGTACCTTTTTTTTAATATCAAAGAAGTTTTTTTTCTTTGTATAATAAATAATTTATATTATAAGAACTGGCCGAGTTACATCAATATCGCAGGTAAGCGAGCAACAAGCTGCGCCGCTACCCTTTTTCTGAATAGCAAACCCTAGCCTATTAAAGGACAAACCCCTACCCCCTGTTGATAAGCAACTGCTGTGGACAACCTTTTGGACCCTAGTCAACAAACAGATAACTTCTGGAGCTAGGGAGCCAAGGGTGTCGAAGGCGAAGGGGACAAATGCATGTTGATTATCAGCACATGCTTTAGCGTGTTTATCCACCTTTTTTGATTCCGCTTTCCTTACAGCTTGTCCTGCTACAAACCCGCTTTCCTTAAACCAGCTAAGGGGGAGACTCCTGTGAGATCCACATAAGCATGTTTTCCTCCCGCCCAGCCAAAGACGAGCAGATCCGCTGGTCTCAATGTAGATCTCCCTTCATGGGATTTGGAAAGAAATTCACAGGGGCCTCCTTCTTGGTAGAAATCCGCGCTCTCCTCAAGATGTCCCCCAAAATATCCCTCACCCAGTCATGCCGATATTTGAAACCAGGGAGCTCCTTATAATGAACAGCATGCTCCACGTATTTATCCATGCAGGCTTTACGGCAGATTGGGCAGGTTTCGTCTTCTGGATACATAGGGATCATCAGCCGGTATTTGAGGATAGCCCTATACTCAACAGCCGACATGCATTGGCCCAACCCATCGATCGGGATAACAGTCAAAAAGTCATGCGCATGGGGGCATTTCAAGCACTCAATCACCGCCTTCTGGCGGGGAGACAAATCAATGCTTCTCCCAGACTCCGAACGACACCGGATCAAATAGGGCATTCGCCAAAGTTTTTTGTGGCTTTGGGGGGGGGTGTCCATATTTGAGTACCATATTGCTATATAAAGTATGACGACTAAAAAACCCACCAAAATGTGTTGTATTTCTATGTTGTATAACATTTTTCTGTGCTAGATTTTTGTATTATATTTTTGTGCTAAATTTTTTATGTTGAATTTTTTTCCTCAATTTTTTTGTGCTAGATTTTTTGTACTATATTTTTTTGTGCTAAATTTTTTCATGCTATATTTTTTTGTACTATATTTTTTTTACTGGATTTTTTTGTGCTAGATTTTTTTGTAGTAGATTTTTTTGATGTATTTTTTAGAAAACAAAAAGGGTGTTACATGTCATTTTCATATCCCTATTTATAAGGACTAAAATATTTTAGTAGCAAAATGCCCTTTATTCCTACTTATAAGGAGTGTCACATCATCATCACAATCCTTATTAGCCTACTTAGATAAAATCCACTTTTTAGTGGATTCATATATATATATATATATATATATATATATATATATATAGTGGAGAGTTCAAATGTGAAATTTTTTTTGTAAGAATAATAAAGAAGAAGTTTCAACCAATAAGAATAATTCATTTTACTTTATTTAATTTTTGCATTTAATATTAGTGTAAGGGTATATTGGTAAACTTAGATGGATCATTAATGGGTAATCTTCCTTTTTAATAGCTAACTATATTAAATTTGTAACTTATTTTCAAAAAAACATATTTTTAAAAAAAGAAAAAACTATATTATTTAATGTGTAGCATAAATTACGAGGTGTGTAGGATAAATTACGAGCTGTCTAGGATAAATTTCAATATGTATAAGTTAAATTTCAAAACGTGTAGGATAAATATTGATGTGTGTAAGCAAAAATTTAAGTGTGGAGGATGATAGTGTTTATGACTAATTAATTAGTCAAAGATAATAATAAATGAGTTGAGAGAAAAACTATTTAATGTTTTACATTTGTACCGTTTGTTCTTTTTCTTCTTAATTTATTTTTTTTCTCAAATGAACCTTCCCATATATATATAGGGGAAGATTTAAATGAAAACAACTTTTAACGTGAAAACTCGAAAACTAACTAAAAAAAGCTTAAAAAACACACCAAAATTTTTTTTTAATTTTTTTTATAAAAATAGCATGTTTTTTATATGTAAAAGAAATTTTTTTCAAAAAAAAAAAAAAAAAATTTGTAGTACACATACACATGTGTAGTATTACACATGTGCACTACAAAATTTTTTTTTTTTTTTGAAAATTTTTTTATATATAAAAAATGACGAAAATTGGTATGCAAAAAAAGAAAATAAAAATTTGGTATGTTTTTTTGGATTTTTTAATTAGTTTTCGAGTTTTCACAATAACTAGTGGTTTTCATTTGAACCTTCCCCTATATATATAAGGTTAAAGACCCTTGAATTATGTGGGGTGAATAAAAAATATCAAACAATTAGCAATAAGATTTAGAAATTATAATTATGTGGAGGCTAAGGTGATCAGTTTCGGTTGTGAATGCGGAGGAATATCAAGGCAAACCCGACCTGAGTAACCAACACCAAAGGTAAAACTTTATAACCCATAATGTTTTATACTAGAACCCATATAATATTACTAGCCAGTGATATGAATGGGCAACAACGAATTGATTAAACGATTAAAGACTGGGTTCCTGGACTTCACATACATGTCGTATAAAAGATTAAAAGGGTGATACTGGCTAGATTTCTACAGCGTAACCTAGACAAATACTCACAACCCATTAACTATATATTTTTTGCATCACTTAACTTTAGTATAGATAATATATAAACTTCTACGATTTCATGGATATCCTTAATAAATTATGTAACATTTTATATCTTTTAAATATATTTATAACCAACTTGTGTGTGTTAATCTGGATAAGTTCAACTAATTAATATAAGAGAATGATGAAAGGAAAAACATGAAGGTCTTACTAGAATTTCATGCGTTGATCGAAGCTCCAATGCTTTCTTAGGTTTAGCAATTACTTGGGTCGTATTTGGACATTGTGTTTGCTCCTCCTTTAAGTAATAATACGAAGGAAAAAAAATTAGCTATAAAAAATTAGAAACTATAAATTGTTGATAAAATTAGATTACAATACCCTGAATACATTCAAATTATGTGGTGCTGCTGGTTTTATTGAATTTTAAATTCAGTCATTGGATAATTAAGATTACAATACCCTTCATACATTCTTAATTATCACAAGGCAAAGCAGAGATGTTTAATGTTAGCATGTGCTTTTAAAGTCTAGTACTAATATCATATTTCTAACGATTAAAATGGTGAAACACCAAAGGTCTAACTTCAATAAAGATGACTTATGATGGCGAAACGATCCTACAAAATGTTTGGTTGCTATTGACACCACGGCAAACCAATATCTTAGCCTGGTATACAACGTCAACTATATAATGAACAGTGTCTCCTTTTTTAAAGGCTCTAACTATCTGCACACCCTGTTTGCCTATCTGCACACTTAGGGTTTACCTACGCTGCGTATAGGTCTATATAAACCATGGATTTCAGAGCCTTATCAGCAATCATTGCACAGAAAACAAGGGTTTATATACGCTGCGTATATAAAGCTCAATTTTTGTATTTTTTTTATGTATTCCTTTGTTTATTTATAAAAAAACAATATTATTGGTAAATAATACAAATATAAATTATAAAAATTAAAAATAATACAACTATTATGAATTATAAAAATTAAAAAAGAAAATTATTTATAAAAAACAATATTATTGGTAAATAATACAAATATAAATTATAAAAATTAAAAATAATACAACTATTATGAATTATAAAAATTAAAAAAGAAAATTATTTATAAAAAACAATATTATTGGTAAATCATACAAATATAAATTATAAAAATTAAAAATAATACAACTATTATGAATTATAAAAATTAAAAAAGAAAATTAATTATAAAAAAACAATATTATTGGTAAATAATACAAATATATTATACGATACGATGCAACACGATACGCTACTACACTATACGATACGATGCAACACGATACGCTACTATACGATAAGATATAACACCCGTATAGGCTTATACGGGGTCAATACGTGACCTATACTACATCTATACGATACGATATCACACTTATAGGCCTATTCGGGACATATACTACGCTATACGCTACGATATCACACTTATAGGCTTATACGAGGTCAATACGGGACATATACTATGCTATACGATACGAGATCACACTTATAGGCT
Organism: Helianthus tuberosus; assembly: GCA_030545235.1. Taxonomy (NCBI): domain Eukaryota; kingdom Viridiplantae; phylum Streptophyta; class Magnoliopsida; order Asterales; family Asteraceae; genus Helianthus; species Helianthus tuberosus. The sequence continues at coordinate 155,045,223 of CM060416.1, read as the reverse complement.
TATACGACGTCAATATGTGACCTATACTACATCTATACGATACGATATCACACTTATAGGCCTATACAGGACATATACTACGCTATACGATACGATATCACACTTATAGGCTTATACGAGGTCAATACGGGACATATGTTATGCTATACGATACGATATCACACGTATAGTCTTATACGAGGTCAATACGGGACATATACTATGCTATACGATACGATATCACACTTATAGTCTTATACGAGGTCAATACGTGACCTATACTACACCTATATGATACGATATCACACTTATAGGCTTATACGAGGTAAATTTTTGTATTTTTTTATGTATTCCTTTGTTTATTTATAAAAAAAGAAAATTATTTATAAAAAAACAACATTATTAGTAAATAATACAAATATAAATTATAAAAATTAAAAATAATACAACTATTATGAATTATAAAAATTAAAAAAGAAAATTATTTATAAAAAAACAATATTATTGGTAAATAATACAAATATAAATTATAAAAATTTAAAATAATACAACTATTATGAATTATAAAAATTAAAAAAGAAAATTATTTATAAAAAACAATATTATTGGTCAATAATACAAATATAAATTATAAAAATTAAAAAGAATACAACTATTATGAATTATAAAAATTAAAAAAGAAAATTAATTATAAAAAAAACAATATTATTGGTAAATAATACCAATCTATTATACGATACGATGCAACACGATACGCTACTACACTATACGATACGATGCAACACGATACACTACTATACGAAACGATATCACACTTATAGGCTTATACGGGGTCAATACGTGACCTATACTACATCTATATGATACGATATCACACTTATAGGCCTATACGGGACATATACTACGCTATACGATACGATATCACACTTATAGGCTTATACGGGGTCAATACGTGACCTATACTACATCTATATGATACGATATCACACTTATAGGCCTATACGGGACATATACTACGCTATACGATACGATATCACACTTATAGGCTTATACGAGGTCAATACGGGACATATACTATGCTATACGATACGATATCACACTTATAGGCTTATACGAGGTCAATACATGACCTATACTACACCTATACGATACGATATCACACTTATAGGCCTATACGGGACATATACTACGCTATACGATACGATATCACACTTATAGGCTTATACGAGGTCAATACGGGACATATACTATGCTATACGATACGATATCACACTTATAGTTTTATACGAGGTCAATACGGGACATATACTATGCTATACGATACGATATCACACTTATAGTCTTATACGAGGTCAATACGTGACCTATACTACACCTATACGATACGATATCACACTTATAGGCTTATACGAGGTCAATACGAGACCTAAATCACACCTATTGGCCTATACGAGTGTTATATCGTATCGTATAGTATGGTATCAGGTGTTATTTTCCTTTTTTTATAAATAAACAAAGGAATACACAAAAAAAATACAAAAATGGAGCTTTATATACGCTCCTTATAGATCACTACGCAGCGTATAAGACAAAAATGACCCAACTACCCTTGTATTTGGCTTCGTATAGCCTCAACACAAGGGTATAAATGACATTTTCAGACCTTTATATACGCTGCGTATAGGTCAATACGCAGCGTATTTAAACTTTGTGAAAAAATGATCCCTCAAACCTACCAAAATGACCCAAAAAAGTCTAATGGTTTATATACGCTGCGTAGATAGCTATACGCAGCGTATATAAACCTTGTTTTCTGTGCAATGATTGGTTATTAGGCACTGAGATCCATGGTTTATCTACGCAGCGTATAGGTCAATACGCAGCGTATAGGGTTAACCCTATACGCTGCGTAGATAAACCCTAATTTTACTAGGGTTTGGTGTGCCAATAGGCACATTAGTGTGCCAATAGGCACACCCTTTTTAAAATATCTTACATCTATGTCTCCTTTTATAAAAAAAATCTTCTTACATCTCTTAAGTTGATCAACTATATTTTCATATTTGAAGAAATTAAATTAAACTTTGAAGATGAAAAACTAAGAAATATGAACAATACTTTCTAACAAACACTATGTACATGTCGTAAAATTTCATGCAATTTGCGTAGTGACACGACCTCGTTATCAAAAGTGCATGTGAGAATGGTATGTGAGTGAAAAACTGATACGTGACCAGGAAACTAAGTTTGTTACGATGAAAAAGGTTTGATACTTGAGAAGATTCTCTAATAGAAGAAGCACTAACATTTTTGTAATTATGATACGTGGGTGTTTGGTTGCAAAAAACAAAATTAAATTTAACTAGGTTTATCACTGTCGCCGCGTTGCGGCAAACTTATTTTGTTGTTTAGTCTGTGTTTACATGTGTTTTGAAATCACTACGAGCGTGTTGCGCAAGGAACCGCTGACAAGAATAAAAAGAAAACGTAGAAAAGCACTAAAAGATAACCGAAAGAAAATCAACCAAAAAAATTGTATGGTAATAATGTTGTTCGTATGAAACATGTGGTCAGAGATGAGCAAATAGTATTAGATACCGATTGTGACAACCAGTAATTTTTGGTTTATAATTATGCGTATATCGTATACCGAGCATTAAGACAATTATAAGTATTGTTTTAAGACACAAATTAACTTAATTAGGCCTTTGGAATGCCTAGGAAGGTCTATTCGACCTTACAGTACACGAATGGTGATTTGCGGGAAACCTGACGAACGTTAAACGGTAACGAACTGATACCGGATGAAATACTAACAACGCAGAAACATACGAGTTTTATAAGTATATTTTAAACACATGAATTGGTTATGCTAAATTATCATGCTTTTGAACGTCACAAAATGCATACGTGAACGAAAAACGCGACGGTAGGAACGCACCGATAACGAAACGGAAGCATTGGGCTCGTTTATTACCTTAAAAACTAAAATATTATGATATATTTAGCTTCGTAATCGAATTCTAATATTCGCAGTTGAAATTGGACCGAAAAACGGACTAAAATGACCACCGAATCATTTTACGCAATTTTAACGCAACCGACGAACGAACGCGTCACACATCTACTTCCGACACTATTTTACATATAATGACATATTATGACATTACACGAAGTTCAGGTTCGAAAACAGGCCTCGTAGACGGATTGGGCCGCACAAAACACAAGAAACGAGCTAATGGGCTTTGGGCGCTACCCACTTAAACAGTTAAACCCTAAGTATAAATACCCTATTATAACTCATCCTCCTCATTTATTTCCCTTAACCCAAGCCGCAGCCCCATTTCTCTCCCTAGAACTCCTGCTGATGACGTGGCGGAGCACGACGGAGGCTGCATCGGATCACGGCGGTGTTCCGGCGACGGCGGATGGAGGCGCCGCTGCTCACGACGGAACCAAGGCGTACCGCCCCCCAAATCATACCTTCCGAACCTGTTTCCAGCACTAGTTTTCCCATCCGAGCAACGGAGGTAGCGATTTCGAGCTCCGGCAGCGTTGTTTCATTAGTTCGACGCGGGTAAGTTCATTTCCTCCACTTGCTAGGCTCAGATCTGTTTAGATCTCGCTCACTTAAAGCTTCTTCTTTTGTTTTTCTTCTTTTTAGTGGTGTTTAGAGTGTCGGCCATGGTGGTGGCCGGCGTGGTGATGTCGAGGTGGCTGACGTGGGGATGACGGCAGAAGTGGGGAGCCGCCGGAGTTAGTGGCGGCGACATCAGGTCTCATGGCGGTGGTTATTGTTCGTGTTGTTTGAGAGCGGTGCAACGAAAGGGGGGATAAGGTGGTGGTTTGACGCCACAGCAGGCGGCTCCAGCCGGCCGGCGACGACAATTATGGTGGACAATTCGGGTTGGGTTGGTTTGGGTTTACATGGAACAAGGGCGACTCGGGTTTTCAGTTCGGATTCGGGTCTCGACTTGGGTTCGGGTCATCAAGTCAAATTCGGTCTAAGCGAGTCAACACTGGTCGACTCTGTTTCGGCGCTCGGGTCAACATAGTCAAACCCGATCAACGATTCAGATTTGGTTCAGGTCAACCAATCAACGCGAATATTGGTAAAATGATAATAACACAAATTTACTATATAGATATTTGAATTTTATCCTAAACCGACACCGAGCTCTAACCCGAACCAACTAACAAAATCGTTAAGAAAATAAAATTCTTGGACTTATAAGTGATTTTGTTTATATAACTTGCATACGATATATATATATATATATATATATATATATATATATATATATATATATATATATATATATAATGCTAGACAGAAAACCCACATTTAGGTAGAAAACTCTGGAAACCCAAATCTCCTGGCCTTTTTACCCCACCTCCCGACATTTTTTTTTTTTTGAAAAAAATAACACATGTAATATACATGTTTTAGAGTGTCTTGGGCCAAAAAAAACAAAAAAGCGCCGAAGGGATTTTTTTTAAAAAAATAAACAAATTTCAGCCATGTCCGGTCGCCTAACATGTGTTAGCCAAAAATGACAGAAATTGCTGATTTTTTTTTTTTTTTTTAAAAAGATCCCTTCGGCGCTTTTTTGATTTTTTTGGCCCAAAACTCTTAAAAACATGTATATTACATGTGTTAATTTTTTCAAAAAAAAAAAAATGTCGGGAGGTTGGGTTTTCTAAGGTTTTTCATATAGATAGGGTTTTCTACCTAGCCTTGCCCTATATATATATATATATATATATATATATAGGGTTGAGTTTATTTCAGAACTCTAAATAACTACAGAACTTTCAGAACTCCTAATAAACAATCATTTTATATATAAGTTTTTGTATTTAGGATCTTTTTATCATTTATTATATGTATTTCTTTGATTACATACATGTTAAAAGTAGTTTACATATGTTTAATTGCCAAAATTATATATATGTGTGATAACTAATTACATATATGTAAAAAAACTAGTTTACATATGTGTAATTATAAAATTACATATAAAAAATGATAAAATTACTCTTAACATGTATGTAATCGTAAAAATACACATAATAAATGATAAAATTATCCTAAACATAAAAATATATAAATAAAAAGATTGTTTATTAGGAGTTCTGTAAATATTTATGGTTCTGAAATGATCCTGGCCCTATATACCTATATAGGGTGGGGTTCTAGAGTGAACACTAGTGTATTTGCGAACTGAGTGAACAAATCCTGGCCATTGATCTACACACGTGTATGGCCAGGATCTCATCATCAAATCGTAAAATACACTAATGTATTTCAACATCAAATCCTGGCCATTGATCTACACACGTGTATGGCCAGGATTAGTTCATTCAGTTCGCAAGCTACACTAGTGTTCACTCTTGAACCTAATCCTATATATATATATATATATATTGAATTTACGAGACGAGAAAGTGTCGTTTTGAATACAATGAAACATACACGTATGTTGTTATATTAGATTGTTGTGTTTTGAAAATTATCGACAACTTGTATTGTCGGGATTGTCGAAAACAGAGGAAAGTCTGTCCGTTTTTCGTAAAAATCCGTAATACGAAACTTATTTTATTCTAAAAACGAAACCTATCAGAATTCAAGGTATTTTATAAAAATAAATATAAGTTTAAATTTATTTTTGACGACTCTTTATATCATATAAATATAATTACTTATATTTAATTCAAACATCTATTGCTAAGTAATTATGTGAGATAAATATGATTAGTATTATTTATTTCCAATGTTTACGGCTCGAAAAGATTTATATAATAAATATAATTATTTATATTTATGGCAAACCTCTAAACGGGATACGACGCGTCACCGTACGATCTTAACATATAATATTATCCGAATTATTCCGGTGACCAACAAACGAGAGTCGATTATAACAAGCGTACAACTATATAATTATTTTGATAATTATCCACAAGACGCGAGAATAATATTGCGGCTATGCGATGTTTGTAGATATATATAGGGTTGAGTTCATTTGAGAACTCATAATACTGTGAGAACTTACAGAACTCTTCTACACCTTTAGATCATTTGATCAATGGTTTATATTAGTAATGGCATTCACGTAATTAATCTAATTTTAAAAGACATTTTGAATTAATTAAAAGGGTATTATGGTAAAATTCAAAATATAGGTTCCTAAATTATCTCAACAACTTCGTCTCTCAACCGTAACTATCCCTAGATATTCTCTTTTCTCTCTGTTAAAAAGATCGGTGGTTTTTTTTTCAATTAAAGTTCAAATACCTGATGTTCATTCTTTAGATTTGAAGCTTAAGAGTCTGGGACTAAAGGAAATACTAGGGAAACAAATATTTATATATGTAAATAGCTTTACTTGCACATGTAAATTAACGTTTACATATATGCAAATAGATAACCAATTTAAAGATTCACATATACGTAAATACACAAATTTGCTAGTTACATATGTCCTGGTAATTAAATACACAAACAACTACTTACATATATGTTGGTAAAATTTTCATATATGTAATACTAAAATTTATTTTTTTAAAGTATTTAATATTACAAATAAATTTCAATCATTAAAGTGTAATTTATTTTAGCGAAACATTATAGATAACCAATCTGAAGATTCACATATACGTAAATACACAAACAACTACTTTCATATGTGTTGGTAAAAATTTCATATATGTAATACAAAAATTTATTTTTTAAAGTATTTAATATTACAAATAAATTTCAATAGTTAAAGTGTAATACATTTTAGCAAAACATTATAAATCTACTAGCATCATAAATATACGAAACAAAGTTTAATCATTATATATTATAATTAGTATATGTGTAATGAAAAGATTTATGTATATGTAAATAACAAATGTGTTGGTTAGATATATGTAACTGCTACATAATTACATTACTAATTGTATTTATGTATACGTGAACATCAATTACATATGTGATGGTAAATTTTAGCATGTGTATTTGTAATAAATACATGCTTTCCGATGTAAAATTGAGAAAAATTAGGAAATGAGTCAATGACTAACTTTTGAAAATGAGAGAAACAAGGGTAGATATAAAACATTGATAATTTGAAATATCTAAATTTACTTATATACCCTTTATTAATAAAAGAAACAGAAAATTAAATAAAATAAAATAAGTGGCTGTAAAGAGTTCTGCAGGTTCTGTAATTTTTTTTGGTTCTGAAATGATCTTGATCCTATATATATATATATATATATATATAGTGTGAGGTTCATTGGGGAACACTAAAAAAGTGGGGAGCCGGGGAACACTCTTAAAAATTTAACTTAACATGTTAAAAATAAATTTTTTAAACATCTTTTTCGGCGCTTCTCCTTATGTATACTTGTAGAAGCATTTTTAATAAAAAAAATCAAAAACTAAAAATATTAAAAAAAAACAATAAAAAAAGGCTAAAAATTGTTTTTTTTAGAAAAAATATTTTTTTACTCGACTAGTTTCTCCTCCTTTTTATAAAGAAAAGCGTTGAAAATTTTTTAAAAAAAAATATTTTTAACGTGTTAAGTTAATTCTATAAGATATAACTGTTTTTTTAAAAAAAAATTTATATTTTTAGTTTTTGATTTTTTTTATCAAAAATGTTTCTACTTGTATTTATAAGAAAAAGCGCCGAAAAAAATTTAGAAATTTTTTTTTTTTTAACATGTTAAGTATAATTTTTAAGAGTGTTCCCCCGTTCCCCACTTTTTTAGTGTTCCCCAATGAACCCTCCTCTATATATATATATATATATATATATATATGGGAATGTTCATTGGGGAACACTAAAAAAATGGGGAACAACGGGGAACCGACTCAAACGAACTCCGATTGAACTCATTCTAGCGGCGTTGGAACCGGCTCGTCGAACCCTAACTAGGATCTCTTAACCCTAAATCCTAACTCCTAAAGCTAAAAAATAAGGCTAAAACCTAAGCTAAACCGTAAAATCAAAACTATAAACCCTAAAAGCTAAACCCTAAAAGCTAAACCTAAAGCTAAACCCTAAACTCTAAAGCTAAACCTTAAATCCAAACCCTAAAAGCCAAACCCTAATATATTTAGGGTTTAGGGTTAAGAGATCCTGGTTAGGGTTCGACGAGCCGGTTCCAACGCCACTGGAATGAGTCCAATCGGAATTCGTTTGAGTCGGTTCCCCATTGTTCCCCACTTTTTTAGTGTTCCCCAATGAACCCCACACTGTTTACATTTACATATACATAGATACATCTTAAGGAAACTATGACGAGTTTGTGAATGATTCATCTACGTACATGATGACCATTCAGGAAAACTAACACGATTCTATAAATATATTTATGTTTTTATAGAAATATATATTTATACATACCTTAAACCTCTTGGAAACTAAGTTGTTTCCAAGACTTAGTATTTATCACCGACTATAAATGGAACTAAACATGTATATCATTATCGTTTTCATCAAGTTAACATCTTCCCATCGAATCATTGGTTAATGATCGTTTTCATCAAGTTAACATCTTCCCATCGAATCATTGGTTAATGAATCGGTAGAGCTCGATGACACGTACTTTAGCTACATTTTAGTAGAATCATATGAGCTTATTCCTAGATAGGAATGTTATAGATTGCATGCTAGCGAGTTTACGTTTTGGAAACGACATCATGGTAGATAATAATTCAACTATTTCAATTACAAATAACCCGGTACACCATTCACGCACTAAACATATAGATGTTAGGCATCATTTATTCGTGATTGTGCTGAAAAGGGTTTAATTGATGTAGTTAGAGTTGACACCTTAGACAACTATGCAGACCTGTTTACAATGACATTCGATTGGACGAGGTTCGAGAACTTAGTCCCAATGATCGGTATGATAAACCTTGAGTAGGATGGGCATAAGCCCGCATGGAAACTTTATTTTTCCGTTCCTTTGTACAGGTTACTACTTTTCGTAAAACATAAAAATTCAAAAAGATTTTTCTTAGTTGTAGGTTATTTTTAGAAAAATCCAAAAACATTAGAAAATGAAAAATTGAGAATGCGTTGATAGTGAGAAGAAATGATAGTACATCGGCAGTCATATCTTTTACAAGGTATCTTATAAAATTAAAACCTAAACTATTGACATCTTCATTATATGTTGTAACGATAGGTTTTACGCGTTAATAAGAACCTGTTTTTGGTATATAAAGAAAACGAACTGCGTAACTTGTGTGTAACATCTCTCACATATATGGTCTTGGTACCGTAATTTCGTTTGAGAGATTACCAAAATTCTGAGATACAAGGTCTTTATATCTGATTATTATCTGGGGTATTATACTTGGTCTTCTAATTTTGCGTGGTCAATGGCCTAGACCTTGTATAATACTTTGTTAAGCGCTTTGTTTGTGCGCAAACCCTAAAGGTGGATTTCTTTTCTGCCTAACAGTCATCACCGGATGATCTGTTCAAAGCTTGTCACCACCGGGTGAACAACTGAAAATATATGTTACCACCGGGTACATAAAAATGAAAAATGCCAAAGTGCAGCAAAAGATACCAAACCGTTGGTACACCACCTAAAGTCGAGCCTTCTTCTCTTTGTCGGTGCGGTGGCACTAACCTGAGCCCTCAACGTTTCGCAATTTTAGCCGGATACAGATAATAGTTGGATATACTCACCCGTAAGAAGTAATTTTTGGTAGTCTTGACACAGGAGTATATTCTGAGGTGGGGAACACAGTTATATCAGTTAATAAGACACTTAAATGCATATCTTGAAAACAATGTTTGAACACGTGCTAAAGCTTAAGTGGACAAGTATATCGTTAAACATCTTGAACTGTCATTATCATTCTTTGTGCTTAAATTCGTTAAATAGATACTAACTGTGATAGATTTTGATAGATAAGCCGATATGATCTTCTTGTCCGTGTTTTCACAAAAAAAGATAATGTATGTAAATATCTACATTTCATTTCCGTTTCGAATATTGAAAATTACAAAAAGATTTTCGATGTGTTTTAATATAAAGTTTGAAAAATACAAAAAATATTTTATTTCTCGTTTTCATGAGTGGGCTTTATATTTTTAACAATACTCAAAAGGGGTTTTACAATTTTGATAACGGATTAAAAACAATCCAGTGAGGTAATTTAAAATAAGTCTTTTAATAAAAACAATCGGTCTTACTAAGTTGGTCTAAGTGTGTGTTGTCCGTGTGGGAAACCGTGTTCCAAGTTGGCAAAAATATTTTTAAGTATGTGTTACTTAAAAATTTCTGACTTTAAATATTTGAACATTGTTGGTTTTGAAATCATTTGGGCTTTAATGGTTTCTAATGAAGTTTTGAGTTTCACAAGCTATTTTAGAAGACAGGAAGCTCGCTTTTCGGTGTGCTCGAGGTGTTCGATGCTGTGTGAAGAACAAGACTAGAGCGGGAAGCGGCTTCACAAAGATTTGATTAAGATCTGTAGAACCCGCATATATCAAGGGGGAGTCTGTAAATGCACTTCAGGATGATAAATGCGGGAAGCAGTTACTCGAAGACTCGATGAAGATTTGTAGATCCCGCATATATCAAGAGGGAGTCTGTAAATGCACCTAATGTTGACAAATGTTGGATGCTGAATCTTCAAGGACTTGTTCTGCAATTTGTTGAAAGTGTTTAAAGCATAACAAATTCGGACAAAAGGAGTCTTAAAGGTATCCGAATTTATGATTACAAGTTGTCGGTACTTGTAGTTCTTGCAAGGTTGTCCAAATTTGTAATTTAGGGTTGTAAGAACTTGTAGTTCTTGCAAGGTTGTCCAAACTTAAGGTTTTTAGTTTGTCAGTACTTGTAATTCTAGCCCCATGTCCGAATTTGTAGTTCTTTGGTGTGTCAGTACTTAATAGGGTTTCAATTGTAAGGACTTGTATGTCTGAATTTAGGTGTGCATATATTCTAAGTGAATGTACGCATTTGGAAACCCAATCAATTCAATGAAATAATAAATTTTTGGAGAAAACTCCTTGTGCAAACAAAGCCTAGCTTTGTGTGTTCTTCATTCAATGTGTGTGATTGTTGATTGTGAATACTCAGCGTATTCACCGTTCTCTCATCTTCTACACCTTCTGTACGAGCTCTATGTTGCGGTACGAGGCACGCGGTGGTTTCTGCACATCGCGTGTGTGTTAGATCGATCCGGTTCGGGTGTTCGTTGAAGGAAGACGACCTTACACAATTCCATACCCTATTATAAATTGTGTCTAATATTCGAGATTATACATGTATCCATTACCCATCGGCTACCGGGTATACCCGCACTATTGATGATACCTCTTATGGTCATATGTGGGGAAAATTACCTATTGGATTGCCCAATACCCAAACTCCGATCTTAAACTCACCAAAAACCAAAAGTATCAAATATTCAAACAAACTTCTAACAATTCTATTTTTAGCAATTTCAAGTTTATAACAACGTAAAGATACTATTTACTATATTTCTTAGACAGTAAGTATCATCTGATACCAAACATGTCCTAAAAAATAATAAATAGAACTAAGTTCCATATCCAAATGCCCATAGCTTTATAGCCAAATGGTATCTTGGGGGTCTGATACTCCAGTGGTCCATCGGTGATCCAAATTTTCCGTTCAAAAAAAAAAAGTTCCATATCAAAATGCCACGTTAGTACATAACCCGTCCTGAATGTTTCTGGGTTTTATTCTTTTTAACATCCTATTTTGACTTAATTTTAAGTAGAATAGGAAATAAAGTTACAAAAGCTAAAGTAAAATTCCTATGCAAGAATGATAAATAAATAGATAATATAATAGAAAAAAAGGTCTTACAAGATTTTCATGACGCAACTGAAGTTCCAATGCTTTCTCAAGTTCCAATGCTTTCTCATGTTTAGTCACAATATGGTGTATATCTGGGCCGTGTACTCGATCCTCAATACAGTGACTTACTTGAAATAAGAATGCTTTCTCAAGTTCCTTGACTACGACTTTCATTGTTGGGCGTTGGTCTTGAGTTTCCGCCACACATTGGTGTGCAATTCTAATAAACGTTTGCAAAGAATCCTTGTTAGGTCCTCTATTTAGAACAAAATTGTTTTCACCAATTTCTTCCTTTATTATAGGATCTATTATCTCTTCTAATGTTCTTGTTCCGAAGCTTCGTCTTGCTATAGGGGCTAGCCCTATGTCACTCTCCTTAAGGTATATTGGGTCATTGGCTAATCTCCCAAATAGAATTTCAAGCAAGATTACTCCAAAACCATAAACATCTGATTCTCTTTTTACCTTATTAGTCTTCTTGTATTCTGGATCTATATAGTATTTTGTGCCAATAAAGTTGAGATAGAGGGCTTCATCTTTTTGATCTAGAGGTAAGACTACAGAGAAGGCAAAGTGAACAATCCTTGCCTCCCAGTTCTCGTCCAATCCAATATTGTAGCTACATATATCACGATTTATTATCATCTTTTGGTCTTCCATCTGAGAGTGAATATAATGTAACCCGTGTGCAACATCAATGCAAATTTTCAAACGTTTTTCCCAAGTCAAAAGACGTTTGTCTTTGTGGTTTGCCAAATAATCATCAAGGAATCCATTAGAAAAATTTTCAATGACAAGGATCATCTCAGACTCTTCAAAACAAAATCCAAGCAGAGTGACTATGTTGGGATGCTTAACTCCACCGGAAAGAATTTCAATTTCTGTAAGAAACTGTTTTTCTCCATAGTACTCGTGATGTCTATCAGAAGGATAGCGTTTTATAATTACAGTGTTTTGTCTCTTTGATGAATGATTTTCTTTATGATAATGCTCCAATTCTGCTTGGTAGAACTGAATCTCATTGAGAGTTCCAATTTCGTATGTTTCTGAAAAATCATTGGTAGCTGATAGAATATGAGTGAGAGGAATCTTCAAGTGTTCCAAGTTATTTACCTGATTCAAGTTTGAAAAGAGAGTTACATGTAGAAGAATTAAGAATGAGAAGGGAATTGCGTGAAAGTTGCAAAACAACTGAAAAGAAAACACGCTGACCCTGCTTCGTCCTCTATTTTTCAGTGCCCTAATTATTCTTTATGACATCAAGGTTGGGCTTACTAAGGGTCAGCCCAACACATTTCTCAAGCCCACAAGCTATTTATGGTTAGCACTTAGCTAGGAAGTGAATAAGGCCAAATACATAAAGTTATAATTAGTTAAACCAAATTAATACAAGGATAGTTTGCTAGGGATTTTTTTTTTGTAAGAAACGAATCTATATCCTCTATGTTAGCTTAATTAAATTAATTGTTAATTGCTTGAATAGGCCTAATAATTGATTTGCTAAAATTGTAAATTGTTGTTAATAATATGTATTGTGTTAGTGTTATTAAAGTGAAATAGGTTGCTAGACCAACTAATTGAGTTAATTGTATTTAAGAAATGAGAATTATATATGTTAATCTACACTTAATTAAAATGAAATTAAATAATATGTAGTAAAAGGGAAGATGAGGATCCACCACTCGTGGCCTAGTGGTAGAGAGGCTTGGGTTTTTCAATGGAGACTCAAGTTTAATCACTATTTGTGTCACTTTGGTGGATTAGGCAATAACAGAGAGAGCCTGTCAAGTGGCAGCCGACGTTATGCTTTCTCGGGGGAACACCCAAGCAAAACTCTGAAGCCAGCGTGGCTCCGGTTAAGAAAACATAGTCTGGCCGGAGTGGAGGTAGAGGAAGTATCTATTGTAGCACTCGAATAACTGAATGATTCATAAATCACATTAGATGATGTTATAAATAATTAGTTGATAACGAATAGGAACAAGCATGTTAGTAAAACAAGTTAATAAGAAAACTTACAGGTTAGTTTAGTATACATTTTTTTGTTTGTTTTCATGGTTGAGTTGGGATGTTTGAAGAGAGACACTTTTCTATGTGTTATGGGGCTCCATAGGAGGTGCCAATGGTATCATAACAGCTGCAAGAAGAGCGCAAACACCACAACAGGTGGACACCATGAGGGAAGTGAGGCAGGGGCTTGGTGGGGATGGCAGACGGGGGTCTTGTTGATGTTTTTTTTTTAATTTAGTTTAATATTATATAATATATAACCCAATCAAATCAATAAAAAAAAGTTCCTTAAAGCCCATTTGGAGTCCCCCCTATAAGTCTAGGAGTTGAATTGCCCTTAATAAAGTCATTTGTTTAGGTCCATTAAGCTTGAAACATTGGATTAATTTCATATATATACACTTCCAAACAAATATCATATATTTACCCAACGAAAACTAAAAATGTTATATATTATGTTTTTAAACCCGGACCGGGCCGGCCGGTCGGACGGGTCCGGCCGGGACCCGGAGTCTAGAGTGGGCCGGTTCGCTTGTTTGAACCGTTTCAACATTGGGCCGGTGGTCGGGCCGGCGGGTCAGTGGCTGTGGTCGGGCCGGTCAAAGCTTCTGTACACACATCTTCTTACGGCCGTGAGCATCGGGACCGGAACTTGTGTCCGGTGGAAAATTACGGTCACCGGAACTTGCATTTTTTTCTGTTTTTTAAACCATATTAGGTAACAAATAATTAGATATAAAAAATATGTGTAGGCTAAATAAGATCATACCAATGCACATTTTTAGAGTGTTTTTTTTAACTCACCTGAAGGAGCGAGATAAGATATGTTATTTATAATGTTATCCGGTTCTTAAATCCGGTCGAACCGGGAGGACCGGTCTGACCTTTGACCCCGTAAGGCGACTGGATCGACCTCCGGTCCGGTTCTGAAAACATTGATATATACTCAACTTTAATGAATTGTGACTCAGCGACCATTCTACATCTTTCCACTAAATGATTTGTTTATACCCCTATTTTGATTTTGATAGACGTTCTCTCATCTTTGACGAAAACCGAAATGACTCAGCCTTTCAAAGGTTTATCAACTGAACCGCTAGAATAAGCATCTAATCGTTTATTGCATCTAATCGTTTATCACATTTGATTGTTCACCTCTTTTTACGGATTTCATCGCAACTGGTATATGTTCATCCTTCAAGTTTTGACTTTTTGGAAAGCACTATCTATCGCGTCCAATTTCTTGAAATAATTCCATGTAGATTTGAGTTAAAAGTGAAACAAATCATTTTCGAAAATAAACAGAAAGCTTGCAGCCTAAAAACTTTCAAAGAGCTTAATCTATTTTGTACTCAATTAAAATGCAGCTTTATATGCGTTATTATTTTGAGTTCAAACTCAAACAGAAAAAACGCTTTCATGAGAGTAAACCTAGAGAAAAGAATTAAGTCGTGTAGAATGTGGGACGTTTTTGTCATCTGATATATTTTCATCGTTTTTAGTTTTGACCTTTTGGAGGTAACAAAATGTGGCAATCTGTTCAATGGTTCAATTCAATAATTTTTGTTTTGAATAGTTTTATTGTTACCGCCCCAGGGTACAAATGTAAAGGTTTTATGTGGGAGTTTAATGGTCAATTGAATATTAACAGTGGCGATCAATTAAATATTAACAGTGGACCAATGGACCGAGATAACATGGTTATTACAGAAAATACATCTTCAAAACCAATGTGGGAGTTTAAGTGGTGGAAGGCTTGCATTTCTCTTTCTCTTGGGAGATGCAGGTTCAACTCCCACTTGGTGTAGAGTAAGGCATTGGTGGACAATAATAGAAGACCCGGGGAAACCTGGGTTTAATACTTTGAGCCAAACGGGTTTTACTAGTACAGGACCTTGTGAACCAAATTAAACGACGCCGTATTAGGCTCAATCATATAGTCTTACATTTGTACAACCAGTAGCCCTCATGTAATGATTATACAAGCTAACATTAGGCTTATTAGAACGTGGGGTATGCTGGGGCGGGGGCTGGGGGCATGGGTTGACACGTTGACTTCGAGCCCCCCCGTTGGTGAGTGACGTGTTGGGTCGGTATGGCGGGGCGTGGCTAGCCCGCGTGGGTTGGCCAGTTTTATCAAAATTAAAAAAAAAAAAAAACCTAAAATTAATAAATAAACACCAAATTAAAAAAAGCCTAAAATTATTATTAAAATTTCCTAAAAATTACAAAGTTCTACAAAAAAAGGATTACAAAATAATAAAAAAAAAGCCTAAAGCGTTAGGTAGATTTCAAAAAGGGCGAGCTTGTCAAACGGCTTCCGCTCCTTGCCCCGGAACTCGATGTTGGCCACCGCCACCCGGTCTTCGTGACTTATATCACCGCCCGGGACGCTATCGTAGTAGGCTTTAAAACGATCGATCTTCGGTCGTAGCTAGCGCCACTTGTGTTGGCACGCGTTTAAATTGCGCCGGTCGTTCCCTATGTTGTGCCGGTAGCTAGCGAAAGCTTCCGGCCAGTAACGGGTCTCACCGGGTTGGCGGCCCTTCATCGCGTCTACGACGCTCGTGACAAGTGCTAGCTTTTCCTCGTGCGTCCAAGAGGCCATCGATCAAGTGTGTGTGGGTAGCGGGTTCGGGTAGGTGGAGTGAAGGGTTGGGGTAACGATGTGGACAGGCGGTGGGGTTGGGGGTTTTATAGTGACTTGGGTGAACCGTTTGGCTTGGCCAAACGGTTATTTTTTAAATTTTAAACATAGCCGCTATGACCTAGCCAACCAGCCAATGAGAGCCTGCCACGGAGGACCACAAGGCATGCCCAACGCCCGGGCTGAAACCCCCGCCCAAGGGGCCACACCGAAACCCAAGCCCACCCGGGGTGGTGACTTGGGTGTTAGTACCCAACCCCCGCCCCAACCCCCGCCCCATACCCCATAGTCTTAGGTCTCCCTTCGTTATATGGTCGAATCCAAAACTCAAACAACTACTTAATATCAAGCCACCTCTGTGACATCATCCAATCGGCGAACAAATTCATGATGGTGTCCCCGTCTAGGGCTCGGAGATGAAGGGTGAAGTTGTGAAAACCCTTTTGGGATAAGAGAGGCGGAGGTAGAAGAAGAAATGTTCGGGATATGGTTTGGCTAGTTCTCGTTGTACACTAGGCGCCGGTGGTCGGTTGTTGTTGAGCGCGAGTAGTCAGAGAAGGCGGAGATGTTGGTTGCTCTGCTCGGCTAATTGAGCTTATTGTTAGAGAAAGCTGGAGGTTGGAAAGAGGTATCCATGTGTTAGACCATGGGGGTATGGTGGGGCGGGGGTTGGGGGCATGAGTTGACACGTGTTGTTCGAGCCCCCCCCCCCCCCCCCCCCCCCCCGGTGAGTGACGTGTCCGTGGGGTATGGCGGGGCATGGTGAACCGCGTGGCTTGGCATTGTTAGGCATTGGACACTTGAAGTATGTTATGGTGGATTAACCGAAGTTAAATAAACAGATAATATTTTAGGTAGTACAATAAATTAAAATTAAAAATAATATTAAATAACATCATGAAATTTACAGTAGTTTGAGTCAAATCTAGCTATAGTGTTTTCTTATTTTATTGAGTTAATTGTTTGGATGGTTGCTTGCTGTGGTTTGCTATTTTTTCACGTTTAGTCTTCACCTTTTTAGAGTAACATGTTTGCTCTTTATGGTTTGCTCACTTGTTACTCGGGTGGTCCCTAAGGGGAGGCAGGGTGGGAACATTTTTTCCCGTGATAAACACATGTTCAATGCGTGGAAGATTTGCACAAATCACCGCCACCCATAAAAGTTCACGCGTTAATGTAATTTCACGTGATAAAATTCACGTCGTGATAAGTGGAACATGTGAGTGGGTGTGAATGGGTGTTATGAGTGATAAACATTTTCACTAAAAAAAGTTGTGAGTTATGTAATAATTGTTGATAATATGACGGAATTTGATTGAAAGTTATTAATGATGGAATTTTGTAAGTGATAACCACCCACCCTAATGTGGATAAACATTAGTTTTCTCTGTCATATTATCTAGAGTAAAATGCACGGATAGTCCCTGTGGTTTTGCAAAATAACACCTATAGTCCCCAACTTTTGAAAATTACACCGGTGCTCCCTGTGGTTTGACAGTTTGTTACTTGAATAGTCCCTGGAGTGGATGACGGTAGTTTTCTCTGTTAAATGGATGTGAAATGACAAATTTACCCTTCATCTTCTCCACTCAATAAAAATAATACAACCCAACCCCAACCACCCCCTACCTTTCTCTTAGTTTCTCCCCACCATTAACCACATCTACCAAACACCACCACCATAAATCCCAAATTTGAAGGCAAGATGGGAGGCAAATGTCCACACAGAAGGGTGAAGAAGAGACGATACTCTCACAAAACCTTCTATCTGGCTAAATTCATAGTTAAAGATATCCTTTTTTTATCCTTTTTTTTTATTTTCTGTTGGTTTTCTTGAATTTAACTACAAATTACCAGACTTTTCTGTGTGTTTTGTTTCTTTAACTGTGTTTTCTCACGTGATGATGCTGTTTATGACGAGCTTAAGAAACCAGATGATGAGAATACGCCGTTATCATTAGATGAAGATCTTCCTGGAATGGGTCAATATTGTTGTTTACCATGCGAGTAAGTAATTCAATTTTATATGGTTCATATGTTTTCAGGTTTAATATTATTTTCAGTTTGTTTTTTTTTTAAATTAAATGTTGTTGTTTGTTTCAATCTGTATTTTGCTAATGTGGCTGTGAGAGATGAACATTTGAAGACTAAATGGCACAAGAAGCGGTATGTTTTGGCTTAATTTGGTTATTATTTTCAAATCTAGAACAAAAAAAGTCATCAATTTGAATGGATTTGATATGAATTGTTGTTGAGGTTTAAAACAGAGAGTACGGTGGTGGTGTTTGGTATATGTGGTTAATGGTGGGGGAAACAAAGAGAAAGGTGGGTGGTGGGTTGTTTTGTTTTTACATAGTGGAGAAGATGAAGGGTAAATTTGTCATTCACAATCATTTAACAGAGAAAACTAACCGTCATCCATTTCAGGGACTATCCGAGTAACAAACTGTCAAACCACAGAGAGCACCGGTGTAATTTCTAAAAGTTGGAGACTATAGGTGTTATTTTACAAAACCACAGGGACTATCCGTGCATTTTACTCTATTATCTAAGCATAAAATAGCCCTCTATTTGATAAAAGAAAACTAAAAGGATATGGACCTTTTAGTCTTTATTTAAATAATAATATAAAAAACTTAACCTTATCCCTACCCTCCCTTTCTTTGTCACCTCAAGTCCTCAATCCACTCCTACCGTCACTACCATCTGGATTTGTCAGCGGCAAACCACCATTTCCGACCTCATGCTAAAATCAAACCACCATCTTCATATTAGTAAAAAATGTCCCCGTTTAGCTTTTTTATCATTCTAATCACCCTTTGTATTAATATTACCACTTCGTATTAAGAGCTCCGGTCACCATCATCGGCCACCGCGGTGTATTAACAAAAGTCGGTTTGGATGAGTTTTTACGTGATTAGAGGATCTTGTTCTGAGTTATTTGGTCATTCGATGAAATTAAAAGTGAACAAGTCACATTAGAGAATATCATTTAATTGTATTAACAGGGATTCAAGTCGATGTTGCTATGAAATTCAAATTGAAATCAAAATTTTCAATTATTCATCAATAATATCTCATTCGATTTGGTGAGAAATTTGTTTCATTTTCGGTGCAGAAGTCAAATTGAAGTCGGACACATTCAAGTGATTTTTTTTTTTTTTTTAATAAATTTCCCATTTCATTCCAACAATTTGGGCAAATTACATAAGGATAGCATGTAGACGAGCAACAAACTGCGCCGCCATCCCTTTCTGAATAGAAAACCCTAATCTACTAAAAACAAAGCCTCGCCCCTGAGGGGTCGAAAAATTGCTGTGGACAACACGCTGAACTTTAGATAAGAACCGAACTGCCTCTGGCGCCAAGGAGCCGAACGTGTCAAACGCCAGGGGGACAAAGGCATGCTGATTATCCTCACAAGCTTTCGCGTGCTTTTCCACCTTCTTTGACTCTGCTTTCAGTACCGCCTGCCCCGCCACAAACCCATTTTCCCGGAACCCAGCTAGGGGGGATACACCTGTGAGATCGACACAAGCATGTTTCCCGCCCTCCCAACCAAAAACTAGCACGTCAGCCGGGAGTAGGGTGGATCTCCCCTCCGACGGATCTGTAAGAAAATTAACCGGTGCCTCTTTCTTTGCCGAGATCCCTGCTCGTTTGAGAATATCCATTAACGCGTCTCGAACAAAGTCATGGCGATACTTAAACCCCGGCAACTCTCTACAGTGTAACGCATGCTCCCCGTATTTATCCAGACATGCTTTACGGCAGACTGAGCAAGTTTCATCATTCGGGAACATGGGGATCATCAAACGGTACTTAAGGATTGACCGGTACTCCACCGCTGACATACGTTGACCCAAACCTTCAAGTGATTTCGAATCACAAAAAAGTGAATTACATCTAAGGTTGCTCATAAATTGAACTAGTGATATCAAAATCAGTTTATAATTTGCACCCATTCTTCCTTGTTTATCCGGCATTAGATCTGTAAAACTCCTTCCCCTCTTTTTTCCGGTGTGAAATCTAATATTTTTTGTGTGTTTGTTTGTGGTTTTTGACGAGATGATTGGGATGGGAGGGGTTGGCAAGTGAGGTGCAGCGAGGATGAGGGGATTGTTTGACCGGAGAAGAAAGAGGCGGGATGGAGTTTGACCGGAGAAGTCGGCATAATTTGTCGGAGAAGAAAGGTGTGTTTGTGGGATTTAGGTTTTTTTTTTTAATTTGATAATATATTTTATTTTCAAAGAAAAAAGGTGGGCCCATGTGTTCCCTTAATTTTAGTATTATTTTTCTATCATTAAGGGTAGTTTAGTAATTTCACATAGACTTAACTGAAAAAACTAACCTTCATCCATTTTAGGAACTACCCGAGTAAAAAGTGAGGAAACCATAGGGAGCAAACATGCTATTTTGAAAAGATGAAGACTAATCGTGAAAAAATGGCAAACCACAGGGACTATCCAGACAATTAACTCTATTTTATTTTTGGGTTTTGTTTGTTTGTGTATTTCAATCTTTTAATTTTTAGCATTGATAATTACACCCCTTATTTTAAAAAAAAAAAAACTTCGCTAAATTTCATTTGACCCCCTCAAGTTATATGTGCTATTTATGTACATGGGTTAAATATAATATATATATATATATATACACACACACGTTTTCGTAATTAATTTGGGTACACTTCGGTTGGTCTAACTTTTCACATGAATTATGTTCGGAAACGAGTCTGGTCAAATAAAATACGTGTTCACTAGGCGGCATAAATTCGAGTTGCTTTACGTTTCGACGCCGCCGACGCAACGCACGGTACGATTCTAAAACTGAATAAAACATTATTTTCTTATCCGCTTATTTTAAGTAAATTATATATCCAAATTGGTTTACATTTCAAGGTAAATTTTTCTCGAAATTTAAAACTTTAAAAAACACTATTTCTTACATGCTTAATTTTAAATACTTTTTCATATAAATCCAAGATGTTTTATGTTTCGACGTACGTTTTTCTCGGTAATGAATTAGATCAAATATAATACTTATTTATCCTTATTGTTATGTGCATTTTCAATTGGTCTGCGTTTTGACGTAAATTTTGTTCGGAAACGAGTTAAGTCAAATATTTAACGATATAAATTCGAGTTACATTAAGTTTGGACGCCGCTGCAACGCGCAACGGGTCAAAATACTAGTTAAAAAGAAAAAAAGAAAAAAGTAGTACAGAGTCTTATGATGTAGTAATAAAAACTTATGAAGCTGGGTTACGTAAGGGGACCAGGCACCAGACGGTAAGATAACGAGTAACCCCTGCCCGCTCCCAAACACCACCGTCAGTCCTATGGGTAGTACCTTGAGGGTAGGGAGAGGATTAAGTTGTTGTCGGAGAAAGAGAGTGTTGTGTTTGTGGGTATGTGAGAGAGATAGAGAGAGTTGTTTGTATGGAGAAAGAGAGAGAGAGAGAGAGAGTATGGGAGGGGGGTTAAAATGGTGGGGTTCATGTTTTAGGGTAGTGGTGCCGATAAATTGGGTAGGAGAGGGTAGTGGATGGTCTAAGTGACGTGGCACGACGGGATTGGTGGGACTTAGGGTAGAGGGTTAACTACCCCATCCCCCTTAAGAGCATCACCAACAAGGGAGGTTTGGAGTGGGTTGGCAGAGCAGACTCCTAGAAAATGGACCACATTTTTGGAGGAAGTGGTCCGGTGGGTGTTCGTTCGCTTGAGTGAGTGGACGATCAAGGAGGTGGAATTGTGGGGACCACCCACTCACAAACATTTTTTTTAGTATAAAAAGTGGGGGTATGATTTAGAGGTTTGAAATGGTTTATTGTTGTGGCATAAGGTGTGGTTTGGAATGATGTGGTATGCTACCAAATCAGTCTGGATTTCGGGCAGGTTTATTGTTGTGGATGCTCTAAATGAATACTTTGGTTTATTCAATTAGATTGCAGGTTATAAATCGCTTTGTCCTGATCTTAATATTTTGTTTGCTAATATATATACATGGGCAATTGTACATAGGGGAATCGATTAGGCAGGTAATTACTTGTTTGTATTTTCTAAATTTTCTTTATATATGTTGAAAAGTGCACGTGTTTATCCTGTTGGAGAATTGGATGAAAATATTTGTATTTTCATCTAGTGTAATTGTGTATTTTTCTCAAACTTTGGACCATAGTCACACGGTTTGCGATACGCTCCTGTACGGGAACATGGATCGGGATCGCAATTCGCTAGGTTCCTAAAATTTAGTACGAATAGGGGTAGGCTCACTTCGAACCGTTTCGGTAAGATATACCATATAATATTTAAAAAAAAACCTATATTTACAACCTAAAAACTATATGTACAATAGAGTGACACAAAAAATAATACATATATATAGGGTCAGGACTTAGAGAAAACGGTGAAAAGTGTGAGAACAGTGAGAACGCTTATGGATGGTCCGATCAAAACAATCTGTAGACTAGATTGGCGCGGTGACGTTTTCGTAAATAACACAAATTTTATTAAGTGGACGCACTTCACTAAGGGTAAAAAGATATTTTACCGCTCAATTTCAAAACGCCAACTAACATGAGAACATGCCATTCAAAACAAATAAAACGCCATTAATACAAAACGCCAAAAATTAGTGATAAAACGCGTTAAAGATTACAGGAAGATGAACCAACACAGTAACTGAAATTCAATTATTAACATTTATTAGAAGAAATTCCCTCCTAAATTACGCGCCAAAAAACATCATTATATAAACACGTTAAACATCGCTTTCATAATCACTTCAATCCATCATTCTGAAAAACATATGTTACCAAAAACACCAAGTTTAACCAAAACACCAAAAAATGGCAACCATCGTTTCGTGGAGATACACTATGGGAATCAGAAGATTCGTCATACGTTTTGACAACAGAAGGAGGGTGTATGTTAGGACAATCAAAGTACAGAGGAGTATCCTATCGCTTGGCATCACTCTGGATAACGAATTTCGTGAAACACAAAAGTTTATGAGAACATTAAGAAGGAAATTTTGACCAAGCAAAGCAGATGAAAAAATGGTCCCGGTAATAACATCATGGCGTTTTGATGAAGAAACAAACATGGTGACCGTTATATGTGACAACGGAGAGCAAGAAGACTACCTGCTTGAAGACGTCATGACAAAGCAGGGGGTTGGGTTCATGGAAGAGTTGCACAACGCCACGTGTTTGAACACAAACATGGACTCAAAAATGGCGTTGATGCATGACATGTTCAAATGGAGGCTTCAGAATCTTCAACAACAAGAAGACAATGAAAGTGAAAGTGATAAATTAGATGATAGACTAGGTGTGTGTTCCCGAGTTAAAAATCTCTCCCCTTCCCTCCCCTCCCCTCCATGTCTTTCCAAATTGGAAATACTATTTTCAGGCAAAAAAAACCCTATTTTCCATCCCCTCCCCTCCCCTCCCCCTGTTAAGTGGATCTCTGGAACACAGCCTAGAAGAAGACTCCGAAGAAGAAAACGAAGGAAGTGATTGATACTTCTCAGATAAAGCACCTTCTGACGAAGAGTTTTAATTTTTATTTATTAATTTTTTTTTGTTTTCTTATGTGTAATCTTTTTTTAAGATAATAAAATGCTATGTTTCTCCCCTTAGTTTCAAAACGTCAAAAAATACTACAAAAAGTGAATGCATACAAAACGCCAAAAATAATAAAAAAATATTTTTCCTGTTTAATATTTTCTCTGTTATTGTATTTTGTCATCTTGGTCGATATAACGCCATTAAAAAAACACCATACTTGGAAGATGGGGCGTCTATCACCCTCAGAGAAGAATCCATTCAGTGAGCTTTGTTCATTTTCTATTTATGAATGAGATGTTTTCAGTGAGTGAGTGAATGAGGGTGATAGACGTCCCATCTTTCAAAACGCCAAAAAATTCACTGCATGAAGTTTTCAGTGAATGGGCGTCTATCTCTAATATTTGTCCATATTAGATTATCTTCTTTTATTTATTTATTTATTTTCATTTTCTATTGTTTTGTTATCTAATTATCTGTTGTTTGTTATCTAATCTACTAATACAATACGTTATTTTATAAAACACCAAACGCATAATAGTATGAAAACTGTGAGAACGGATACTATATAAAACGCCAAAAATGCCAAAACAATGTATTTTTAAAATCACCAATAATTGACTAGACGCCATTAAAAACAAAACGCCAAAACCCTGAAAAAAGGAGAAGTGTTACAGCCTTAACAGATGAGGTGATGGAGTTATACACCAATCTAAAATTTGATGATGAATCTAAAGAAAGTGATGAACAAAGCGATGGGTACATCTCTGATGTAATCCCATACACAGAAGACTATTATTTTGTTTTCATTTGGTCTTATTGTAATTTTATGAAAATATTAATGAATCGTAATGAATTATTAACAACGCCACGAACACCAAAAAATTGACCTGAGAAACACCATAACGCCAAAAAAAATTATCTATGTGACACAAAAACAATTAATTCAACGTGACAGATCCAAAAAACAATAAACACCAAGTAGTTAATGAATATAATTAACGCCAAAATAATCTTAGATGCCAAAAATGAAACAGCATGTGATACGAAATTGGGAAATAAAGAAGATTGAAAAGGCAAAAAAGCCCCTCACACCCCTGATCATATCCCGCACCACGTGTTCAATCAGGATGCGTTCTCACACTTTTTAGGGCGTTTTCTCCTAATCCCGTTTCTTTCTCTCTCTCTCTCTCTCTCTATATATATATATATATATATATATATATATATATATATATAGGCATGTAATTAACAGAAATAGAGTAACAAATTACATAATAAATAAATTTTATAATAATAATGATTACAAGTAAATAAAATAGACTAGAAAAATATGTAAAAAGTTTTTTTCTTGGATGCCGTAGAAAATAATAAGACGAGTGGGAGTCGAACCTGGGTCACAAGTAACACCAAATCTTTCTTCTCAACCACTCCACCACTACTACAATGATATCCAGGTAAAAAGTTAATTTTTTAATAAAATGGAATAAGAGAAAAAATATCAATACGTGAAAAGTTGAAAAATTAAATACTAAAATATATCAGTTTAAAAGTAAATTCACTTTAAAAATCAAAAACTTAACTTAAATATACTAAAATATCTTTTCCAAATAAATGTTTCCTCATCTTCTCTAAACCCACCCCTAATCAAAACCACCGCCCCCATGTCGTCTTCTTCTTCAAGAACCCTG
Source organism: Helianthus tuberosus (assembly GCA_030545235.1). Taxonomy (NCBI): domain Eukaryota; kingdom Viridiplantae; phylum Streptophyta; class Magnoliopsida; order Asterales; family Asteraceae; genus Helianthus; species Helianthus tuberosus. Next base: position 155,019,473 of record CM060416.1, on the reverse strand, counting down.
GTTTAGAATGTCCAACAAGTTGGTTCGATGTTCTAGATTATTTGTAAACACGTTCCGAATTCAAACAATTCCCGATCCTAATAGCGTATTGCACGATTGAATTCATGATTTGGGAACACTAATTTCAACTTTGAAATCGCGATCCGGGATTGCGAATGTACCACGAATGGGATCGTGCGAACTAGATCGCAGATCGTGGGGAACCTAGCGAATTCTGTGACTATGCTTTGGACAAATATATTTATGTTATACTTTGATTAATATGAGTACTATTTTGTGGGTTTTTTTATCTACGTTGTAAGGGCTTTACAATGAGCCAAACCATGTCCAAGTCGAAGTTAGGATGAATGAAATATCGATGCTCAAAGTAGGGACCATGAACTAAGAAAAGCTGAGAAAAAGGATTGAGGAAAGTGCGACTTGTACCACATAGGAGGGAAAGGAAATGGAGTGGTTTATATATAGAAGTCTGTTTTCCACATTGTTCCCTAGCACCACCTTACACTAGTGGATTGACGAAGGGTGCAGAGCACCCTATCACCCACTCGCACCGGCGCATGGGCTCAATATGGCGCTTTGATGGCGTACTTTGCACTCCGCACCCTCGCAATGCCGTGAACCGCTTGAGAGCCGTCTTTATATTCTTGACCACGTGTGCATGTGCTTGTGCGTGGACCAGTACATAGGTGGTGAGGACCAAGTGGTGGGCCCATGTACGCGGATGACGTGGCATGGCGCGAGTGACCTGGTGGCTCCAACGCAAGCCACTGTGGTCAACCAATGTGTGGCGTGCGGATTGGCGGAACAATTTCGGTATGCGGGCGCGAGTTCTCAGCGACTTCCAATGTTCAGTAGCAGAGCTGTTTCAAGTCTGCAGTTCGTAACTGATCAGTCAAACATCTACAAAATCGAATTCAAAGATATTGAAGACATTCAATGCACATTATTTTTGGATTTTAATTCCGTCAAAACTGTTTCAACTCTGTTTACTATAAAACCAAGGGGCAGTCTTGTTCGTAGACACACTTAAACACACAGCTATACACATTTTTCTCTAACTATCTCAAAATATTTTTTGAAACTCAAGTTCAAGGTACACCTTCGGGTTTTCCGTTTTCTCGGATAGTGCAACTACTCAGGCTGTTGTATCCTAGAAACAAACGAGTTTTCATTGGAGACTCGAAATTTGTTTTAAGGGACCCATGTCTAACACGGCGCGACGCGGACTAGCAGAACAACCAAATATTGTCTTGGTTTACAGATTGGATTACAAAAAGAAACTCATGAAGAAAATTAATCTTTTAAAGAAAAAATTTCAAATGAATGACTTTGGAAAAACCAAATATTGTCTTGGTTTACAAATCGAACATATGAGCAATGGTATACTTGTGCATCAAACGAATTATACTAAAAAGCTGTTGAAACGTTTCAATATGGACAAGGCAAATCCTTTGAGCACTCCAATGGTCGTTAGATCACTTAATGTCGAAAATGATCCATTCCGTCTTTGTGAGGAAAACGAAGAAGTTCTTGGTCCAGAAGTATCATACCTTAGTGTAATTGGAGCATTTATTGTAACACCCCGAAAACGGGTTTGGTAATTAAACCCCGTTAATACTGAAGGAAGGGTAAAGTACCGTTAGTGGCAAAATTTACCCGGTAAATATTAGGATTTAGATAATTAATCCTAATAATAAATAAAAAGTGAATAAAAGCTTTTAAGAAATAAAAGCTTAGAAGGCCCGAGTTAACGGGACCTAAAATAAACTTAGTCATAAATATTCCTGAACCCGCTAAGTTAACTAGGAATATTAAACCTAGTTAATAAGTGGGAATATTATTGAAAAAAAATTAGGTTGTGATCTAATTAATAACTAACCAAACACGAGGGACCAAAGCCGGGTAACTTGAAAATGGAATTAAACACTTAAAAATAAACACAACACACACACAAGAGTGTGTGTGCGTGTGTGAGGATCGACCAGGAGGAGCTCTAGGGAGCTCAAACCCTAGACATCCACAAAACTCAAGAATCGAAGGTCCAAATCTGATCCAAATCGAAAATTGAGCATAGATTATTGATCCTCATCACGAGAGGATTACAAGGTATGTAAAATTTTGAGAAATCTTTCAACTTGAAATTCTCATGAATTTGGAATAATCTGAAATTCTAGTTGCATGTGTATGTTATGATGATTTAGGAACTACTATAGTGTCTAGGGACAAACCCTAGACAAATACAAGTTGAATCCATGTGAAAATCTAGTAGAATCCGTAAACACCATTGTAGGTGATTAGTGGGCTATGTAGATTTTAATAAACACTAGGAAAATTGGGTGATATTCTAGTGTAATTTGACAATTGTGAAGTGATTTCAGAATTATAGAAGCTAACAACTTTGTAAGAAGGTTGATTTATGTGAAATTAGAGCTAAGAGGTAAGCTAGAGACTTGATAAATAAACATGTAAAATTCTGCCCCTAAGGTGTTCGTTGAAATGCCTCAAAGAAGGCTCGAAACTAGAATTTAGTAGTTAAAACACCTAATTGTGATGTTTTGGCTATTATGCAAAATGTGATTAAAAAGAGTTCTAAATGTGATAAACGTGGTCAGAACTTTGGTTAAAACGGTGGTCTGAAGATAACGCCTACCGGGTAATCAAAGAATGCTAAAACTGGTTGATAAACTTGAATATGTAATTAGTGTACTAATGGGCATTTGACTTTTGAAAAGTCAAACTGACCTATAATACGATAAATAGCAATTTTGATATGAAGTGCATAAGGTGGAATAATCGTATTAGAATATGATTAAACTAACCACCTTGAAAACGATGATGATAGTTTGACGCGTAACAAGCTAGGTGGAAGCTTGATGAGGGAGCGGGTCAAACGAAGCAAGAATGACGGAAAAGCATAATTCGGATGCAAGGTAAGTATAGCTTACACTAGTCTTATATTTTAGGATATTCTCTTATCGTGTTAATTACGAATAAGATAATTACATAATTGCGGTATGATGTTCCGGCGTGTAAACGCATGGAACAAGATAGTCGAGCATGACAAGAAACCATGTTGATGGTTTAACAGGAGTTAAATCGGTAATACGACCATTTTATGACAAATGGAAAATGGACTTTTAAATGGTTACCTTATAGGGTAAACCAAAACAAACAACAAGGGTAAAACGGTAAATTGGTCACGCGTTGACCATAACTAATGGTTTTGAAAGACACAGCATGACGTAAGCCATGATAGGCTAAAAAGCGTTAAGAAACGATTAATAAGTGAAATGACCACACGGTGTAAACCGGAGCGGGTCATGTAGATGAGATGGTAACAAATATCATCTCGCCAATATAAACGGTCACTTAGACCAAATGGGTCAAAAGGTGAAGATATCACCTTTTGACAATAATGACTAATGATTATTGTCGAGTTATATTATTTCAGGAGTAAATGTCAATGGGTATTAACAACGCTGTGAACTAGCGTTTATAAAAGCAAGGTATTAAAAATGGGTCAATACCTTGATCCGCGCCAGGTATGTGAGAAAGAGTAACACTCGTTTAGAACGTAAGGTTCAACGAGTGTTAAAAGAAGTCAAAATAGACATTTGATTTCTTAATAAGCAAACCGAATGTTTCAAATAATGGACATTGCGTTTGGAAGGCTTAATGACTTTTCAAACATAATCATAAGTTAAAAGAGGGATTTTGGGTCAAATATGCTTTCCAAAGTCCTTCATCGTAAATGATTGGCTAAAATGGACTAAAATGCCCTTATAGGCTAAATTGGACAAACGACCTTTAAGGGTAGTTTTGAAATGAGTTTTATGATCATAGTAATAATTAGAATTAAGTATAAGAAGCGAAAGGTGTAAATCCTTGGTCAAATGACTCCATACGAGTCTTTGCCTTAAATAACGATTTGAAGGGTAGAAACTTGGAATGTAATGATCGCCACATTAAATCCACCTCAATTATAGTCGAGGTGGAAGATCAATTGATAAATAATGTGGAAATAGAATGCTAAAAGCGAAAAAGCATGAATTATGCGGATAAATACTTAAATACCCTTAACGGGTCAAAAATTTGGTATAAAGGGTGAAAATCCGAAGACTTAGAAGTCTTGAATTTTGTTAAGCCGAATGTCGGATTTTAACTCCAAATGATGGAGAATCAAATTATAAACATGTAGGAAGAAACGGTAGGTCAAACGGATAAGCGGTTTGAAAGATACGAAAGATTTCGTGTCAAATTACGGCAAAATGGAGAAGCTGGGTGCAGGGTCCACCGTAAATTACGGTGCCACCGTAATTTACGGTGGAGCTGATGTGGGTTACGGTGTTAACCTCCTGATTTACGGTAGAAACTTGTCAACATACGAGCCACCGTAAATTACGGTTCCACCGTAATTTACGGTGGAGGTTATTTTCAAAGTTTTGTTTTTAGAATCAATTGTTATCCGGACATCGTTCGGACATGATTTAAATCCCGTATGACTAAAGCATTTCATGTTTATGAAATGTAGGTACACCATTGGATGCCGGAAGACGATCAAGCTCAGCGAAGAACCGAACGCGATAAAGATACACGCTTCCGCACTTTGCTACGTTGAGATTTTTAAACAACGAATTCGATCACGTTATGTAGAATAAATTATGGTTTGTAAAAGTTAAAATAAACCCGTATTTTTATAGCATGTGTAGTCTTAACTACACATCTAATTGTTGGTAATTTCATACAAAATCGTTAATCAGTAACTAGGGTGTTACAAGTTGGTATCAGAGCCTTGGTTTAAGAGATTCGAGTATGGTTGGGAGGAACCATGCTTGGACTTAAACCTTATGCTCTTGACAAAGAATGGTGTTCGGTTCGAGGCTTGATCGCAAATCCGGTAAGTACAAGTACGTTAATAGTTAGTAGGCTAAAGTGTTATAAACAACACATAGGGCTATCGTGTGGTACACGTTACCCCAATTAAATGATTGATATAGTTGACGAAAATACGCGCGTTGACGCGTATAGTAGAAAAAGCTTTGTATTAGAATACGGGCGATTATTGAAGTAGATGCTACTAAATTTTGTGAATGTCTTAATTGAAGGACACTCGCGTTTGAAGATGACGAGAGTCAAACAAATTGTGGATATGATGATGGAATGGTCCGAGATATGATAGAAAAGAGCATGCTCATTAAGGACCTAAATCGCGTAATGATCGCAGATAAGCTAATGGCAAGGAAAGCCTGTTAAAGCAAGCAAAATCAGGTACATGCTTTAAATTGTTACATGAATAGTAATATGCAACAAATACATAGAGATTAAAAGTTGCATATGTAGATAGAAAACTTGGGAAAAACCTGAATAGAATACCTATCCAGGATATTGTTTCCAAGAAAAAAAAAAACAAGTAGAGGTATTACTTACATAGGGCGTGATGTGAAAACTATAAAAAGGTCATGTGTATCATGTGTTAATCGCTTACTCTGGCCAAGTAAGTAGTGGCATATGATACCATGAACTTCTTATGGTGGACACGTTTACGTTCGATGTGGTAATGGCGGGGTGAATGGGACTAGTTAAAAAGTACCCAAACGAGACAGATAAGCAAGATATTTGAGAATAATGTAAACCCACAACCGAGTGACGAAAGCGGGTTACATTAGGATGATGAGCCCGAGCGAAGGGACAAACAAACATGTAAAACGATTTAGACAAGTATTGGGAGGGAGTGTACTTACACTCGAACCCAGAAAACACAAGCATGTAAAACGATTTAGACAAGTATTGGGAGGGAGTGTACTTACACTCGAACCCAGAAAACACAAGCATGTAAAACGATTTAGACAAGTATTGGGAGGGAGTGTACTTACACTCGAACCCAGAAAACACAAGCATGTAAAACGATTTAGACAAGTATTGGGAGGGAGTGTACTTACACTCGAACCCAGAAAACACAAGCATGTAAAACGATTTAGACAAGTATTGGGAGGGAGTGTACTTACACTCGAACCCAGAAAACGCAAGCATGTAAAGTGATTTAGACAAGTATCGGGAGGGAGTGTACTTACACTCGAACCCGGAGAATGCAAATACGTCCCTTAACGGGTCGTTTTTGTAAAACGTCAAACTTAAGGGCAAAGTCAGAATATAAAAATGAAGCGAGGTCTTAATGCATACCGGGAGGGTTGCAATAATAACGACTTCGGTAAAACACCCGGTTGATGGGTAAGAATTAAACACATGCGTAGAAACCAAGAGACGTGAACACGGGTTGAGAAATCAAAGGATTTGGATTACGAGTTATGACTATAAAATCTCGTAAATAGAAATTGTGAGTAAATATGTTCAACTATTCGAAGTCGAATGGGTTGAATAAAGAATAAAGTTGATTATTATAGGTGATGGATTTCACATTAATAGGTCAAACAAGTTGAATACAATATAACGCTGAATGGCACTAATGAACGTTAGCCAGATAAAGGTAGCGTTCAATGCAAGAGAATAATAAGCCCGGTAATGGGATATAACCAAATAAGAATATATGCAAATCAAATAACAGTAAGCATAAGAACCAACGGACGCGTAAATAACGTCAGAAGTCATAAAGTCGGAAGGATTAGTCCGGAAGTAAACAAATGAGGCCTTAGACTACGGTCAAGGTCAATTGAAGTTCAAGGGTGAAAAATAAACGATTCCAAATATACCAAGAAATGCCTGAAGCCATATGTGTATATATACATTTGAATATAGACAAGAATAAAAGATGATCTACGGGATCATCATAACCTATGGGATTAAACATAGTGTTAAGGTCTACAGACCAAAAAGACCCTCGGGTCATAAAGAGAAGGAAACGAGTTGTTAATATCTCACGTTAAGAAGGTGAAAAACTTAAAGAACTAGCCTATGGGGCTAAGTGAAAGAATCTACGGGTCAATAGTGTATAGCAGGGGGAACTAGTTGTGATTCCCAGCATAAAACTAAAACTTCGGTTTTAGCAAGAAATAACGTTTTTACAAACATAGATTCAGATAGAAATTTAAATAGCAAGCATAAAAGATACAAGTCTTGACACTGACAGGTGCAAGACGACATATTCGAAAAGAGATATTTTCAAAAAAAAAAAAAATAAATAAAATAAAAGGTGGATATAAGTTGAACATGATGTGACATGATCACGGTCAAGAAATGCAATGTGAAGTAGAATCACATTATGACCAAGCGAATGGTAAAAAGTAACTGGACTAATAAGTCTAGTTAGTGAAACCGGTCAAGGTCATTTAAATAAAATTGGTCGCTTATAAGCGGTGGATTCAATATGGCTGAATCAAATGAACGAAAGTGAAAACAAAAAGGAAATGGTTGCTAAAATGCGAGAGATTTCACTAAAGACCTTTAAACGGGTCAAGGTAACGGATTCATAAAGAATTCGATAATATATAAAAGCGATGGATACCGCTAAGATAACTAAACTAGTAGAAATAACGAAATTACGTTATTTCGAGTTACACTATGTCGTAGTGGATATGTAGTCGAATAGAAACCAAAAAGAGATGTTACCGTACTTTCGGGTAATACTAACGAATGGTTGAAAAGTATGAGAAATGTTTAAAATATTTCTCGGATCGAATACATTGAGTTTAAACTCAATGAATTACGTAAGAAAAGGTTTCGAGGACGAAACCTCTTTAAGGGGGGTAGACTTGTAACACCCCGAAAACGGGTTTGGTAATTAAACCCCGTTAATACTGAAGGAAGGGTAAAGTACCGTTAGTGGCAAAATTTACCCGGTAAATATTAGGATTTAGATAATTAATCCTAATAATAAATAAAAAGTGAATAAAAGCTTTTAAGAAATAAAAGCTTAGAAGGCCCGAGTTAACGGGACCTAAAATAAACTTAGTCATAAATATTCCTGAACCCGCTAAGTTAACTAGGAATATTAAACCTAGTTAATAAGTGGGAATATTATTGAAAAAAAATTAGGTTGTGATCTAATTAATAACTAACCAAACACGAGGGACCAAAGCCGGGTAACTTGAAAATGGAATTAAACACTTAAAAATAAACACAACACACACACAAGAGTGTGTGTGCGTGTGTGAGGATCGACCAGGAGGAGCTCTAGGGAGCTCAAACCCTAGACATCCACAAAACTCAAGAATCGAAGGTCCAAATCTGATCCAAATCGAAAATTGAGCATAGATTATTGATCCTCATCACGAGAGGATTACAAGGTATGTAAAATTTTGAGAAATCTTTCAACTTGAAATTCTCATGAATTTGGAATAATCTGAAATTCTAGTTGCATGTGTATGTTATGATGATTTAGGAACTACTATAGTGTCTAGGGACAAACCCTAGACAAATACAAGTTGAATCCATGTGAAAATCTAGTAGAATCCGTAAACACCATTGTAGGTGATTAGTGGGCTATGTAGATTTTAATAAACACTAGGAAAATTGGGTGATATTCTAGTGTAATTTGACAATTGTGAAGTGATTTCAGAATTATAGAAGCTAACAACTTTGTAAGAAGGTTGATTTATGTGAAATTAGAGCTAAGAGGTAAGCTAGAGACTTGATAAATAAACATGTAAAATTCTGCCCCTAAGGTGTTCGTTGAAATGCCTCAAAGAAGGCTCGAAACTAGAATTTAGTAGTTAAAACACCTAATTGTGATGTTTTGGCTATTATGCAAAATGTGATTAAAAAGAGTTCTAAATGTGATAAACGTGGTCAGAACTTTGGTTAAAACGGTGGTCTGAAGATAACGCCTACCGGGTAATCAAAGAATGCTAAAACTGGTTGATAAACTTGAATATGTAATTAGTGTACTAATGGGCATTTGACTTTTGAAAAGTCAAACTGACCTATAATACGATAAATAGCAATTTTGATATGAAGTGCATAAGGTGGAATAATCGTATTAGAATATGATTAAACTAACCACCTTGAAAACGATGATGATAGTTTGACGCGTAACAAGCTAGGTGGAAGCTTGATGAGGGAGCGGGTCAAACGAAGCAAGAATGACGGAAAAGCATAATTCGGATGCAAGGTAAGTATAGCTTACACTAGTCTTATATTTTAGGATATTCTCTTATCGTGTTAATTACGAATAAGATAATTACATAATTGCGGTATGATGTTCCGGCGTGTAAACGCATGGAACAAGATAGTCGAGCATGACAAGAAACCATGTTGATGGTTTAACAGGAGTTAAATCGGTAATACGACCATTTTATGACAAATGGAAAATGGACTTTTAAATGGTTACCTTATAGGGTAAACCAAAACAAACAACAAGGGTAAAACGGTAAATTGGTCACGCGTTGACCATAACTAATGGTTTTGAAAGACACAGCATGACGTAAGCCATGATAGGCTAAAAAGCGTTAAGAAACGATTAATAAGTGAAATGACCACACGGTGTAAACCGGAGCGGGTCATGTAGATGAGATGGTAACAAATATCATCTCGCCAATATAAACGGTCACTTAGACCAAATGGGTCAAAAGGTGAAGATATCACCTTTTGACAATAATGACTAATGATTATTGTCGAGTTATATTATTTCAGGAGTAAATGTCAATGGGTATTAACAACGCTGTGAACTAGCGTTTATAAAAGCAAGGTATTAAAAATGGGTCAATACCTTGATCCGCGCCAGGTATGTGAGAAAGAGTAACACTCGTTTAGAACGTAAGGTTCAACGAGTGTTAAAAGAAGTCAAAATAGACATTTGATTTCTTAATAAGCAAACCGAATGTTTCAAATAATGGACATTGCGTTTGGAAGGCTTAATGACTTTTCAAACATAATCATAAGTTAAAAGAGGGATTTTGGGTCAAATATGCTTTCCAAAGTCCTTCATCGTAAATGATTGGCTAAAATGGACTAAAATGCCCTTATAGGCTAAATTGGACAAACGACCTTTAAGGGTAGTTTTGAAATGAGTTTTATGATCATAGTAATAATTAGAATTAAGTATAAGAAGCGAAAGGTGTAAATCCTTGGTCAAATGACTCCATACGAGTCTTTGCCTTAAATAACGATTTGAAGGGTAGAAACTTGGAATGTAATGATCGCCACATTAAATCCACCTCAATTATAGTCGAGGTGGAAGATCAATTGATAAATAATGTGGAAATAGAATGCTAAAAGCGAAAAAGCATGAATTATGCGGATAAATACTTAAATACCCTTAACGGGTCAAAAATTTGGTATAAAGGGTGAAAATCCGAAGACTTAGAAGTCTTGAATTTTGTTAAGCCGAATGTCGGATTTTAACTCCAAATGATGGAGAATCAAATTATAAACATGTAGGAAGAAACGGTAGGTCAAACGGATAAGCGGTTTGAAAGATACGAAAGATTTCGTGTCAAATTACGGCAAAATGGAGAAGCTGGGTGCAGGGTCCACCGTAAATTACGGTGCCACCGTAATTTACGGTGGAGCTGATGTGGGTTACGGTGTTAACCTCCTGATTTACGGTAGAAACTTGTCAACATACGAGCCACCGTAAATTACGGTTCCACCGTAATTTACGGTGGAGGTTATTTTCAAAGTTTTGTTTTTAGAATCAATTGTTATCCGGACATCGTTCGGACATGATTTAAATCCCGTATGACTAAAGCATTTCATGTTTATGAAATGTAGGTACACCATTGGATGCCGGAAGACGATCAAGCTCAGCGAAGAACCGAACGCGATAAAGATACACGCTTCCGCACTTTGCTACGTTGAGATTTTTAAACAACGAATTCGATCACGTTATGTAGAATAAATTATGGTTTGTAAAAGTTAAAATAAACCCGTATTTTTATAGCATGTGTAGTCTTAACTACACATCTAATTGTTGGTAATTTCATACAAAATCGTTAATCAGTAACTAGGGTGTTACATTTATGTATCTTACGAATTGTACCAGACCTCACATTTCTTTTGCAGTGAACTTGTTAGCAAGATTTAGTTCATCTACTACTAAAAGGCACTGGAATTGGGTTAAACATGTTTTTCAATATCTCCAAGGTACTGTTGATTTAGGCTTGTTCCTAACCATTCAAAAGAGGGGCTAGTTGGTTATACAGATGCAGGTTATTTATCTGATCCTCATAAAGCAAAATCTCAAATTGGATATGTGTTTATGAATGGAGGAACTGCGATTTCATGGCATTCGCAGAAACAAACACTTGTCGCAACATCCTCAAATCATGCTGAAGTCATTGCACTACATGAAGCTTCAAGAGAATATGTATGGCTAAGAACTATGTCACAACACATATTGACTTCTTGCGGGCTAGAGAAAGATCAATGGCCAACTCCTATCCACGAAGATAATGCAGCTTGTGTCTCTCAAATGAAAGAAGGGTATATCAAAAGTGACAGAACAAAACATATACCCCCAAGATTCTTTCCATATACTCGGGACCTTATTAACGACAATTAGGTCGAGACGAGATATGTCCAATCCAACAACAATTCAGCAGATCTTTTCACAAAAGCACTACATACAACAACTTTCAGGAAACACGTTCATGATATTGGCATGCGTCAAGTATGAAGAATGTAATGCCTTACGAATTGCAACTTGAGGGGGAGCTATAGACTGCACTCTTCTTCCCTTAGCTAAGGTTTCTTCCCACTAGGTTTTTCTTTAGCAAGGTTTTTAACGAGGCAATACTTAAAGACCCCGAAGTTTGCAAAGTGTCATCCAAGGGGGAGTGTTATAAATATTATATGTGATAGATATTATATCACATTTACCATGAAGATCAAGATTTACCTCTAGATCTACCAAGCAAGTGGATCAACCCTTTGTCAAACTTATAGATAAATTACCATACAACTTGTCCATCAAATAGGTAAACTTGTCTACCAAATAGTTAATTTTTTTCATATTACAAATAGTAGCTCAAGGTAGAAGAGAAAATGCACCTCATGTATACACTTTTATAAGTTATACATTTCTCTACTTCTTACTCTTATAATCTTTCTAAAATTCTTAAAGTTTTAGCACTAATCTTGTGTTATTTCTTGTTATATTATAACAATATGATAAATTTTGTTTCTTTTTTTCTTTCTTAAGGTGCTACTCTTTAAAGCAAACAAATTAAAACGATGGGAATTAATAGAAGTAAAAAAACTAACAAAACTGCTCTTACAAAAAATTCATGTCGCGTCTGAAACTCTAATGCTTTCTCCAGTACTCTCTCAAGTTCATCAACAACTTTGAGCATATTCGGGCGTTGTACTCTATTTTCCTTTAATCAAGAATATGCCGTTTTTGAGTATTTTCTAAGTGATGCCGAGAATATTTGATTCCTTAGATCAAGATGGATAATATGTAGCAACGTTTTGTTCTCATAATTGTTGTAAATTGAAGACTACATTGCATATATCTTGCATACAAAACTGGAAAAACCAGCCTTTATTTATAGGCTTTACAAGAATGAATAAAAAAGGAAAGACTTTGATAAATATGGATATGATCTTGAGGAATCCATAATTTTCTCTAATTTTTTTTTTCTTTTTCTAACACTCCCCCTCAAGTTGAATTGTGGGATTGTCTCGATTCAACTTGGATTGATTTTGGGTTTTGATTATGTTTGGTTTTTGGTTTGGCTACCGTCTCATTGACATGGTAGTTTGAGCTATTAAGTTACTGCCTTTCGACATGGTAACTTTTGGTTTGATTTGAGCTACCACCTTCTTGACATGGCAGCCTATTTTGGGTTTTGGTTTCCCCTCAAGTTGAAAAAATTCAATTTGGCTATTTGGGTCTTGGCATTGGTTTTGATTTGGGTTTTGATTTTGTTTTGGTTTGGTTTTGATTTTATTTTTTTATTTATTTATTTTATTTTTTTGAGCTTTGAGCTTTGATTATTTTTTGACCTTTTTTTTAGCTTTGTTTTTTTTTACATCAATTATCACGTTCCATTGCTTGAACAGCTTTAGCTTTAGCCAATGGTGTCATTCTGGTCTTTACTTTCTTCTTCCCTACTGCAAATCCACCACTACCCTTCTTGTTCTTGCTTGCACTTCCATCAACCTTCATCTTGTTCTTCTTAGCTTCCAGCTTCTTCGCCTTCTTATCTCTCTCTTCTTTTTCTCTTTGAAGCTCGAATTCGTACTGCTTTTTTCTAAGAGATAAGTTGTTCTTCTTCGACATCTCTGATTGAATGTTTTCCGGTGAATATTTTGATTCAATTGATTGTTTTTCCTGTTGCGATTGACGGAGATTGCGGCGAAACCCTAGGGTTTTCAGCGGCGGCAGTGGATGCGGCAGCGGCGAAGTTCAGCGGGGTTTCAGGTTCGATTTCGGGGTTTAGGTTTTGATTTGATTTTGGTTTTTTTCTGGTTCGGAGTTGGATGGGCGACGAAGACTGGATGTGTCGGTTTTGGGCTTGTGGTGTGGCGGTAGCTGGGTTTCCGCACAGAATGGAGGCGGCAGCTATGGTTGTGGGTTGTGGCGGTTGAGATAGTTGTGGCAGCGGAATTGGGAAAGGTTTTAGGGTTTGTTGGTTACACAGAGGTTCGTTGGGAGTTGAAGACTGAATCTTCGTTAGGGGTTTTGAACAAAGATTGACTCTTCGTTGGGGAGTTTGACAAAGATCGATTTGTTTGAGGTTTGTTGAACGATTTTGGTTTTGGTTTGAGATTGACGAACAGAGTTTTCAAGGATCATAACTCTGCTCTGATACCATGTTGTAAATTGAAGACTACATTGCATATATCTTGCATACAAAACAGGAAAAACCAGCCTTTTTTTATAGGCTTTACAAGAATGAATAAAAAAGGAAAGACTTTGATAAATATGGATATGATCTTGAGGAATCCATAATTTTCTCTAAATTATTTTTTTTCTTTTTCTAACAATAATGATATTTGGCAAATCGAGCTAGGAACCTGTTAGCCTCGTTCTTAGTATATGCCCTCCTCCCGCACAATATTTCGAATAAAACCACATCGAATGCATAAATGTCTGACTTGCAGGTCACACCTTTGGTCTTTCCAATTTCTGGGTCCATATATCCTATTGTGCCGATAGGTTCAGAAAGGATGATATGGTTCATTCGGTTAAGTGATTGTTTGATGGAAACTTTAAAACCGGATAACTTGGGTTCCCAGTTCTCGTTTAATAAAATTGTAGAGCTGTTGATGTTAAGATGTACACCATAACCATGGCTCTGGTCATAACGGAGGTAACTCAACACACGAGCCACGCCTACACATATCTTCAATCTTTGTGTCCATGTGAGGTTCGGGCTGTTTAGATGCTCTTTGAGACTTCCATTTTGGGCCTCATACGTGGTCTGAATGATCTTCTCATGTTTCTCATCAAAAAATCCGACAATAGAGACTATATTTGGATGCTTGAGATCAGAAAGCATTGAAACTTTCGTCCAGAACTTGACGACTCCTCCACCATGCTTACGATCTAACCTCGGCGCAGAAATCGTGATCAACTCCCCGGACCGCTGGAGTTGTCCTTTGTATACATGTCCCAATCCACCGCGTCCGATGATGTTATCATGATGAAAGGTGTCGGTGCACCACGGCGAATCGTTCAGAAAGAACCGTTGCCAGAATAGACCTCAACCACGGCGACATTGTCGGATACCTACCGGAGATCTGACGTTGTTTCACATAAAGATTTGGATGCTATTTTTATTAATGAGATTATTATGATTGAGATTATTATGATGAATAACGGTTTGAGGTCTTGTGTCCGGGATGAGATTGGGTTGTTGAGTAATGTGACGGTGTTTGATGCGAGTTTTAATGAGTTGACGGGGCCGTTGCAGAGAGTATTTCTGGGTTGTTGAGTGTGGAGCAGTTCAGTGATTATTTGAGTGGGAGTATTCCGGAGAGTGTTTGCCGGTTGCCCCGGTTGGAGAGAGGGTGAGAGAATTTTTTTAATTAGGTTTTTTTATTTATATCTTATACTTTAATCTTTTTACACATTTAGTCCCTTGATATAAGTTATTTACTCAATAGTTCATGGAGAGGTAAAATGACAAGAATACCCTCATGTACAAAGCACGTGACCATATTTCACAAAAAAAAAAATTGACTGAGTTAGGGATAAAGGACATAAAGCACGTAAAGGATTTTGAAACGCATACAAACGGACAAAACTTGTCATTTTCCACACACACCCTTGTATCACAAATGCCGTCTATAACAAGGCGAACATCTCCAATTCCATTGACATTGAGTCTCAAATCATTGCCCAGCTTTACATGGTGCTTATAGGTCTCATCAATGCTAATAAACCACTCTTTAATTCCTGACATATGGTTTGAGCAGGCTAAGTCGAGATACCAAATACATTCCTTTTTGGGCTTCTGTGGTCCACCGACCCCATTAACTAACAGACTTGTCACCATTTGGGCACTCGTATTGAAAGTGACCCATTTGGTGACACTTGTCAAATGATTGTCGGCCATCTGTTTGTGACCTTCCGCACCCCCTGCCTCGACCATGACTGAACGCTCCTATTGGGTTAATCTTGATGTTTCGGGTCAGTATGGGTCGAGTACGGGACAAGTCGGCCATAGATCAGGAGATTAGAGAGAACGAGACGGATAGCTGTTATGGAAGTTCGAGGAAAGAAATAAGTGTAGTGTGTTCTGTGTGAACCGATCATGGTTCTGAGTGAGCCGTGTGAAGAAGGAAGAAGATGATCTTTAGTGATCATGGTAGAGCTCTGTGTGAGCCATGATCATGTGAAGAAGACAACCATGTGGTGTTGTTTAGAGAAAGAATCAAAAGAAAAATTGTACGTATAAATAAATTGTAACTATAATAAATTATATTAACTGTAATTAAAAAATATGATTTTATTTAACAAATGTTGTTATGTGACAATTAACTGCAAATTAATTTAAACGGGAAATAAAGTAATAACATCAAAGCAAAAGTAAAAGAAAACGGGTCTTACAAGATTTAAACGTTGAACTTGTTGTTGAACTTGTTGAAGTTGAAAATCCTCATGAGATTCCAGTGCTTTCTCAAGTTCATTGACAATATTGTTTGTATCCATACGGTTTGTTCGCTCCCCATTTATGCAAGAATATGCTACTTTTAAGTATATTTTGAGTGAATGCAGGGACATTTGATTCCATACAACAGGATGGATTATCTCCTTTACCATTTTTTTTTCATACTGATGTATGACCAATGGAGCTAGTAACCTATTAGCATCATTCGGAACAAATGCTTTCCTCCCGCACAATATTTCGAATAAGACGACACCGAATGAGTAGATGTCCGACTTGTAGGTCACACCTTTGGTCTTTTCAATTTCCGGGTCCACATACCCTATTGTGCCAATAGGTTCAGAAAGGATGACCCGGTTCATTCGGTTATGTGATTGTTTGATGGAAACTTTAAAACCGGATAACTTGGGTTCCCAGTTCTCGTCTAATAAAATTGTCGAGCTATTGATGTTAAGATGTATAACACCATAACCACGTCCCTCATCATAATGAAGGTACCTCAACGCACGAGCCACGCTTACACATATCTTCAATCTTTGGGTCCATGTGAGGTTCGGGTTGTTTAGATGCTCCTTGAGACTTCCGTTTTTGGCCTCATACATGGTTACGATGATCTTCTCATGTTTCTCATCACAAAATCCAACAATAGAGACTATATTTGGATGCTTGAGATCAGAAAGCATTGAAACTTCGGTCCAGAACTCGACGACTCCTCCACCATGCTTACGATCTAACCTCAGCGCAGAAATCGTGATCAACTCCCCGGACCGCTGGAGTTGCCCTTTGTATACACGTCCCAATCCACCGCGTCCGATGATGTTATCATGATGAAAGTTGTTGGTGGCCTTTACTACGTCTTCACGTGGGATTTGTAAGTGAGCAAACTTGGCGATTGTTGTTGTCATGTTTCTGTGTATAAAGTAAAAGAGATTGAAAAATTATTGGGTTACAAAGGATTGAGAACGTAACTTATACATACGAGCCACCACATTATATATGAACATTTTTGAAGCAGTTTATTTTGAAAAAAAAAAAAAAAAAACTCTGTTAAAAATTATATCCTTTTCTTTTAGATTTCAAAAGTATTGTAACCGGGTTAGTAATCCCGGGTTCTGGTTTCGTTGATTTATCAAAACCACCTTAGAAAGTTTTTGTAGTGCCAAACAGAGAGGTGGGAACCTGGTAATGGGTATGAAAAGACTCTGAACAGAAGCAGCGGGTAGATTGAATGGCAGTGGCGTGAGAGGGATTTGGAGATGTTGACGGAATGTGAGTGAGAGGGAATTAAAGGGAAAGGCAGTGGAAATGAGTGTATATACTACCGTCCTGCCTTTTTTTCTTATTTCTTAATTGAGTAAATTACGTTTTTGGCCCCTGTGGTTATATCACTTTTACTATATTAGTCTAAAATAAGAATTTTTAATATATCTGCCCCCATGGTCTCTATAACTAACCATTTTGGCCCCTAAGTCTAACCATTTTGGCCCCCATGGTCTCTATAACTAACCATTTTGGCCCCCATGATCTCTAGACTTAGGGGCCAAAATGGTTAGTTATAGAGACCATGGGGACAGATGTGTTAAAAATTCTTATTTTGGGCTAATATAGTAAAAGTGATATAACCACAGGGGCCAAAAACGTAATTTACTCTTTTTAATTTCATTGTCGGTATATAAAATATAAAAAATGGATCTTTTTTAATATTATTTTGTTTTTTTAACGTCTAAATATAAAACGGTAACGTGCAATCATCATGTTTTGAGCTGGTCGGAGATAATAATAAGCTGACTTGCTCATTTTATAATGCAAGTCTAGTCTGAACAACTATTATCATATATGTACGTACGTAATATTTAATGAAGATGGGCTAGCTAGGATATTTATAAATGGTAACGTGCGAATGTGCAATTACATTGTTTCCAGCTGAGAAAATGATACTTTAACTACGCTTAAGTTGACTCTTACATTTTATAATCGAAGTCTACTCTAAACAAATAATATAAAAAGATCACATTGATTGAGAATTAACTGAGCCACGTAAGATTTAAAGAAAAAGCCATACAGATCCAGTGAAATCAAATTAATTGCAAGATTGTTGTTAATGAGTTAGTGGTTGAGTGGTTGAGGAAAGACTTGATATTTCTTGTGACCCAGGTTCGACTTTTACTCTCTCCATTATTTTCTACGGCATCCAGGTGAAGGGCGAATACGAGTGGCGTCGGTTCGTCTTGGATGGGAGGCGAGGTTTTACCGATTATTCCATTGTCGTGCCTTCAGACGGGTAGAGATCGGGTTTCCGTGCATCTGGGAGAGCCAAGGGGCTGGCGGTCGAGTATGTGATCTTGGCCACAGCGCCCGGTGTCACTGTGGTTAGTTCCTTACGGTTCAAAAAAACAAATTGCAAGATTGGTGATATTTCCCTTCACAACATGTACTTTATACAAGGATGACAATTAAACCTGAACCCGATGGATAAACCTAAAACCCGAGTCATTTGGGACGGGTTTGAGGTCAGTAGTCGGGTTTGGGACGGGCTTGGGATTGGTTTTTATTTTTTTCGCGGTTTTCGGACGGGTTTGGAATTTAGTGATATATGTGTTTACCCGACCCGATTACCCGATAAAGTGTACCTATTTACCCGATTGTATACCCGGCAAATTTCTTTTATACTTTTAAATATGTATACATATGATACACTCATTTTTTATACATACAAGTATTTTATTTCGTATACGTTGTAATTATTTCATACATTTTTATAGTGATAATAATAAATGTAAAGGATTCGTAGTTACCCGATGGGTTTTGGGTCAGGTATACCCAACGGGTAATTTTTTTAAATTACCGGGTTTACCCGAAACCCGTGGGTATACGTGATACCCGATGGGTATTTACCCGCTAGAAACCCGACGGGTTTGGGATAAGCTTATCTAACCGGGTTTGAGTTAGGGATTACCTAAACCCGTCCCAAACCCAACCCATTACCATCCCTAACTTTATAAAATAATCATAAATAATCTGCAATCTGGATGCTATTTCCTTAACAAACTCACATCATGTCGCATGACTCTATAAAATAATAATACACACCTACTGATTACTTAAAAAATAGAGTTAAATGTCATTTTAGGCCTTGTGGTTTGGTTTATTTTGTCAGTTTAATCTAAAGGTTTCATTTTTCTCGTGTGTGTTCAAAAAGGTTTCACCGTTGCCATTTTAGTCGACAGGGTTAACTTCGTCCATTTTTTCTGTTAACTAGAAGGGCAATTCGGTCATTGTATATGTGATTTTGTTAACTAGAAAGACAATTCGGCCATATAAAATGACCGAATCGCCCTTCTCGTTAACAGAAATAATGGATGAAGTTAACCCAGTGAACTAAAATGTCATCAGTGAAATCTTTTTGAACCCTCATGTGAAAAATGAAACATTTGGACTAAATTGCCAAAATGGCCAAAACCACAAAGACTAAAATGGCATTTAACTCTAAAAAATAATATCATTAACTAGAGTTGTATATTTCTTCTGTCATCATGCATGGGCCTTGTTCACACTAGTGGTGTTAATCGATTATTTCTTTTGGGTTTCGGGTTGGTTATTTTCAATTCAACTGATGTAACCATATTCGTAACCGAATTACAAATTGGGTACTCGGGTGTCGGTTATTCGGCTTTCGGGTTAGGTCTGGGTTTGGTGCTACATATATATATATTTATGAACGTGGAGTTGGCTGAACAGTAACATTCCCATATATTTTCTGTCTCCTCCACTCACAACCATTCCTTATAATATGACATAAGTAACTCACTTACATATATTTAGGAACCAATGTAAATGCTCTAAAAGACTATGAAACATTTTTGACTTTTGAAAGTCCAACAACCTACTTTTGAACATTGAATTTATTTAAATCCATCTCATTAAAAAACAAAAATTAAAGTGCTATATACAAGTGAAGGGAGAGGATCAAGTAGGAAGGGGGGTAGTGGTGGTGGTGGTGGTGGAGGTGGAGGATGGTGGTGATAGGTGGTTGTTAATTTCATAAATATATATATATATGGTTATAAAAATAATATTTTAATTTTTTTTTGTTTTATTTTTACATAATAGCCGCTTGATATAATTTATCTTACACAATAGTCCTTGAGAAGTGAAATTACAATAGTACCCTCATGTGCCTTGCACATGACTAGATTTAACCAAAAAATCTAATTGGGTTTGGCCTAAAGGACAAAACGTGCAAGATTTTGAAAGGTAAAGGACACCGTCTGTCAACTTTTGCGCTAAAGGACAGCGCCTGAAATTTGATGTAAACATAAAGGACAAAACTTGTAATTTACTCCTATATTTAACGAAGGTGAGCTAGCTTGTGACAACCCGAGATCCCAAGGTCCTTCCTCTACGCATCACTTGTTTCACAACCCTGTTTTCACAATTCGTTTTACGTTGTAACATGTGCACGATATATGGATGATTAAAGTAGTGTTATGTTTGGTTGTTAAATGAAAACTTAGGAGTTGTTTAATGTTTAGGCATAGCACGTTCATGCTTTATAACTTTGGCGAATAACTAGGGTTCTTTGTCAACTACACTTCTTGACGAAGAAGGTTCTTCGTCATCATCACTCTTGACGAAGTATAGTTTTTCGTCAAAAAGGGTTCTTCGCCAGGAAGGCTCTCTGCCCAGATCCCTTCGAAGCCCAAGAGGGGCCCGGCTCACCTGTTCGATCATATACATGCATAGGGTTCATGAAACTCACCTTATTGCAAACCCTAGCTCTCATTCTCTCCCCCAAGCTTGAACGGCAGCCCTCTTCCTCCTTCGAAGCCCTTCAGATCGCGGAGCCATCTCTCTTCCTCGTTTTAGCACTCGTGGGTACACAAACTCTCGGTTAATTTTTAGTTTTGTTTTGACTTGTATCCCTGTGGTTCCAGCCGTGTGTATATGTATGTGTATATGATATGCCGTAGGGTTGTTTACACGTTATTATGAATCCGATTAACTGATTTGGAATTACGATTGTTGATTGTGTTGTTTGATGATAAGGATTCGGATGACTCGTTGATGATCTTGCATGACAATAGGTTTTCGATGACTTTGTGAAGTATGATATTCATTAATCGTTGGTAACGATTATGAGTTGGGGTGTATGTATATGAGAAGATTTCGATACATGTTATGTTAGACCCGATGCACGGTTACTGTTAATGTTGTTCGTAATTATGATTGTATGAATCAATGTTGATGATGTTGTGAATATACTAGTGTTAATGGTAAACAACAATTAGGGTTCGTATGAACATGAATAATAACTGATTAAATCATAATGTTTGATCCGTTTTGGAATATGGAAATTGTTTACTGAAATTACGGGATGGTGGTTAAAAAGGAAATCTTGACTGTCTGTTGAGGTGCAGCGACGAAAGACTCCCCACGAAGGACCTACGTCGACGAAGAACCTGGTTCTTCGTTGACTGGCTTTTGACGAACCACTAGGGTTCTTCGTCACATTCATTTCTCGACGAAGAATGGTCCTTCGCCAATGAGGTTCTTTGTCATGAGAGCATCCCACGAAGAACTTGTTCTTCATGAAGATGCTGCAGGAGAGTAAACAAACAGAACATTTTTAAGCAGAAAATGTGTCCACTTAACATAAGGTTTCGAACATTTTATGATGTATATGATGATGGATGTTTATGTTTATAAAATTCTATTTGTTGCATGTAAATAACGTTGATTGGGAATGTGGACTCTGATTTGACTTGTGTGAGTAGCAAACTCACCTGTTAAGTGTGGTTATGCGACATGCACGTGAGATGAGGAGTTGTATGAGATATGAGTACTTGCTATGTGTTATACGGTGATCTTTGCGGTGAATGCAATCTGTGAAAATACGTGATTTAATTGATTATGAAACTGATTTTATTGGTAACTACTGTTTGGAACGTGAACTTGTGTTATGAACGTGTATGAAACCTAAGCGTTTGCAGTGTGTTACGTGACAATGGTGTTACATGTGATTTGCTGAATAAGTGATCTGGATATGTGTTTACGAAACTGATCATCCTTGGTAACCTCGGTAGGGTTTGGTTGACCAACTTGGAACGGGTAATGTAACGTAACATACCGAGCAGTCTAATGTGAGTTCATTTCTCTTGAGCATGCGTCCCGGTGGGTGGGATAATCAAACGGGTATTCCTGAGAGGAATAAGTCTTTTCTGGGTAAAAACGGGGATGTTAGATAATACACTCATTTCCTATCACCTTAAGTCACATCTTCTACCGAATAGTTACCTGAGAGGTAACGGGGTATTAGTTGATAGCGCTATTAGGCTTGGCAACCTCACACCGTACCTGAGAGGACGGGCGTGAACTAATGACTTTAATCACGACCAATGCTTAGATGGGGGCATTGGGGACGGGCAAAACAATCTGAAGCCATCTTGTACGGTACTCGAGTTATTATCAACATTATTTCAGAATTGTTATTAAACCGGACTAATCACTTGGTAACTAAGCATTTGGTAAAAACTATGAACTCACCAGCGTTGTCTGATACACTTGTTTGCATGCTTGCAGGTTATAGTTATGTGAGAACGTGGAACTTGCTGTCTGGGAAGTTGGAGTGGTCATGGGTCGAGACACATGGAAACACGAGACAAGTCTAATAACTTTCGTACGTTTGGTTTACGAAATACATAACTAATGCTTTATGCTTCCGCTGAAAACGTTGAGTTATAATTTATGTAATGTAACACTTTATCTTAATGAAAGTTTTTATTTAAAATCTTGTATGAGTTCATTGTGATCGGTGGCTAGATCCTGGTACGTCACACGCCTTGCGGAGGTTTCCGCTTGGGGTATTTTTGGGGGTGTGACATAGCTAGCTAGGAATATTTATAAAAACATGCGAATCATGTGCAATTACCATGTTTCGAGCTGAGATAATAATCGAATCCTACTCTAAAATAATAATATAAGAAGATCACATTGATTGAGACTTGAGTGACGCTAAGCTATATTTAAAGATTAAAACGATACAGATCCAGTGATAAATCAAATTAATTGCGAGATGGGTGCTACTTCCCTTCACAACATGTTGCACGACTATAAAATAATCATACAGAACTTGCAAGCTGGCTATGTTATTTCCCTTAACAAACTGACATATGTTGCACGACTCTATAAAAATAATAATACACACCTAGTGAATACTTAAAAAATAATTTCATTAACTAGAATTGTATATATTTCTGCTTTCATCATGCATGGGCCTTGTTCACATTAACTAGAGGGGTTAATCGAATATTTCTTTTGGGTTTGGTGTGGTTATTTTCAATTTAACTGACGTAACCATATTCGTAACCGAATTACATATCGGGTACTCGGGTGTTGGTTATTCGGGTTTTGGGTTTCATGCTACATATATATGTATGAACGTGTAGAAGGTTGAAATAAATAAACAAATTTTTACGAATATCCTAAAATTAATAACATAGTAATTGTGTTTAGAGTTAATTGCCAAAATATATCAAAATATGATCGAATGAGACTCAAAGGAGATGAGTTGTGGCGATGCTAACTGGTCACCAGATCCTAATTCGTTTACGTCATAACAAATCATAGGTATTTTTATATTGAAGATGAGAACATGACAACCTAACTAGGAATTATAAAACAGATAACGTGCAATTATCATGTTTTGAGCTGGCCAGATATACGATACTTTAACTACAATTAAGTTGACATGCTCATTTTTTAATCTAACTCTAGTCTGAACAAGTATTATCATATATGTACCTAAGCAATATTTAACGAAGGTGAGCTAGCTAGCTAGGAATATTTATAAATGGTAACATGCGAATCATGTGCAATTACCATGTTTCTATATGAGATGATAACATTTTAACTACGATTAGTTGACTTCGCCATTTTAATAATTGAATCCTACTCTAAATCTAAAATCTAAAATAATAATATAAAAAGATCACACTGATTAAGAATTGAGTCACGTCAAGCTATATACAAAGATAAAAGCCATACAGATGTCAGATCCAGTGAGAAATCAAATTAATTGCGAGATGGGTGCTATTTCCCTTCACGACTTTATAAAATAATCATACATAATCTGCAATCTAGATGCTGTTTCCCTTCACAACATGTTTCATGACTTTATAAAATATTCACACATAATCTGCAATCTGGATGCTATTTCCATTAACAAACTCACATCATGTCGCATGACTCTATAAAATAATAATACATACCTACTGAATACTTAAAAAATAATTTCATTAACTAGAGTTATATATTTCTTCTGTCTTCATGCATTGGCCTTGTTCACACTAGAGGTGTTATCGATTATTTCTTTTGGGTTTCGGGTTGGTTATTTTAAATTTAACTAATCAAAACATAACTAATGATTTACATCAAAATGCACTTTACATCAATATCGCAGGTAAGCGAGCAACAAGCTGCGCCGCTACCCCATTCTGAATAGCAAACCCTAGCCTATTAAAGACAAACCCCTGCCCCCATGTTGATGAGCCATTGCTGTGGACAACCTGTTGGACCCTAGTCAGCAAACGAATAGCTTCTGGAGCTAGGGATCCAAAGGTGTCGAAGGCGAAGGGGACAAATGCATGTTGGTTATCAGCACATGCTTTAGCGTGTTTATCCACATTTTTTGATTCTGCTTTCCTTACAGCTTGTCCTGTTACAAACCCGCTTTCCCTTAAACCAGCTAAGGGGGAGACTCCTGTGAGATCTACACAAGGATGTTTCCCTCCCACCCAGCCAAAGACGAGCAGGTCCGCTGGTCTCAATGTAGATCTCCCTTCCATGGGGTCTGTAAGGAAATTCACAGGGGCCTTCTTCTTGGCAGAAATCCCCGCTCTCCTCAAGATGTCCCCCAAAACATCCCTCACCCAGTCATGCCGGTATTTGAAACCAGGGAGCTCCATTCAAGGAACAGCATGCTCCCCGTATTTATCCATGCAGGCTTTACGGCAGATTGGGCAGGTTTCGTCTTCTTGATACATAGGGATCATCAGCCGGTATTAGAGGATAGCCCTGTACTTAACAGCCGACATGCATTGGCCCAGCCCCTCGATCGGGATAACAATAAAAAAGTCTTGCGCATATTTGTAACCGAATTACAAGTCGACTACTCGAGTCAAGCGTGGATTATTCGGGTTTTGAGTTAGGCCCGGGTTTCGTGCTATATATATATATATATATATATATATATGTATGTATGTATGAGGGTGTAGTAGGTTGAAATAAATATACAGATTTTTATGAATATTCCGAAAATTAAAAACAGAGAATCTAGACTTTTATTAATCTCAAACCAGATAGAATCAATCAAACAATAATATGAATAACCCAGACAAGAACAATATGAACTAATTCTAGACTTAGATGATGGATGTGATGGACGACAAAAATACAGAATATCAACAGAAGGTTTCAACAAGTGAAACAAAGATGAAACTCAACAGATAAAAAACGACGACGATTCCTAGTCTAATAATCTCAAAAGGTATTATCTTTGTAGCAAGTTTAAGGTCATACATGTTTAGTGGTAACAATAGCGGACACATCATCATTCTTATGAAACCGATTGTTATAGTTGGAGTCAAAATACTCGTATATTGCTTTTAGTTATTCGTCGCTTCATCCTTAACCACATACGTGCCACAAAATTACCAATACAGACTGTATTAGGAGTTCAGGACACAAAATCAAAAGACTAGCTAACAGTGGAATTGATAACAAAAGATTCACCAAAAGTTAGTATGATAAAAGGCTATGAAACCTGTTTTGAGTTTTGAAAGTCAAACAACCTACTTTTAAACTTAGAATTGACTTAAGTCCATCCAATAAAAAAATTAAAAAACTAAAGAGCTATATACAAGTGAAAAGTAAATCCAGAAGGCAATTTAATCAAACAGGTGGTGTGCATGATTATAGTCATAAGAGTTGTCACACCCCAACCGATGGCGGAAACATCGGGGTGCGACATTGAGCGAAACAGATTGTTCAGGAGAAATCCATAACAACTAAAATTACCAGATATTTAACATTATGTCCCATACCATAATGTATCAAATAAAAGCAGTTATTACAGACTTTGTTTTCTCAAAGACGGATCAAATGTTCCGACAACTCAGATTTTATTAGATTTGTTTCTAGACTCCATCCTAGCTTGATTCCAGCAAATAACAAGCAAGCAAAGCACGGCATCCTAAACACCTGTCACATACGTTAAAATAGAGGTCAATACACATAGTGTAAAGGTAAGCATACAAGTTTAATAGTATAATAGATAGCGAAATCGTTTACGCATAACCAGCATGTAACATGCAGCAGAGTGAAGCATGTAGGTTATCGACAATGAAATATGCACAGACGTGACTGCGAGTTGTAGAATGCGCAACACATATCCCCCCTAGGACACGTGAAGTAAAGCCCTTAACAACCCCTGTCCACGACAGGTGCTGAGTCCAAACTATAGTACTATCGTTGCTAAGGTGTCAGGCAACAATCACTGTGTAAACATAACATACAAGCATTCATCGAGTAACACGTATAACATGCAATAACGGTCAACGTATAAAAGTGTTTGCGTTGTGTGTCGATTGTGATTTGAATAAGTAATGTATATAACACCCAAAAGTGCGTAAAGAAAAAAGGGATCGAGTATACTCACAGATAGCGTTTAAGTAAATAAACACTCTCTTGGATTGAAGGGAGCGCTGAGAGATTAGCCTGAACAGTTAACGATAGCATAAGTGAAGAACGGCGCGTAAAACGATGCAAGTGAGCCGAGTGACGAAAGGTCATCCGATCGGATGACAATCCGAAAGGATGGTCATTCGATCGGATATCAATCCGTTCGGATGGTCATCCGGTCGGATTGACATTCGTTTGGGATGGATGTGTTTGTGTATGATGGCTTTGAAGTTTTCGTTGTAGCATTTTAAAATCAGAGAAGTATCTTTACCTTTCAGGTCGTTCGATCGAACGGTCGTTCGATCGGATAGCGATCCGTCAAGCGAGGAATTTCTCAGAGAACAAGTTCACAGCAGGATTGTCATTCGATCGGATGTCAATCCGTTTGAACTGAATATCTTTGAAAGTTGTAAAAATGTTAAGTGTTGAAGACCAAGTGCAATCCGATCGGATTATCGTTCGATCGGATGGCAATCCGATAGGACGGCAATCCGTCAAACAATCTGATCGATTTAAAATTTGTTAAGTTTTGAAAGTTTTGCGGTTTGATCGAGACGGTATGACTACGTGTTAAACAACGGAACCTCGTCAAGTCCAAGTCATCCGACTGAAGTGGGAATCACCCCAGTCCGATCAGTTTACTGTTCGTGACGATTGTTCATGTTCAAACCGTAAATCGGTTATCTCGTTGATAGGAATCAGATCTCAAACCGACACATCACTAGAGAAGAGTGGAAGGCCTGAATGAGCTCCGATTCTATCGGTTTTGAGCGCATTGAGTGTAAAAGAGTTGAAAGAAAAGTTAAGAAATCATCTTTCAATCCTTTTAACTTTGAAAAGTTTAGATCTATGCGAAAACAGTGTTAAATCATGTGGAAATCCTTTAGATCTGAGTTGTTCTTGGTGGAATGAGGTCAAAACTTGTTACACCCTAACACGTTTAACCTTAAAAATGACGCAGCGGAAAAGAGCTTTAAAATTTTCTTCCGTATTAACAACATTTCTTTCACGAAGGTTCCAAATCCTAAAAATATTAAACGTACTATAAAAGAATTTTACAACATTCATACTAAAATTTAGATTTCCAAACGTTATCATCCCTAGCATTTCATTTATTGAACTTAATCCAAAAGTATACAATCCTTACTCGTATTGATTTTAAATTTACGGCTTGTCTCTAGCTTCCTATTTAAGCATATTACCTTCATATATCGAAATAAATTGATTTATTTCATTCTACTCATACATCATGTACAATCTTTCATTTTATTCGCTTTGAGATCTACTTAGCATCTCATTACTAATGTTACTTCTAATTATCTTAATGTTTATACGAGAGGACAACATATCATTATAGGCATACTATAATCATTTATTTATATCAATACTTACTCATAATCACAAGCTAAACATCTTACTAACCTTGACTTCGTCGTGTATGCCAGCGGTTTGTGGCCCGAGTCGGCCCGTTTCTTCATGGGTTCATGTAATGCTTTCATTGATTGCTTCCATTGATTTGTTGAGCACCCGCCTATGCGCATCCTTTCAATAATGCCTTGTTCAAATGAACATGGCCTACAAGCCCAACATCAATATTAGCACTTTCCATCGATTCTCATCATTATTACCTTTTCTCCATACTTATTTTATTTGGGGTTTTACACGCTCCTAATTCTTTTATTCTTAAAATTATTTCATTAACCTTTTTGCAAAACTTCCTCTTCCCGACCATACTTAAGTTATCGTTCAGGTTGCATCCCGTCGTTCATTCCGACTCACACGAGTCAATTAACAATGTGTCTAGTATGTGGCTTAATCAAAGTTTTCTTTTCTTGACTCGAATTTTAAGTTTTGCATATCATTTTATGGTCATTCTTTCGTCCTTAAATCCGTCTCGCGGATTCATACTTATCATTTGTACCTTTAATTGTGATTATGTTTGAATCCGTCTCGCGGATTCAAATATTGCATTCATACATTTCATTCCTTGAATCCGTCTTGCGGATTCAAGCATTGCATTAACATCTTTCATTCTTTGAGTCCGTCTCGCGGATTCAAACATTGCATCTACGCTTTTCATCCCTTGAATCCGTCTCGCGGATTCAAGCATTGCATTCATACCTTTCCTTCATGTTTCGAATCCGTCTCGCGGATTCTAACATAGCATTTCATGTTTCGAATCCGTCTCGCGGATTCTAACATAGCATTTCATGTTTCGAATCCGTCTCGCGGATTCTAACATAGCATTTCATGTTTCGAATCCGTCTCGCGGATTCTAACATAGCATTTCATGTTTCGAATCCGTCTCGCGGATTCTAACATAGCATTTCATATTTCGAATCCGTCTCGCGGATTCTAACATAGCATTTCATACTCTCATTTTTGAGAGTCTTACATTTCTCTTCACCCTCACGTCCACCTACTACTTAATTCTAACGGACACACCTGTAACAATTATCACGGGCTCACGAAAGTCATGCGTTTCTTGTGTACTGGCCAGGTACACAATCCACACACTAGTTTCGTGTCTTCGTGTAATTGTCACCTTATGTCCGAAGAATTAGGTTTCGGCACGTGTAACATTTCCAAAACTTCATTACCATTCTTATCATTATTTTTCATTTAAAATTTTCCTTTCATTGTTAGGTTTTACCATCACCTGTACTTACATATATTAAACATATGTACTTGGGTCAATATGTCAAATTACATACCTTGGCGTCGGTGCTAGACCGCATCCACAAATCATTCTTTCCAAGCAACCATGCTTACCTTACACATAACATATAGTTAGTTATCTTCCGATACATACTTAAGCACATACTTACCTTTGCTTCTACCTTTAGATCTTGGTCGAGTCTCGGATTGTACGGGTTTCTTGTCATAAGAGCACACAGGTTCGAGTTCAAGTACCTATCCTCTTGTACTTGATTCTCTCAAACCAGGGCTCTGATACCAACTTGTTACACCCTAACACGTTTAACCTTAAAAATGACGCAGCGGAAAAAGAGCTTTAAAATTTTCTTCCGTATTAACAACATTTCTTTCACGAAGGTTCCAAATCCTAAAAATATTAAACGTACTATAAAAGAATTTTACAACATTCATACTAAAATTTAGATTTCCAAACGTTATATACTTCAACTATGTGACCAATCTATCCGTACAATCCTTGCTCTTGACTCGATCTACGTCCGCTTCACTTCCTTAGCAGCAGAAGAAGTCCGTGTAACACCTGTGGGCATCACATACAACTTAGCCATTAGTCAAAGGCAACATCATATAACATTAATCTCATGTAATTAAAGATTGAATAACGTTCATCAATTTAACATTAATTTATCCAATTATTCTTTCTCATCCTCTTATTCCGGGTTCGGTTTAAGTTTCGTAAGAATCCGGTGTACTTGTTCCTGCATCACATACCAACCTCAAACGCATAATTAGTAACGTTAAAATTCTACGTATCTAAATCATGCACATGTACATGTTTACATGTATACATATGCGTCTACATACGTACATGCCCTCCTATATTTCTACATACCTGCATATACTCATACGTACCTTCTTCTATACCAACCCCATATCTACATACGTGCATGCATTACTACTTCTCTACATACATTCATATATACCTACGTATCTTCGCATACGCATAATACACATCTACATACATACATACCTTTACTTGCATACCCACGCATCTAATTACATACATACATGATTACATCTTCGCATATGTATTTACATACATACATACATAACTACATACACACATACCTACTCACATACATACGTACATACTTACTTGCATCCACATATATATATACGTTCGTACCTACACACGTATGTACTTTCATATTCAAATACATAATGCTCATGCTCATACATAACTACTTACGTACATACATACACCAATACCTACATATATACATACATGCATACATAACTCCATACTTACATACATTCATAAAATGAATCATAACTACACCCGTGCATACCTTAGCTCACACGTGCATGTACTTACGTAATTTTCCTAATGCATTCATACATACCTACTTGTCGGCCATTTTATATACATCAATCATCCCATTCAACCATAACAAGAAAACTCTATATGTATACTAAGAAGTGAATCGAAAGTCACTTACCTCGAGCGTTAGTGTTCACGCTTGTTTCCTCACCTCTGCTTGAGCCGTTAACCTTCCGTTTTCGAGTCCTTGCTAATGTGATTCCTATTCTTTCATGTCATCACAATTACATTATGGTTAGCACACATGCTCATTCATACTACATTCGTTTCTTTCCATTCATACATTACTTGACTTTTTATTAACCAAATACCACATACATAAGGCATATAGACTAAAAGTCACCTTGTTCCTTATTCAAGCAACTCAATTATCATCATACGCGACACATAGATTATCTACTACAATACGCCTGACTTCTAGACTATTACAATCATATCCGAGAGGCTAACCATGCTGTACATTAACGCCAATTTTACACATAGTAACGCTTTAAACACACCTTAACAACTGTAACATTCACCCGAAGCAATATTTAGTGTTTAGTAAATTGGTGACTAGAAAATCATATGTTTTAAGTTCACAAAACACATTATTTTCATTGCCGCATTTTTTTTTTCACGCAGCAGCTGTTCGGGGTCATTTTCCCCCATTTTAATCACCTAATCCGACTTCGACTTTCAAATAAGAATTGTAATATGCGAAACAAGCTTTCCAACGATGTAAGGCTCGTTGTCTAATTCCTAATAACGAATGAGATACGGCCTTTACAAGATGGCTATCTAGGGCTGTCAAAATGACGAATTTACTAACTTTTCATGCTGTTTTGACCCACTAAATCTCGTAACCAGCATCTTGTGACCAAATAATAATTGTAACATGCGAAACAAGCTTTCCAATGATATAAGGCTCGTTGTCTAATTCCTAATAACGAATGAGATACGGCCTTTACAAGATGGCTATCTAGGGCTGTCAAAAGTGACGAATTTACTAACTTTTTAACACAAACATGAATCAATTCAAGTTGCGTGTAGGCATTTTATCAAACACTTTGTGGGCGTACAACAAAAAGGCACAATGTACAAGTATTTCATGCTCATATTCTACCACTTGTTTCCAATCCTCAACAATAACACTACATCATATTTCTTTCAAATTCTACTCAATCTAACTAGTAAGAATCGATCATACAGCACACCATACATCAAAATTATACAAGAATTGAACATGGTAATTCATTCATCTCACCATTCTTACTAGCACAAGTGGGTTTTATCCCAAAACATCAAATTGCTTAGAATCTTACATAGTTCATGTTCTACACGGTGATTCTAACACAAATACATGATTAATTTCATACAATTTCACGGATTAAACCTAAACCACTTCATACAAGATCATCAAATCATAAATTGCAACTTACCTTATGATCAATATACTTAGATTAAGTTGTATCCAGTCTCATGCATTCGATTTGTGTCAAGAACCACCATTAATTTGCTGAATTTTGACCTTGATTGAACAAGTAGGGTTTCACCCTTTCTTTTCCCCCTCCTGGTCGCGATACCCACCACGCACCCAACTACTGGGTTTTTAATTTTATTATGTTATTTATCAATCTTACACATTCAACCCCCATGCTATCTATTGTTGTCACCTAATAACCCTTTTCCAAGTTTTATAAACTTTCTTGATACTTTTAAACTTATCTAATTATATAAAACACTTAGACATTTTAAGAAAACAACTTTCAAGTTGTTCACTTTGGTCCCCATGTTTCGTTTTAATTAAATAAGGCTACAACCCCTCGTTTAATACCAACGATACTAATATTCAACTAGGTTAATTATTCCTAGTTAATATTCATTTACGGGTTCACTTTTACCCCTAACGGTATTTTACCCGTTCCTTTATATTAACCGGGTTTAAATTACCAAACCCGTTTTTGGGGTGTTACAAGTCTACCCCCCTTAAAAGAGGTTTCGTCCCCGAAACCTTCCTTATTCGAATCAAACCAATTCTACTCTTACCCCTTTCAAGTTCCAGAGCTCTTATTAGTGTCCTTCATTTCATATTGCTAGTTTCTAGCACATATCATCCCTAGCATTTCATTTATTGAACTTAATCCAAAAGTATACAATCCTTACTCGTATTGATTTTAAATTTACGGCTTGTCTCTAGCTTCCTATTTAAGCATATTACCTTCATATATCGAAATAAATTGATTTATTTCATTCTACTCATACATCATGTACAATCTTTCATTTTATTCGCTTTGAGATCTACTTAGCATCTCATTACTAATGTTACTTCTAATTATCTTAATGTTTATACGAGAGGACAACATATCATTATAGGCATACTATAATCATTTATTTATATCAATACTTACTCATAATCACAAGCTAAACATCTTACTAACCATGACTTCGTCGTGTATGCCAGCGGTTTGTGGCCCGAGTCGGCCCGTTTCTTCATGGGTTCATGTAATGCTTTCATTGATTGCTTCCATTGATTTGTTGAGCACCCGCCTATGCGCATCCTTTCAATAATGCCTTGTTCAAATGAACATGGCCTACAAGCCCAACATCAATATTAGCACTTTCCATCGATTCTCATCATTATTACCTTTTCTCCATACTTATTTTATTTGGGGTTTTACACGCTCCTAATTCTTTTATTCTTAAAATTATTTCATTAACCTTTTTGCAAAACTTCCTCTTCCCGACCATACTTAAGTTATCGTTCAGGTTGCATCCCGTCGTTCATTCCGACTCACACGAGTCAATTAACAATGTGTCTAGTATGTGGCTTAATCAAAGTTTTCTTTTCTTGACTCGAATTTTAAGTTTTGCATATCATTTTATGGTCATTCTTTCGTCCTTAAATCCGTCTCGCGGATTCATACTTATCATTTGTACCTTTAATTGTGATTATGTTTGAATCCGTCTCGCGGATTCAAATATTGCATTCATACATTTCACTCCTTGAATCCGTCTTGCGGATTCAAGCATTGCATTAACATCTTTCATTCTTTGAGTCCGTCTCGCGGATTCAAACATTGCATCTACGCTTTTCATCCCTTGAATCCGTCTCGCGGATTCAAGCATTGCATTCATACCTTTCCTTCATGTTTCGAATCCGTCTCGCGGATTCTAACATAGCATTTCATGTTTCGAATCCGTCTCGCGGATTCTAACATAGCATTTCATGTTTCGAATCCGTCTCGCGGATTCTAACATAGCATTTCATGTTTCGAATCCGTCTCGCGGATTCTAACATAGCATTTCATACTCTCATTTTTGAGAGTCTTACATTTCTCTTCACCCTCACGTCCACCTACTACTTAATTCTAACGGACACACCTATAACAATTATCACGGGCTCACGAAAGTCATGCGTTTCTTGTGTACTGGCCAGGTACACAATCCACACACTAGTTTCGTGTCTTCGTGTAATTGTCACCTTATGTCCGAAGAATTAGGTTTCGGCACGTGTAACATTTCCAAAACTTCATTACCATTCTTATCATTATTTTTCATTTAAAATTTTCCTTTCATTGTTAGGTTTTACCATCACCTGTACTTACATATATTAAACATATGTACTTGGGTCAATATGTCAAATTACATACCATGGCGTCGGTGCTAGACCGCATCCACAAATCATTCTTTCCAAGCAACCATGCTTACCTTACACATAACATATAGTTAGTTATCTTCCGATACATACTTAAGCACATACTTACCTTTGCTTCTACCTTTAGATCTTGGTCGGGTCTCGGATTGTACGGGTTTCTTGTCATAAGAGCACACAGGTTCGAGTTCAAGTACCTATCCTCTTGTACTTGATTCTCTCAAACCAGGGCTCTGATACCAACTTGTTACACCCTAACACGTTTAACCTTAAAAATGACGCAGCGGAAAAAGAGCTTTAAAATTTTCTTCCGTATTAACAACATTTCTTTCACGAAGGTTCCAAATCCTAAATATATTAAACGTACTATAAAAGAATTTTACAACATTCATACTAAAATTTAGATTTCCAAACGTTATATACTTCAACTATGTGACCAATCTATCCGTACAATCCTTGCTTTTGACTCGATCTACGTCCGCTTCACTTCCTTAGCAGCAGAAGAAGTCCGTGTAACACCTATGGGCATCACATACAACTTAGCCATTAGTCAAAGGCAACATCATATAACATTAATCTCATGTAATTAAAGATTGAATAACGTTCGTCAATTTAACATTAATTCATCCAATTATTCTTTCTCATCCTCTTATTCCGGGTTCGGTTTAAGTTTCGTAAGAATCCGGTGTACTTGTTCCTGCATCACATACCAACCTCAAACGAATAATTAGTAACGTTAAAATTCTACGTATCTAAATCATGCACATGTACATGTTTACATGTATACATATGCGTCTACATACGTACATGCCCTCCTATATTTCTACATACCTGCATATACTCATACGTACCTTCTTCTATACCAACCCCATATCTACATACGCGCATGCATTACTACTTCTCTACATACATTCATATATACCTACGTATCTTCGCATACGCATAATACACATCTACATACATACATACCTTTACTTGCATACCCACGCATCTAATTACATACATACATGATTACATCTTCGCATATGTATTTACATACATACATACATACATAACTACATACACACATACCTACTCACATACATACGTACATACTTACTTGCATCCACATATATATATACGTTCGTACCTACACACGTATGTACTTTCATATTCAAATACATAATGCTCATGCTCATACATAACTACTTACGTACATACATACACCAATACCTACATATATACATACATGCATACATAACTGTTATGGGTGAAATTCTGAGCCCATATCCTGGGAAATATCTTGATCTATATTTTATCTGTTTACATCCGGGATGCTGGTTCAGGATATTGGTAGTATCCTGAATGATATCCTCGGGATTACTAATGGATTATGTGCAGGTACGTATGTTAGAAGCTAGCAACGTTCACAAAGACTTATTCCGCGGAAGACTCGGTCCAGGCCGTTCAAAGAAAGACGTTGAAACCTTATTACTCGGTCTACAACGTTCGTGGTGGAATATTCGGAGCATCCCATATTTATAGGAATATTTGTTTGTACTTCGTTACTATAAATAGGAGGAACACCAGATCAAATAGGACACAACAATTTCACTGCAATCACACTCACTACACACTAACACTTGTTCTTTCGCAATTTGTACTCTCACACGAATTCATTGTAACACTTAGCGATCTGGTTGATATCCTGCACTGTATCCTGAAGTTTAAAGCAATAAGAAGAACAAGGCAGCTGCGATTGTCAGCTCCCGAGGTTTTATGCCGGCGATCTAGATTGATCAAGGGCTTTCCTCGTACATCTCGTGTCATTTCCTTTACTTTTTGCTTATTACTTGCTCACTGTTTGATCGCAGATACAGCTCAATATCCTGAGCCGTATCCTGAATACTGATTTTCTAAATAACTCAACAAGCATATTTTCTATAAACTTTTTAGCACACTACCTCACATTACTAATTTGATCACTAAATTGCTTCGGTAATTTTTGACCAAAACAATTTGGCGCCCACCGTGGGGCAAGTGGTGCTCTCTTTACTAAAAATTTTTGTTAAATCGCTAATCGGTTTTTTATTTTCAAAACTTTTTGCTACATTGTCCACAATGGCCTCACGATCAAACATGAGTTCCTCTACTATGTCTGCTACGACTTCTGCTACTACAGGTTCGGTGCTGCCACCACCTCCTCCAAGAATGCCAGCCTCTACACGACCTCAGGATATTATCCCTACCCGCAGTGTTCAAGAATCTGCCCCTGTTTTAGCATCTAACGACGAAATTTTAACCTTATTTGGAAGTGTGCAGGAACAAATGAGGCAGCAGCAGGAAACGAACCAAATGCTTTTAAGGGAAATACAACTCCTGAAGTCTGGCTCGAGCAGATCCGCTGAGGATATTGTCACTCCATTACAACCCAGAGCTTTGAACTTCAGTTCAGCCGTGTATACAGAGGATAACAGGGGGAATATTGTGCCAAGCCTTCCTCAGAATCATACCCCTGAAATACCCTCCTCGGTCAGGATATCGACCATAAGGAGCTCAGGATATGCTTCAGGATATGGGCAGAATCCTCCAACGGGTAACATATTAAATAATAATAATACTCATACTACTAACAATAGTGGATCCTTGCAGGATACAGGTGTGACGTCAGCACTTACCAGGGAACTTCAGAAGTTGAAGGACATGATATCAAGTGTACCCGGGGTGGTCCAGCCAATCCCGGAAGTGTCTCAAGACAGCCATAAGATATCTCGTTTTGCATATCCTATCTGTGATGCTGAGATTCCAAAGAGGTTCCAAACCCCCAACATGAAGCTTTACGACGGAACGACGGATCCTGAGGAGCATATTGCTCAGTATAGGGAGAGGATGGAGATCAACCCTATCCCTCCGGATCTCAAGGAAGCATGCTTGTGCAAGGGTTTTGGTTCAACCTTGACAGGATCAGCTTTGAAGTGGCTCTTGAATGTTCCTCCACATTCAATTACATCTTTTGCTCATTTAGTAAATTTATTTAATAGTCAATTTTCTTGTAGTAGGAGCTTTGAAAAATTAACAAGTGATCTCTACAGGATAACGCAGGGGCCTCAGGAATCCCTTAGGGATTATGTGAACAAGTTTAGCCGAGAATCACTAGACATTCCTCATCTTGATGTTGCAACAGCTGTGCAAGCTTTCAAGATGGGGTTGCAAAAGGATTCTCAATTCTACCAAGACCTTGTAATGAACCCATGCAGGAACCTGGATGAAGCTCGGAACAGGGCCCTAAGATACATTCGGTTGGAAGATGACAGAAAGATGCAAGAAAGGATGAACTCATCCAACACTTATGAGTCAACTAACAGGAAGTCGGAATCCTCATTCAAGTCGTATCGGTCCAAGCCATATGGCAGGAATGAGAACAAGAGAGTGAATGCTGTTGAAGATGAGGATCCTGAAGAATATCCTGAATTATCTGAATATTGCTTTTCTGTTAACATTCCTGAATTGATGTATGCCATGCAGGGTCTCGGGGACAAGGCACGATGGCCTCGAAAGAATCAACAAAAAGCGGATTGGAAAGACAAATCAAAATGGTGTGCTTTCCACGAAGATTTCGGACATATGACCGAGGATTGCATTGCTTTGAGGAAAGAGATAAGCTATCTTCTAAGCAAGGGATATTTGAAAGATCTCTTAGGAAGAAAGAAGAATAAGGGTCAGGATACTGAGAAGGATCCTGAGCGAGCAGCCTCACCTCCCGCGGATGCCAAGATAATCAACTTCATTTCGGGAGGATCCGACATTTGTGGGACTTCGTATTCGGCAGCAAAGAGACATGCAAAAGAAGCTAAGGCCGAAAGGGGAGACAAACCTGTCAGGATGACTACACTCACAACTGACAAAGTGATCACATTTGATGCTGATGACAGGGATACTGTCCAGGATCCTCACCATGATGCTCTGGTAATAACGTTATATGTGGCTAACCATTTTGTACGCAGGATATTGGTTGATAATGGCAGCTCCGTCAACATAATCCAACTAGAGACACTTAAAAGAATGAATGTATCTCCAATGGATATCACTTCGAAGTCCACCGTGCTTGTTGGGTTCAGCGGAGAGGCCAGAAACACAGTGGGAGAGATAAAGTTGCCGGTGTACGTTGAAGGAGTCAACTCGATACAACGTTTCTGTGTGATGGACTCTCTATCCTGCTATAACATTATACTGGGAAGACCGTGGATTCACGATATGAAGGCCGTGCCATCAACATATCACCAATGCATCAAGATACCTACCCCTTGGGGAGTTGTTAAAGTTGATAGTGATCAGCAGGAGGCGAAAGAATGCTACTCATCCTCGATGAAATCCTCAACCAAACCTAGTGCAGCATAGCAATTAAAGACGCGGGCCCAGGATATCGTGGAGGATCCGGAGCAGGATGTGAAGAAAATTGTCCTGGACCAGGATAATCCCGATATTTCGGTGCTCGTGGGAACCAATATCCCTCAGGATATTGAAGAGCAATTAATTAACTTTTTAAAATGCAGGATGTCAACGTTTGCATGGAAGCATGAGGATATGACAGGCATATCCAAAGATATTATCACTCACAAGCTTGGAATTGATAAATCATTCAAGCCCGTGCAACAAAAAAGAAGGAAGTTTGCTCCTGAACGCAATACAATTATTCAAGAAGAAGTTGAAAGATTGTTGAAGTCCAAAATGATTAGAGAAGTCAAGTTCCCAAGGTGGCTAGCAAACGTGGTTGTGGTACAGAAGAAAAACGGAA
This sequence comes from Helianthus tuberosus, assembly GCA_030545235.1. Lineage (NCBI taxonomy): Eukaryota > Viridiplantae > Streptophyta > Magnoliopsida > Asterales > Asteraceae > Helianthus > Helianthus tuberosus. Next base: position 154,980,282 of record CM060416.1, on the reverse strand, counting down.
AATGGAGAGTCTGTGTGGATTACACAGACTTGAATAAAGCTTGTCCTAAAGACCCATTTCCTCTCCCCCACATTGATGCAATGGTAGATGCCACTGCTGGGCATGAAATGCTGACTTTCATGGATGCATCCTCAGGATTTCAACAGATCCAAATGGAACCTTCTGACCAGGAGGATACTGCCTTCATGACACCAACAGGTATTTATTGTTATACAGCTATGCCTTTTGGTTTGAAAAATGCAGGTGCAACATACCAAAGATTGGTAAACATGATGTTCAAAGACAAACTGGGGGACACCATGGAGGTGTACATTGACGATATGGTGGTAAAGTCAAAGAAAGCTCAGGATCACCTCCAGGATATTAAAGGAGCGTTTGATATCCTGGATCACTATAATATGAAGCTGAATCCTGCTAAGTGCCATTTTGGAGTGGGGGCAGGAAAATTTCTAGGATATATGGTGACCAAAAGAGGAATAGAAGCGAGCCCGGAGCAGATTAGAGCCATCTTGGATATTAAATCGCCCTCAAATATGAAAGATGTTCAACGATTAACAGGGCGAGTGGCGGCATTAAACCGATTTATCTCAAGATCCTCAGAGAAATGCAAAGATTTTTATGATATCCTGAAGAAGAACAAAAAATTCGAGTGGGGTGAGAAGCATGAAGCGGCCCTACAGGATTTAAAGCAATATCTTTCAACCGCACCTCTACTGATGAAGCCTGAGAATGGTGAACCATTATCCCTATACCTCGCGGTATCAGGGAATGCTGTAAGTGCCGTCCTTGTAAAGGACCATGAAGGTCAGCAATATCCTGTTTATTATGTTAGCAAAAGTTTGTTAGATGCTGAAACTAGGTATTCTCACTTAGAAAAATTAATACTAGCATTAGTCATGGCGTCAACGAAACTTAGACATTACTTTGAGACACACAGGATTCATGTTAAAACAAATTATCCTGTCAAAAATGTGCTTAGGAAACCAGAGATGTCAGGCAGGATGGCTAAGTGGTCAGTAAAGCTAAGTGCCTATGATTTAGTATATGAACCTAGGAATGCCATAAAGTCTCAGGCTTTAGCTGACTTTGTGGCTGATTTTAGTAGTGACATTCAGGATGAGGTAGACCTAGAAGTTCAACAGTTAGGAGAATCCTCAGGATCCTGGACATTATATACTGATGGTGCATCTAATATAAGAGGAGTAGGATTGGGAATACTACTAAAATCGCCACAGGGGGACATATTACCCCAGGCTATTAGGTGTGAATTTCCTGCTACCAATAATGAGGCAGAATATGAAGCTTTAATTGCAGGATTAGAATTGGCTAAGAGTACGAGTATAAAAAATTTACAAGCATATGTTGACTCTTTGTTAATTACTAACCATTTTAATGGATCCTATGCAGTTAAGGGTGAGAAATTGACTGAATATCTTGATATTCTCAAAAAATTAGCAGGATATTTCGATGTTTTTACACTTGAACAGGTACCAAGAGAGGATAATGCTGAAGCGGATGCCTTAGCAAATCTGGGATCATCAATCAGGATACCGGAAGGGACCCAAATACCAATAATACATGTCTTATATCCTGCAACGAATCCTCAGGATAAAGAAGTAGCGGATATTCGGGATCCTGGAGTGGAATATCCTGAACAGGATCCTAAATCCTGGACAACTCCAATTCTGAAATATCTTAAAGATGGACACATCCCCGAAAATGAAAATCCTAAGGCATTTAGGATGAAGGTATCACGATTTACTATTATAAATAATATTTTGTACAAGAAATCTCTTGCAGGACCATATTTAAGGTGCTTGGAGGATCATGAAGCCAAAGAAGTACTTCAGGATATACATGAAGGGGACTGTGGTAATCACACTGGGGGCAGATCATTATTCTCGAAAGTATTGAGGACAGGATACTTTTGGCCAACAATGAGAAAAGATGCTGCAGAATATGCTCGAAGATGTGATGCATGTCAAAGGCATAGTAACATACTACATCAACCAGCTGAACCACTATATCCTGTAGTTTCCCCTTGGCCATTCATGAAGTGGGGGATGGATATAGTAGGGAAGTTACCAAAAGCTCCGGGAGGAAAGGTATTTATGTTAGCAATGACGGATTATTTCTCTAAGTGGGTCGAGGCTGAAGCATTCGTTCAAGTAAGAGACCAAGAAGTAGTATCCTTCATAAAGAGGAATATCCTGACTAGGTTTGGAGTACCAGCTGAGATCATTTGTGATAATGGGTCCCAGTTTATAAGCAAAAGGACTACTGACTTTTGCAAGAGTTGGGGAATCAAGATGATCACATCTACTCCGGTACATCCTCAAGCGAATGGACAAGCCGAATCCTCGAACAAGATAATAGTCAATAACTTAAAGAAGAGACTTGGAGCCAAAAAAGGAAGATGGGCGGAAGAGTTACCCTTTGTTTTGTGGGCTGATAGGACAACGGTGAAGAATGCAACTGGCCAAACCCCGTTTTCCTTGGTATTTGGAGCAGAGGCAATGATTCCAACAGAAATGACGATACCTACTGCAAGATCTATGCTACAGGATCCTGAACAGAATCCTGAAGTCTTATGTCAGGATTTGGATACTATAGATGAAAAAAGAGATGCAGCAAGGCTAAGGATAGCAGCATATCAACAAAGAATATCCAGAGCATACAATAAGAACATAAGGACTAGAAGATTTCGAGTTGGTGATTGGGTGCTGAGAAAGGCTTTTCAAAATACTACTAATCCTGCCGATGGCAAGCTAGCTCCGAAATGGGAAGGACCTTATGAAGTCGAGTCAGAAGCAGGGAAAGGAGCATATCGACTCAGGAATGTGGAAGGGGATATGCTACCAAGATCCTGGAATGCAATACATTTGAAGCTCTATTTCAAGTAAGAGTAGAATTTATTTTCTATCTCGGAATGGTATGTGTTTTATCTCTTTTAAATATATTTGTTTATTATCTTGAACCCAATACTGACTTAAGCATCGGAGGGGTGTTAGCCAAGCTAACACCCACCTTAGTTTACAATTGTTTTGCAGGATATGTTTCAGAATATAGCTCCAGGATACATACTCAGGATAAGTCGAAAGATTAGAGGATTGGCCCCCTCTCTCACGTTTAAGGGATCCTGATCCCTTCAAAGGTTTAAAGGTATTCACCTTTCTTTCGAATTGGGTTTAAACACCTCGCCTGGAGCGCAAGTTATCTAGGTATAGTTCAAGGTAGCGGGACCAGTTCATGTAAAAGTGGCTGACAATTTCGTTACTGTTGGCTATATCCTGGATCCTAAAGGTATATGAGGATTGATCACCCTCTCTCACGAAAGAGTATTTTCATACTCTCAAAGGTTTAAAGGTTTTCACCTTTCTAAGTCTAAGAGTTTATACACTCTCGCCTGTAGCGCATGAAATTCAGGGTTTATCCCCGGATATCAGGGTTTATCCCCAATATACTAAGGATTCTTTTCAGGATATCAGGGGTTCTGCCCTTGGGCATTCGGAATTCTTTCGAGTCAAAATGTAAATACATTTGTGTTTTTGTCGAACACAGGGGACATACGTAATACTGCTCAAAGGATGGATCCAAGTTTATAAGTATGCACTGGGGACAAACTTATGATAAAAAAATCGGAACTGATCCTCTAAGGATCTCTGGTATGATTTCTCCTTTTTATTTGGTGTATTTTTATATCCTGATCAAGATATCTTTCAGGATATCTTCTAGGATTCATTTATAATGTCCGTTCCTAAGAATGTTCAAACCAAACAATTTTCATAAGTAAAATTTGTATGACAATAACAATAAAGTCAAGAAAGTAGTTATATTATTAACATACCAAAAGATGTGCTCTTAGTTTCACCTCAAAACAAGGCCCATCCACTAAGAGCACTAGTAGTTCATAACCATATTTACCCAACAGTTGAGGGCTTCATCTCAAACCGAGACCCATCCACCTTCAACTGTTGTATTGTTCAAAAAGCATGAAATATAAATTGTTCAGGTACGGAAAAGTAAAATGCAGAAAAGTAAATTGTTTGTGGAACTGCAAACCAACATTCAAATTCAAAAAGGTGGGCTCTGGCCTTGGCACGTATATCCGTCATCGCCCACCTAAGTGCCCTCACATAGCGGCATCACCTCCAACCTTCTCAGACTTCTCCGCTCCAGCATCTTGACCAGCATCCTGCGCAGCATCCTGACCGATGTCCATATCAGCATCACCTCCAACATCCTTCTTCTCTCCAGCTTGGACCACCACCTCTGTTGACTTGGAAGACTCACCGGCTTCAGCAGGAAGTGGCACAGCTTTGCCTCCGAGCTCCTTCAATTTAGCCACCCAGGATTCAACTGGCCAAGATGGACAAACAAGGCCCGTCTCCTTGGCCTCATAGGCCATCTTGATGCGTGCTTGTAGCAGGGAGACGATAGCAGAAGCCTTGATTCCCTCTCGAAAGCTGATCAAGGCCTGATCATGGTCCATTTGAACGCTGGCAAGTTTGACCTCAGCATCTTGGGTGACCTTCTTTAGCAAGCTTTCATAATGCCGGCTCTTTGCTTCGGCAATAGCACCTTGATCAGCAACGGTGCTCTCGAGCTGCTTGATCCTGGCTTCATGAAGTGCCACAGTACCACAAGCGTCATTGTACAAGTGGAGCAAATGCTGGAGGCCCTGCACATTGATCACAGGTATGGGGTTAGAATGTATGCTGACTAAGACATCCTACCAGGATATCCTGTTAGGATATACGTGCAGGATATATGTGCAGGATATATATGAAGGATATGCGGCAGGATATTACCTTGTTGAGGAAGGATGTCATTGGCTCTAAGGAGTCAGAGAAGCTGAGTTCATCATAGGAGAACCCTTCTGAGCCTGGAGCACTGACCTCAAGGCCCTTTCTCTTTTTCGCTGCGGAAGCACGGGTTCTTGGATTGGCCTTGGGAGCCGGGAGTGGCTTGGAGCTGGTGGTAGCAGGAGTCTCCTTCTTGACTATGGCTGGAGTTGGATAGCTGTCAAGTTCATCCAGGTCTAGATAGACTGGGACTTTGCTGGAATCTGCACACAGGGAGTAAATCCTAAATCCCTCCTATAAATAACAGATAAGAAGCATATGTGTGCAGGATATCTTGCAGGATCCTTACCAGACATGTTGGCACTTGAAAGAGGGCTTGGAGTTGGTGGAGAAGGATTGAAACTTCTTTCTGCCTCTGGGAGAAGTCTAATGGCGTCTATTCTTTCTTGGGAATTAGCAAGAGGAGGAGCAATCTTCCTAAAATCAGCTGCACAATAATGAAAATTTATTAGTTCAGAATACGAGACAGGATAAGAGACAGGATCATTCTTAAACCCTAATTCCTACCCTTTCTTAACCATCTCATCGGATAATCCGTTCCACCGGGGATCGAATCCCTTTTTACAAAGAAAAACTTGGATTGCCAACCATCCTCGTTTTTGGTGGCACGAAGGATCAATGGGGGACCGGAGCTAGAGTAAAATAGAAACCTAGAAGAGCCATGGCATCTAAGCTTGTAAGCTAAAGGAAGATCGTGGACAGAAAGGTCAGGTATGTGGTTTCTCTTGATTTGGTCAAGAACAGACAAAACACGCCAAAGCATTGGCATGGTTTGGCTGAAAGAAATGTTAGTGATGTTAAAGAACTCGGTAATAAAATCCGGAAAGGGGAATCGTAGCCCTAAGGTGAAGGGGAAAGCATTGAAACAAATCCACTCGGTGGAAACCATATCTGACCGGATTTCTCTGTCAAAGGGTCGGAATATGGTTCCATCCGGAAAGATTCCGGAAGATTTCAGAGCCGACAGATGAGCACTATCAAAGGTGCATGTTTCATTCTCCGGTTCTTGGAGAAGATTCTGTTGGATGAATGTGGGAGCCGAGTCGCCTGAACTGGATCTCGTTTGCCTAGGCATTTGGTCGCCTGAATTCTTGCCGGAGTAAAATGAGAAATGGTTATGAAGATGGAAGAGAGAATATTACCTTTTCTTGACGACTGTGGGTAAAAAAGAAGATGAGGATGAGAAGATATAGGGTATGATGAGTAAATATAGGCTGGGTAGTTGAAAGCTGTCACATCAGAAGTCTTATCTCTTAATTGTCTCGGCCATTGTGAAAAAATGTAACCGTTAGGATATCAAACGGTAACATTTTTGGGGACAATTGTTATGGGTGAAATTCTGAGCCCATATCCTGGGAAATATCTTGATCTATATTTTATCTGTTTACATCCGGGATGCTGGTTCAGGATATTGGTAGTATCCTGAATGATATCCTCGGGATTACTAATGGATTATGTGCAGGTACGTATGTTAGAAGCTAGCAACGTTCACAAAGACTTATTCCGCGGAAGACTCGGTCCAGGCCGTTCAAAGAAAGACGTTGAAACCTTATTACTCGGTCTACAACGTTCGTGGTGGAATATTCGGAGCATCCTATATTTATAGGAATATTTGTTTGTACTTCGTTACTATAAATAGGAGGAACACCAGATCAAATAGGACACAACAATTTCACTGCAATCACACTCACTACACACTAACACTTGTTCTTTCGCAATTTGTACTCTCACACGAATTCATTGTAACACTTAGCGATCTGGTTGATATCCTGCACTGTATCCTGAAGTTTAAAGCAATAAGAAGAACAAGGCAGCTGCGATTGTCAGCTCCCGAGGTTTTATGCCGGCGATCTAGATTGATCAAGGGCTTTCCTCGTACATCTCGTGTCATTTCCTTTACTTTTTGCTTATTACTTGCTCACTGTTTGATCGCAGATACAGCTCAATATCCTGAGCCGTATCCTGAATACTGATTTTCTAAATAACTCAACAAGCATATTTTCTATAAACTTTTTAGCACACTACCTCACATTACTAATTTGATCACTAAATTGCTTCGGTAATTTTTGACCAAAACAATAACTCCATACTTACATACATTCATAAAATGAATCATAACTACACCCGTGCATACCTTAGCTCACACGTGCATGTACTTACGTAATTTTCCTAAATGCATTCATACATACCTACTTGTCGGCCATTTTATATACATCAATCATCCCATTCAACCATAACAAGAAAACTCTATATGTATACTAAGAAGTGAATCGAAAGTCACTTACCTCGAGCGTTAGTGTTCACGCTTGTTTCCTCGCCTCTGCTTGACCCGTTAACCTTCCGTTTTCGAGTCCTTGCTAATGTGATTCCTATTCTTTCATGTCATCACAATTACATTATGGTTAGCACACATGCTCATTCATACTACATTCGTTTCTTTCCATTCATACATTACTTGACTTTTTATTAACCAAATACCACATACATAAGGCACATAGACTAAAAGTCACCTTGTTCCTTATTCAAGCAACTCAATTATCATCATACGCGACACATAGATTATCTACTACAATACGCCTGACTTCTCTACTATTACAATCATATCCGAGAGGCTAACCATGCTGTACATTAACGCCAATTTTACACATAGTAACGCTTTAAACACACCTTAACAACTGTAACATTCACCCGAAGCAATATTTAGTGTTTAGTAAATTGGTGACTAGAAAATCATATGTTTTAAGTTCACAAAACACATTATTTTCATTGCCGCATTTTTTTTTTCACGCAGCAGCTGTTCGGGGTCATTTTCCCCCTTTTTAATCACCTAATCTGACTTCGACTTTCAAATAAGAATTGTAATATGCGAAACAAGCTTTCCAACGATGTAAGGCTCGTTGTCTAATTCCTAATAACGAATGAGATACGGCCTTTACAAGATGGCTATCTAGGGCTGTCAAAATGACGAATTTACTAACTTTTCATGCTGTTTTGACCCACTAAATCTCGTAACCAGCATCTTGTGACCAAATAATAATTGTAACATGCGAAACAAGCTTTCCAACGATATAAGGCTCGTTGTCTAATTCCTAATAACGAATGAGATACGGCCTTTACAAGATGGCTATCTAGGGCTGTCAAAAGTGACGAATTTACTAACTTTTTAACACAAACTTGAATCAATTCAAGTTGCGTGTAGGCATTTTATCAAACACTTTGTGGGCGTACAACAAAAAGGCACAATGTACAAGTATTTCATGCTCATATTCTACCACTTGTTTCCAATCCTCAACAATAACACTACATCATATTTCTTTCAAATTCTACTCAATCTAACTAGTAAGAATCGATCATATAGCACACCATACATCAAAATTATACAAGAATTGAACATGGTAATTCATTCATCTCACCATTCTTACTAGCACAAGTGGGTTTTATCCCAAAACATCAAATTGCTTAGAATCTTACATAGTTCATGTTCTACACGGTGATTCTAACACATATACATGATTAATTTCACACAATTTCACGGATTAAACCTAAACCACTTCATACAAGATCATCAAATCATAAATTGCAACTTACCTTATGATCAATATACTTAGATTAAGTTGTATCCAGTCTCATGCATTCGATTTGTGTCAAGAACCACCATTAATTTGCTGAATTTTGACCTTGATTGAACAAGTAGGGTTTCACCCTTTCTTTTCCCCCTCCTGGTCGCGATACCCACCACGCACCCAACTACTGGGTTTTTAATTTTATTATGTTATTTATCAATCTTACACATTCAACCCCCATGCTATCTATTGTTGTCACCTAATAACCCTTTTCCAAGTTTTATAAACTTTCTTGATACTTTTAAACTTATCTAATTATATAAAACACTTAGACATTTTAAGAAAACAACTTTCAAGTTGTTCACTTTGGTCCCCATGTTTCGTTTTAATTAAATAAGGCTACAACCCCTCGTTTAATACCAACGATACTAATATTCAACTAGGTTAATTATTCCTAGTTAATATTCATTTACGGGTTCACTTTTACCCCTAACGGTATTTTACCCGTTCCTTTATATTAACCGGGTTTAAATTACCAAACCCGTTTTTGGGGTGTTACAAAACTTGAAGTTCATAAGACCTCCATGATGACATCACCCTAAAACACCTCAAATCCGCTGATTTCATGGTTAAAAGTGAAGATTCAAAGGTGAAAATGATGAAGAAATGTGTTTAGATCATAGAAGTACAAGATTTGGGGAAGAAACTTACAAGAATCGCGAGAAATCAAGAGAAAAGAGGGCTGGAGCGTGCTGGTCAAACGAGAGAGCTGTCACGTCACTGTTGGTGATGTGACAGGGGGTATTTATAGGTTGCCAAAAGAGGAAAGTGTGCACAGGTGTCGGATCAGATGGCACATCGATCGGATGGTCATCCGTACGGATGACCATTCGATCGAATGGTCATTCGGTCGAAGTGATTCGGCGAGTTAGATTTCGGCGTTTTGTTTTGCGTGTTGAGCGTTGCGATGTGTTTAAGTGAGCGTCGATTAAGCGATGCGGTAGTTTTAACTAATAGTCTATATCTAACATTCAGTTATCATAATTAACTTGCGATAGAGTTGCGATTGCGTTTTGATGAATCACCACAAACATAATATAAACATGCACAAGTAACACATAAACAGCACACACACGTAAAACAATATACAGAACCTGTAATTCAAGTTGCGAATGCGAATGCGATTGCGATGCGATTAGCGATAAAGCGATAAATAGATAAGCTATAAACATGCGATTAAACCTCGATTGTTATAGATACACCACATAATACAACTAAAGCAACAAATAATAGAATTCGATTACAAGTCAAGGTGTACAGTCAACAGTTAAGCAAGGAGTGACCGATCGCAATTAGCAATCTTTTCTTCCTTTGACTTTGACTTTGACTTTGACTTGTACTTTGACTTTCAAAACTCGGGGTGTTACAGCCTCCCCTACTTTAGGGAATTTCGTCCCGAAATTAAGGCGCAGGCTTAACAAAGAGCTGTGGATACTTCGCCTTCATGTCACTTTCGAGTTCCCAGGTGAACTCTGCGCCGCGTTTACCTTCCCACCGGACCTTCACAATGGGAATGCGTGAGCGCCTGAGCTTCTTGGTTTCTCGGTCCATGATCTCGACAGGCCTCTCTACGAAGTGTAATGTTTCGTCCACTTGTAGATCCTCAAGTGGCACTTGTAAATCCTGCTCGGCCAGACATTTTCTGAGGTTCGAAACGTGGAAAGTCGGGTGGACGTTGCTAAGTTCCTTGGGTAGTTCGAGTCTGTAGGCTACTTTGCCGATCTTTTCCAGAATCTTAAAGGGTCCAACATATCGAGGTGCGAGCTTTCCTTTCTTGCCGAATCTGATCACACCCTTCCAAGGTGATACCTTTAGGAGTACGTGATCACCAATGTCAAATTCAAGGGGCTTGCGGCGTCTATCGGCATAACTTTTCTGACGACTCCGAGCTTTCAGAAGGTTGTCTCGAACTTGGAGAATTTTGTCAGCCGTTTCTTGCAACAGCTCAGGACCGGTTATTTGCGCGTCTCCGATCTCGTGCCATACAATAGGCGATTGACGTTTACTTCCGTATAATGCCTCAAATGGTGCCATTTGGATGCTAGAATGATAACTATTATTGTACGAGAATTCGACTAAAGGTAAATGCGCGTCCCAATTACCACCGAAATCTATGACACACAAGCGAAGCATGTCTTCAAGGGTACGAATCGTCCTTTCAGCCTGACCGTCGGTTTGGGGATGGAAAGCGGTACTTAGATTGAGAGTAGTACCGAGAGCAGATTGAAACGTTTCCCAAAGGCGCGAGGTAAACCGACCATCGCGGTCAGAGATGATGTTGCGAGGCGTTCCATGTCGACAAATGATCTCGTCAGTGTAGATTTGGGCTAATTTTTCCACCTTAAAGTCTTCTCGTATCGGCAGAAAATGAGCAGATTTAGTCAAACGGTCAACGACAACCCAGATGCTGTCATGACCTGATGGCGTGCGCGGGATTTTCGTTATGAAGTCCATAGCTATACTCTCCCATTTTCACATAGGGATCTCGGGTAGAGGTGTACAAAAAAACTGGTTTTAGAACCGAAACCGGAAAAAAAACCGAAACAGGTTTTTTTTTAACCGGTTTTTTTATAACCGGTTTTTTTTAATCGCCGGTTTTTATACCGGTTACTATTCTTGACTTCAAAAACCGGTTATTAACCGAAACGGTTATTAAAAAACCGGTTTTTTTGGGAAAAACCGGTCCCAACCGGTTATACCGGTTATTGTTTTGGACCTCAAAAACCGGTTAGTAACCGGAACCGGTTATAAAAAAAACCGGTTTTTATTTTGGGTGAAAAAACCGGTTTTTTTAACCGGTTTTTTAATAACCGATTAACTGATTTGTACACCTCTTCTCGGGTTGGACGAGTAATCCAGAGGGTCTTTGGTGCTCGACCTTGACTTTCGAGCAAGTTAGGCACTTCGAAACATAGAGAGCGATATCTTTCTTTATGCCCGGCCACCAGTACTTGTAGCGAAGGTCCTGGTACATCTTATCAGCACCGGGATGAATAGAATATCGAGACTTGTGGGCTTCGTCCAACAGATTTTTTTGTAAGTTGGCGCGCCTGGGGATCCAAATTCGGTCTAGATAATGGAATATCCCATTCGCTTTATTCACCAACTGGTCGCCATTATTGAGAATCATTTCCTTCTTCAAAGTGCGTTCGGAAAAACATGCATGCTGAGCATCACGGATAAGAGTTTCGAGATGGTGCTGGGCTTGGATGTTACGAACACTATGCAAATAGCTTTGTCGGCTTAGAGCATCGGCAACGACATTTGCTTTGCCAGGATGACAACGAATCTCACAGTCGTAATCATTAAGAAGTTCAACCCATCGGCGTTGGCGCATATTCAGTTCCTTTTGCCTGAAGATGTGTTGTAGGCTCTTATGGTCTGTGAAGACCGTACACTTGGTACCATAAAGGTAGTGTCGCCAAATCTTCAACGCAAAAACGACTGCGCCTAGCTCGAGGTCATGGGTTGTATAGTTCTTCTCGTGGATCTTGAGCTGATGAGATGCGTAAGCGATAACCTTGTCTCGTTGCATGAGAACACAACCAAGACCAAGGTTTGAGGCATCGCAATAGACAACGAAGTCGTCGTTTCCACTGGGTAAAGCGAGAACAGGAGCATTGCAGAGCATATGCTTGAGAGTTCGAAAGGCAGTCTCTTGTTCGGTTCCCCAAAAAAAGGCTTGTCTTTATGCACGAGAGAAGTAAGCGGGACAACGATTTTAGAGAAGTCCGCGATGAATCGTCGGTAGTAGCCCGCCAATCCGAGGAACGAACGAACATCGGATGGTGATTTTGGAGTATCTCAACTCTTAACAGCTTCGATCTTCGCAGGGTCGACGTGGATACCTTGACTATTGACAATGTGACCGAGGAATTGAACCTCTTCCAGCTAAAATTCGCACTTGGAGAACTTGGCATAGAGGCGATTCCCTTGGAGCAATTCAAGAACCAAATGTAGATGTTGCGCATATTCGGCTTTCGACTTGGAATAGATCAGTATATCATAGATGAACACGATGACGAAGCGGTAGAGAAAGGGTTTACACACGCGATTCGTCAGATCCATGAAAACCGTGGGTGCATTGGTTAACCCAAAGGGCATTACGACGAATTCGTAGTGGCCGTATCGAGTGCGGAAAGCAGTTTTGGGTATATCTTCCTCTTGAATGCGTAACTGGTGATAGCCTGAGCGTAAATCAATCTTCGAGAAACACGTAGCACCTTGTAACTGATCAAACAAAGCATCGATTCGAGGCAGGGGATAGCGATTCTTGATTGTCAGCTTATTCAACTCCCTATAGTCGATGCACATCCGGAACGACCCGTCCTTCTTTTTTACGAAAAGAACTGGTGCGCCCCAAGGAGAGGTGCTAGGGCGAATGAAGCCTTTGTCAAGCAATTCCTGGAGTTGACTCGAGAGTTCGCGCATTTTGGACGGAGCGAGTCGATAAGGAGCTCTGGCAACAGGATTTGCTCCAGGAATGAGATCAATACGGAAGTCGATATCAGGACTTGGAGGTAAACCAGGTAAATCGTCAGGGAAGATGCTAGGAAAATCACGAACCACGGGCACCTTATCCATTCCCTTAACTTCCTTTTTCTCCACTACTACAATGTGTGCCAAGAAAGCTTGGTATTCCTTGCGGAGATACTTGCTAGCTTGGACACACGACATGAGTTGGAGTTTCTTCGATGCGACTTCACCGTAAACACACAATTGATCACCACTAGCGAGCGAGAAACGAATCATCTTATCAAAGCAAACAACTTCAGCACGATTCTCGCGAAGAAAATCCATGCCTACTATGATGTCGAAACTACCAAGCTGCATCGGGATTAGATCGATAGGAAAGATGTGATTGTTGAGTTCAAGCGTACAATCATGTAGAACATAATTGACAGCGACGGTTCTTCCAGTAGCAACTTCAACATCGAACGTCGTAGGGAGGTGGGTGCGCTTACAATTAAGGAGCTTTCGAATTCAAACGATACAAAACAGTTATCTGCTCCAGTATCAAACAAACACGAAGCATATATACCATTGACGAGAAACATACCATTAACCATGTTGTTGTCTGCTTGAGCCTGGCGGGTGTTGATGTTGAAAGCACGTCCGCGGGCTGCTGGCTGTTGCTGCTGCTGAGGCTGTTGCTGTTGTTGTTGTTGCGGCTGCTGCTGGGGCTCTTGCTTCACCACTCTGTTGGGGCACATATTTTCAAAGTGGTTGGGATCACCACACGCAAAGCAAGCTCTAGCGTGAGCGGCGGGTGCAGGAGCAGCTTGTTGGCCCTGTGGAGCAGGAGCTTGACCTTGACCTGGAGCTGGAGCTTGACGTGGACCGGTACGGCAATTGGCAGTAAAGTGGCATACAGGTTGCAGTGAACACAGAATCTGCAAGCAATCCCCACGGGATGATGATAGGTACAAGTAGGGCAGAGCGGGTGAGGACCAGTATATGCACGCTTGGCTGGCGGTGCATTGGTCCGGGGCCGCTACTTGGTGGTTCTGGGGTTGCGGTTGAGCAGTGATAGCTTGGAGCGGAGCGGCGGCTGTGACAGCGCAATTCTTGCTACTGTTGTTGTTGTTGTTCTTTCTCTTGTGACGGGAGGACTTTGAAGCTTGCGGCGCAGTAGCGGTTTCAGCGGTGGAAGCAGCGGTAACTTGGTGAAGATTCTTGGAGGCTTTATCAAAGTAACCAACCCGAACTCGCTTGTCATATTAATCTCGGCGGCGAATAGGAAGGTCTCTTCATGTAACACCCCGAAAATACAAAACTTTATATTGGAACTATAAAGTATAAATAGACGAGAATTAACTAACTAGGTAAATAAACAAGAATTTACTAACTAGGAATTTTAACCTAGTTGGTTAAAAGTCTAGAAATAATCTATAATAGGTTAAAAAGCAACCAATTTACATATTGATCATAGTGGAGGGGTGTAGGTTGTTAAAATTGAAACTTGAGTTATGTTAAACAAATAAAACACAAACCAAACACCCCATTGTGGGGGTCTGGTCGACCAGAACAACAAAGGGGGTGACACCCACCTTCAAAAACCAAGAATTTCACGAAAACTCTCAAATTGAAGGAGCAAATCTGGTCCAAACAAAAATCCGAGCTTAGAATCGTGATCCTCATCGCAAGGGGATTACAAGGTATGTAAAATTTAGTGAAAATTCTTAACTTGAAATTCTCATGAAATTGGGAAAAATCTGAATTTAAGGTTGCATGTATATGTTATGATGATTAAGGAACAACTATAGTGTCTAGGAACAAACCCTAGACCAATAGAAGTTGAAATCATAGGAAATTTTGGTGAATCCATTAACAACATTGTATGTGATTAATGGGTTATGAGTGGATTGATAAATACTAGGATATGGGGTGTTGATTTTGTGTAATTTGACGATTTGGAAGTGATTTCAGAAATCTAGAAGCTAACAATCATGTAAAATGTTGATTGAAGTGAAATTAGGGCTAAATGATAAGCTAGAAACTTGTTATATAATCTTGTGATAAATCTGCCTTTAAGGTGTTTGTGAAAATGCCTCAAAGAAGGCTTAAAAATAGAAATTTAAAGCTTTAACGCATAATTATGATGTTTCGGTATATTATGCGAAGTGAGGTTTAAAGAGAGTTCTAAACATGTCTTGAATTGAACTCTATAGGAAAAGATACCGGAACGTCGAGTGGACAAGCCGGTGGTGATTCGCGGTTGAAGGGCGTACGTTAAGGTATGTAACTTGACCCGTTACATTAATTAGATTTTGATGATTATATAATGCGTAATTGAAAGTTGGATAAGAGTTGTTTAAAATTAGCGGTGAAGTCGCTATATTGAATGATTGATTAAATTGGTTGGAATTCGTTGGTGGTCGTCATATGGAAGAATTTCTTAGGCGAACCAACGGGTCGAATAATCAAGTAAAGCATGGTTAATGTTCTAGAATATAATGGATTGATCTTTGATATATGTTAACATATAACATGTTAGAATATACGAGAATTTAATGTATAGGTTTGTTAGAAAAGTGAAATCCGAGGGTTGGAATTTGAGCACAATGTACAAAACAAACGAAATATGGAATTCCAGGGACTACCGTAAGTTACGGTAGTACCGTAACTTACGGTAGAGGTCAAATGCTTACGGTAGATTTCTCCTGTTTTACGGTGGACAAGGACATTCAGGGCTTACCGTAACTTACGGTGATACCGTAAGTTACGGTGATACCGTAAGTTACGGTGAAACCAGAAAACAAAACAGTATTTTGTTTATTCAAATTTTGATGATTGGATCATGTATTTATGTACTATATAACAATGTCAGAACTAATATTTTAAAGGTTTTGATCATAGGTAACAAGGTAGATCTTACGGATGGCGGTCAAGTAAATGATGAAGAACCGAACACGATTTTTGAAGCTTCCGCAACGTTTTAAAAACTTTAATACTTTTGTGTATGGGTTGTAGACACTTGTTTAAAACAACTTTTTGGATGTTTTAACTTAGTCATTAGATGACTAAGCTCGATGTTATTATCAATTTTTGAAATGAAAGTCATGTTGATCTAACAATACTATATTTTAAATGATATAAACTATTACTAAATTAAAGTAAAATTAGACGGGTGTTACACTTCAATAGTGGTCGTCTTCGCGGCTTGCACGAAATCAGCCACACAATCCGGTAGAGCACGGATGTATTTCTTGATGGTGATCTCGGGGGTAGTAACTTGGCCCGGACAGATTATACTCAGCTGCTTGAAGCGGGCATTTAAACCAGCGTTGTCGCCACCCTCTTGCTTGATGTGCCAGAATTCATCCTCCAGCTTCTGAAGCTCGTGGGGAGGGCAGAACTCCTTCATCATGATGTCCTTAAACTCATCCCATGTAAGACCATAGGCTGCATCATTTCCACACTTGTTTCTTTTGGTAGTCTACCAGTCCAGAGCCCTGGACTGGAAAACGCCAGTGGCGTTAACAGTGCGGAGATTATCAGGACAGCAGCTTTGGCGTAGGGTGACTTCGATTGAATCAAACCATTGAAACATGGCAGTAGGTCCATCTTCTCCGATGAATTCTTTGGGTCCGCAGGCTTTAAACTGCTTGAAGCTAAAAGTAGCTTTTGGAGAATCAGTCTTGGACTCGTCAGAGGACTTGCTAGCATTCTCATTAAGCTCACTGACGATTTGCGGGATAACTTTCGCCATTTGCTTAGCGACGAGAGCGGCAATGCGTTTATCCTCAAAGTTACGTCGGGCAGTGCGGGAGGTATGAGATCCGAATGATGACATTGTCTGCAAGAGACATCGTCACAGGACTCAAACATAATGCGATTAATCTAGTATAGTCTATTATCTCACCACGAGCTACTTTTATAACTAAATCACAGGAACACATTCAATCACTTAAGCACATATTCACATAGGCACATAACCACATAAACGCATAAGCATGTAGAGCACAGAAGCACGTAAACCACAGAAACCACACTATATTTTGCACGTATTCACCTACATATATTGCACGTATTCACCTATCCTTCAAAGCTGCGTAAAGCGATCAAGAGTTGCGAGGGCGAGTAGCGAGATTGCGAGTAACATTGCAAGCGATTTGTTAGCGTGTTGAGATAGATGTGCAGTGCGAGTTGTGCGTGTTGATCAAAGCGAACAGCGAAAAGCGAATAAATCACCAAAAATCGAAACACATAAACATTTAAACCACATAAAACACATAAAATTTCACATAAAAGCGACAAATTTCAGAGTCAGCGGCGGCGAAAACCAGAATCGAAATACGTAAAATTGAAAATAGATTGTCTTGGCTTGATAGACGTCGACTACCCAAAGTGATTCGACTATTCACAAGGACTTTGAGTACACACTTTGGCCTTACGGACTGTGTTCTCGTCTCGATTTGGGCGAACGGCACGCATCCTTCCAGTTACAGCGTGACTCAAGTCGTTGGAGTCCGTCGAGACTTTGGTGAGAGTTTTGTAAAACCAAAGATAAGGAGCGGGACAAGTCATCGAGGTTCGGGTTTCACCCCTAACTTAATGACTTTATCCCTGTTTTGATGAGTGATAGAGAGAGAATTTCGCTTCGAAGTATGGATTTCACTCCTAATTCAACGCAATTTCTCTTGTTTATAGTAAAAATGCCAGTCGAACAAGCGATCCGATCGAGAGTTTGCGGTTTTCACACCTAGTCTCGATCTAATCACTTGTTCATTTTTTAAAACAGTGCAGTGCGAGACTTTGGAAAGGCTATGTGATAGCATTTAGCGAGTGCGAGCGAGAATAGCAAGTAAGCTTGTATAAAATAATAATACATACCTACTTAATACTTTAAAAAACAATTTCATTAACTAGAGTTATATATTTCTTCTGTCTTCATGCATTGGCCTTGTTCACACTAGAGGTGTTATCGATTATTTCTTTTGGGTTTCGGGTTGGTTATTTTCAATTTAACTAATGTAACCATATTTGTAACCGAATTACAAGTCGACTACTCGAGTCAAGCGTGGGTTATTCGGGTTTTGGGTTAGGCCCGGGTTTCGTGCTACATATATATATATATATATATATGTATATATGTATGTATGTATGAGCATGTAGTAGGTTGAAATAAATATACAGATTTTTATGAATATCCCAAAAATTAATAACAGAGAATCTAGACTTTTATTAATCTCAAACCAGATAGAATCAATCAAACAATAATATGAATAACCCAGACAAGAACAATATGAACTAATTCTAGACTTAGATGATGGATGTGTTGGACGACAAATACAGAATATCAACAAAGGTTTCAACAAGTCAAACAAAGATGAAACTCAACAGGTAAAAAACGACGACGATTCCTAGTCCAACAATCTCAAAAGGTATTATCTTTGTAGCAAGTTTAAGGGCATACATGTTTAGTGGTAACAATAGCGGACAAATCATCATTCTTATGAAACCGATTGTTATAGTTGGAGTCAAAATACTTGTATATTGCTTTTAGTTCTTTGTCGCTTCATCCTTAACCACATACGTGCCACAAAATTACCAATACAGACTGTATTAGGAGTTCAGGACACAAAATCAAAAGACTAGCTAACAGTGGAATTGATAACAAAAGATTCACCAAAAGTTAGTATGATAAAAGGCTATGAAACCTGTTTTGAGTTTTGAAAGTCAAACAACCTACTTTTAAACTTAGAATTGACTTATGTCCATCCAATAAAAAAAATTAAAAAATTAAAGAGCTATATACAAGTGAAAAGTAAATCCAGATGGCAATTTAATCAAACAGGTGGTGTGCATGATTATAGTCATAAGAGCTTTCACACCCCAACCGATGGCGGAAACATCGGGGCGCGGCATTGAGCGAAACAGATTGTCCAGGAGAAATCCATAACAACTGAAATTACCAGATATTTAACATTATGTCCCATACCATAATATATCAAATAAAAGCAGTTATTATAGACTTTGTTTTATCAAAGACGGATCAAATGTTTCGACAACTCAGATTTTATTAGATTTGTTTCTAGACTCCATCCTAGCTTGATTCCAGCAAATAACAAGCAAGCAAAGCACGACATCCTAAACACCTGTCACATACGTTAAAATAGAGGTCAATACACATAGTGTAAAGGTGAGCATACAAGTTTAATAGTATAATAGATAGCGAAATCGTTTACGCATAACCAGCATGTAACATGTAGCACAGTGAAGCATGTAGGTTATCGACAATGAAATATGCACAGACGTGACTGCGAGTTGTAGAATGCGCAACACATATCCCCACTGGGACACGTGAAGTAAAGCCCTTAACAACCCCTGTCCACGACAGGTGCTGAGTCCAAACTATAGTACTATCATTGCTAAGGTGTCAGGCAACAATCACTGTGTAAACATAACATACAAGCATTCATCGAGTAACACGTATAACATGCAATAACGGTCAGCGTATAAAAGTGTTTACGTTATGTGTCGATTGTGATTTGAATAAGTAACGTATGTAACACCCAAAAGTGCGTAAAGCAAAAAGGGATCGAGTATACTCACAAATAGCGTTTAAGTAAATAAACACTCTCTTGGATTGAAGGGAGTGCTGAGAGATTAGCCTGAACAGTTAACGATAGCATAAGTGAAGAACGGCGCGTAAAACGATGCAAGTGAGCCGAGTGACGAAAGGTCATCCGATCGGATGACAATCCGAACGGATGGTCATTCGATCGGATATCAATCCGTTCAGATGGTCATCAGGTCGGATTGACATTCGTTTGGGATGGATGTGTTTCTGTATGATGGCTTTGAAGTTTTCGTTGTAGCATTTTAAAATCAGAGAAGTATCTTTACCTTTCAGGTCGTTCGATCGAACGGTCGTTCGATTGGATAGCGATCCGTCCAGCGAGGAATTTCTCAGAGAACAAGTTCACAGTAGGATTGTCATTCAATCGGATGGTCTTCCGATCGGATGTCAATCCGTTTGAACTGAATATCTTTGAAAGTTGTAAAAATGTTAAGTGTTGAAGACCATGTGCAATCCGATCGGATTGTCGTTCGATCGGATGGCAATCCGATCGGACGGCAATCCGTCCAACAATCTGATCGTTTTAAAATTTGTTAAGTTTTGAAAGTTTTGCGGTTTGATCGAGATGGTATGACTACGTGTTAAACAACGGAACCTCGTCAAGTCCAAGTCATCCGACCGAAGTGGGAATCACCCCAGTCCGATCAGTTCACTGTTCATGACGGTTGTTCATGTTCAACCCGTAAATCGGTTATCTCGTTGATAGGAATCAGATCTCAAACCGACACATCACTAGAGAAGAGTGGAAGGCCTGAATGAGCTCCGATTCTATCGGTTTTGAGCGCATTGAGTGTAAAAGAGTTGAAAGAAAAGTTAAGAAATCATCTTTCAATCCTTTTAACTTTGAAAAGTTTAGATCTATGCGAAAAAAGTGTTAAATCATGTGGAAATCCTTTAGATCTGAGTTGTTCTTGGTGGAATGAGGTCAAAACTTGAAGTTCATAAGAACTCCATGATGATATCACCCTAAAACACCTCAAATCCGCTGATTTCACGGTTAAAAGTGAAGATTCAAAGGTGAAAATGATGAAGAAATGTGTTTAGATCATAGAAGTACAAGATTTGGGGAAGAAACTTACAAGAATCGCGAGAAATCAAGAGAAAAGAAGGCTGGAGCGTGCTGGTCGAACGAGAGAGTTGTCACATCACTGTTGGTGATGTGACAGGGGGTATTTATAGGTTGCCAAAAGAGGAAAGTGTGCACAGGTGTCGGATCGGATGGCACATCGATCGGATGGTCATCCGTACGGATGACCATTCGATCGAATGGTCATTCGGTCGAAGTGATCCGGCGAGTTAGATTTCGGCGTTTCGTTTTGCGTGTTGAGTTGCGATGCATTTAAGCGAGCGTCGATTAAGCGATGCAGTAGTTTTAACTAATAGTCTATATCTAACATACAATTATCATAATTAACTTGCGTCTGGCGTTTGCGATTAGTTTGCGTTGCGATAGAGTTGCGATTGCGTTTTGATGAATCACCACAAACATAATATAAACATGCACAAGTAACACATAAACAGCACACACACGTAAAACAATATACAGAACCTGTAATTCAAGTTGCGAATGCGATTGCGAT
Source organism: Helianthus tuberosus (assembly GCA_030545235.1). NCBI lineage: Eukaryota > Viridiplantae > Streptophyta > Magnoliopsida > Asterales > Asteraceae > Helianthus > Helianthus tuberosus. The sequence goes on along the minus strand of CM060416.1, from coordinate 154,959,128 downwards.
GCGATTAGCGATAAAGCGATAAATAGATTAGAGATAAACATGCGAACTAAACCTCGATTGTTATAGATACTCCACATAATACAACTAAAGCAACAAATAATAGAATTCGACTACAAGATGTACAGTCAACAGTTAAGCAAGGAGTGACAGATCGCAATTAGCAATCTTTTCTTCCTTTGACTTTGACTTGTACTTTGACTTTCAAAACTCGGGGTGTTACAAGGGCAGGCGGGGTGGACAAATTTTTGTCCATGATGAAAAGTATCACGCGTGAAAACACCACCGCCACCATCGACTATCACTCGTCGATTTTGTAACGCGTGAGAATTATCACGCCGTGAAGAATGGTAGGTGTTGTTTGATTTGTTGGGTTGTGAAGGTTTATTGTTGGGTGTTGTGAGTGATGACCATTTTCACTAAAAAAAGGTTGTGAGTGATAGAATAATGGTTGATGACATGACGGAACTTGATTGGATGTTGTGAGTGATGAGTAATCACCACCCCCTCCCCCACTAAAATAAGTAAATATAAAAAATTACACATGAACTTTACAGTGGTGCGTTACATTTCATTAGTTAGATTCCAAACCATCATGCTTTTTTTGGGCTGCCCATAGACTCTTTTAGTCTTTACCCATGAAAGGAAATTAGACTTGGTTTTATTTTGAGCCCAAGCCACATTTATAGTAGAGTAAACTGCATTTAACATGGAGACGATCGGTACGAACAATTGGAAACCAAATCTTTAAGAATCAGGTAATAATCAACATACAATCAAGTTTGTTTGTTTTTTTTTTTTGTTTTTTGTTTTTTTGAATGCAAAGTTGGATCACTAACATCGTGCCGCCAGCGGACCGCCAAAGCATATCCATCTCCACTAGGCAATAATGTGGGAAAAACCACCTTGTGAGAATCGAACCCAGGACCTCATAGTCTCTAACCTTTATCCCACTCAAATATGTTACTAGGCTATAATGCCATGGGCTCCATACAATCAAGTTACACATGCGTCGGAGTAACAAAAGATGCGTCTTATGATGCTATATATGCAAATGAAAAGGTAATTAAAGTATTCCATGTATCTAGTTATGCATTAACGAGGACATGATTTTTTTCCTACGGGTTTGGAAATTTTAAAGGGACGAACAATCGATTGTCTATCAATAAATTTCGGCTTTTTCTACGGGTGCAATGTCAAAATTCAAGTATATAACACTAAATCTATTTTTGATACGGGTTCAACCGAACACGTACGTCTCTATGTACCTACGCCCTTGACATCAGCATAAATAGATACACAATAGCATATAACATTCTAGAGGCTATAACATTTTTAGCGTTTTTTTGTTTTGTTTTAGCTTACACCGTGAAGAAACAAAGTCCACAAATCAAGGCTAAAATGTCAGATGGGGATCGATTTACGTTACGAACATGGATGAAGAATTGTGAATTTGAGTATGCACATGAGTATGTGTAGGGACTCTTCGAAGAACATGGGTGGGAGCAAAACAAATACACACACGGAATATTATATTCCCACACATACGAATGATGACATTTATACCCTTGCAATACCACGGTTATTAACCCTTTTTCTTTAACTAACCGACACAACCTTAAACAAACTGACACACCTATTGACTTTTATTATTTACAGTTTGACTTTTGTATTCTAATATTGACTTTTACATTTTACTTCTAAAATTTCTGAATTTCTTGATTAGAATTCTTCTTCCAACATAAAATGATGACTTTGTGAACACTTCAAATGTGCAGTTGCTTTTGTTTTCACCAACGTACTTGCGGTAATATATTTTGATGGATTTATGACTGTTCCGCTCATTGAAACTCCAAAATGGGCTTCGAACATGGCTGGGATATTTGGTGCAATCACCGCTACCTGCCAGTTTGAAAACCAACTGTAAACTTTGACTTTCAAGTCATGAATTTTCACTAGAATTCAACATTTGATATGTATTTTGCACCAATGTTACACCAAATAATGCCGTTGTAAACTATCCTTAAGTATTGAACCAGTTGACCTTAAAAGTCAAATAATTTCATTACCAATCAAAACACGATATTGGTTATGACATTGACTTAGCTTCACAAGTTTTCATAGTAATAGTATTATTAAGGTGTATTTTACGTATTTCATCACTAGTCAACAACTTATAGCAAGAAATGTGCCAAGTCAAACGTTGCATTTTAGAACAGATAAAGCTTTCAACGTGTTGATCGAGGTTAAATTTGTGCAACGTGTCCCAAATTCACCCTTGATTTGAAAAATAAATCAATGATATGTCCAATATCATTAACTTGTTTGCGGTCAATAGCTTGGTTCAACATTCTGAAAAATAATAAATGATTTCTTTTGGAGATAGTTTTGTGTTAACTTCTACATCTTAGACACTTGTTTAATTACGAGGTATTATGGTGACTAAAGTAAAGAGTTGATTGGTTTGAGGGGATAGTGTTTCGTATGTTTGGTTTCTGGGTATGGGTTTTTGAGAATGGGGTTCATACACCTAAAGTAGAGAATCCTCCATTCTAACTTAACGGCTGGGTTTAGAAACCGTTTCAAACTCGTACCCATAGTGAAACCTGACTGCAAACGAAATAGTATTTCGGAAATACCACCTATGTTTTTTTTTCGTATGACAGGGTTGAAGCTTATAACCTAACTGTTTCAGATAAGAGTATGTTTACAATATCTTATTGACCATGCAGAAATAAAAAAAAAATGAAAAATAGAGGAAGTTGAATACAACTTTATAAGTACTAAATTAAATTCAAAAGCTGCAAGAGTTTTGCAAGTCGATATGTGCATCAGAAGTAATAAGTAAAATTTCGGATCATAGTTACCTAATTCGCGGTTCGCTCCGGTACGGGTACGCGGTTCGGGTACGCGATTCGCTAGAGGTGACGTTTTCGGTACGGAGGGGGGTAGGTTCATTTCGGTACGAACCGGTACGGTGTACCATGGAGTCCGGTTCAGTGTACACAACTTAAAACATAAATTATCAAATTCCAAATTCAAATTACCAAACATAAACATTGAAGGTTGAAGATAAAAATTGATATTGAATAGGAGTAGAAACTGATGTAATTTGGTTAAATGTTATATTTATAATCTTAATTTATACTTTTTATGTATAAATTTATTAGTTTAAGGACCAAATGTAAACTAGTAAGGATAGAGAGGGTTAAATGTTTAAATACACAACCTTTCACACTTTTTATGTAAAAAAAATGTAAGTTTTAGGGTTTAAATGTAAACTAGTAAAAATAGAGGGGTTAAATGTTGTAATAACTAAACTTATTTAAACCCTAATAACCTAAAACATATACACTGCCGCTGTTCTTCTTCTTCCCCTTCGTTTCTTCTTCTTCCCCTTCTTACTGGTTTCTGGCTAAAAACAAGATTGACGTTTGAATTCAGCTAAGGATCGTCGTACCCAATCGATTTGGAACGTCCACCTTGTCTATTTGGTTCGCTGAACCGGATCAGTTTGGATCGTCGTACCTCCGCAATCAGGAACACCGTACCGAAGCAACTCGGTTCGCCGGACCATGGCGTTCCGGTACGCTTACGATTTCCGATTGGGTACACCACGATCCAATACGTGGATCGTGGCTACCCTAGCGATTTAGGTAACTATGTTTCGGATGATATATTTGTAGCTTAATTGTGAGTTTCTTTTAGAAAGTTTAGTTGAACTTCTAATATTATTTAAACAGTAACATCATGCTATTTTAGTAACTAATAAACTTTAGTTGCCTTTAATTTTTAAGAGAAAAATGTCCGGATAATCCTTGTGGTTTGCCCTTTTTTCATCTTTAGTCTCTAACTTTCTAAAATTACAGCTATAGTCCCTAACTTTTGCAATTTTGTTCCCGGATAGTCCCTAGGCCTAACATCAGTTACTTTTTTCAGTTAAGATGGTGTGAAGTTACAAAAATACCCTTACTAAAAAAACAAAATAACTTAAACCCCCCCCCCCCCCATCTCTCTTTCTTCTTTCTTCCCCCTTCCCCTACAGCTCCATCCACCCCAATTTCAACATAATAGAAACAAAAACAGATGAAAGCAAAATACAATAAAACAGGTGATGCTTGATGATATAAAGGGGGTGTTTGGCCTAGCTTTTATTTTTTGGCTTATGCTTATATTTTAAAATAGCTTATAGCTTATTTTCTATCATTTGATAAGCTATTTTTAAGTGTTTGGATTAGCTTATAGCTTATTTCCTATCATTCTTCAATAAGCTAGAAAACCATCCTCAAATAAGCTTATTCAAATTAGCTTATATAAGCTAATAAGCATAAGCTTAAAAAGCTAAAACAAACACCAAGTTAAGCTTATTTTGTAAAAAAAAGCTAAAAAAGCTATAAGCTTTGTTAAAAAAGCTAGGCCAAACACCCCCAAAATGCAATTGTCTGCAAGCGGGTTATGTGTAAAAAACATCTACCGGGTGATGCTCGATTGTCGAGGTTGAAGGGACTCATGATTCATCCACCGACGGGGGTGTGTTGGTGGTGGTTGTGGTTGTGGTGAAGGTGGTAGAATAATAGTATTTAAGAGCTGATGTTTGTTGTTGCTCAGATTGATGGCAGCAGCTTGTGTTAGTAGTTTTATTATCGATTTGTTTGTTTATCGAGAAGGAGAAACGTGTTGTTGATGAGCGACTGATTAAAGAGAATCGAAGTTGAAGTGCTGTTTTGATAGCAGATCTGTATTTTGAACGACTGAAAATTGATATTGCAAGTTGTATGTGTATGGCAGATTGAAGAAGAAGGTGAAGGTGGGGTGGGGTGGGTTTTTTTTTTTTATAAATGAGTGGGTCCCACATATAAATAAATCTATTTAAGTTATTTTATTTTTTAGGAAGGGTAGTTTTGTTATTTCACATCAACTTAACTGAGAAAAGCGACAGATGTTAGGCCTAGGGACTATTCGGGAACAAAATTATCCTACAAGAACAAAATTACTCTAGAAGACCATTTTACAAATTTACTTTACAAAAGATCAAAATTACTCTACATGTACATGTAGAGTAACTTTGATAGTTACTGATAATTACAAAATTGCTACCGCCTGTTTTTTCCTTTTCATGCAATTCGTATTACTAAAAAAACCTAGCCTCCCCCCCACCCCCAACCCCCCACCCAAACTAAAACTTAAAAACTAAACCCCATAACTAAATGCTAACAAAATTACTCTACAAGATTAAAATTATTCTACAGAATCATTTTACAAAATTATTCTACAAAAGATCAAAATTACTCTACAGTTTTTTGGGGGTTAGTTGAAATATTGATAATTACCCTACAACATCAAAATTACTCTACAAAAGATCAAAATTACTGTACAAAAGTAATTTTAATAGTTACTCATAATTACACAAATGACACCGTGCTTTTTTCTCTTTTCCTTCAGTTTATATGTTTAGTTATATGTTTAGTATGTTAAGTTTATTTGTATTTGATCTTTATTCATTTATCATAAACCGATTATATAAATATGTAGGAAGTTTCTTGTAATAAATACTTGAAGTGTTCAAATATTAAAAAGAGTACGCGTTACACTACACTATATAGGAAGTTTCTTGTAACAAGTACAAATATAAAAAGACTACACGGTTAAGTTGACCTTGACTTCTCATAGCTTTCACAGACCACCCGTAGTGGTGAAGAAAAATAATGCCCCCACCATGGGGCATTATCCGACACGTGTCATCCTAGTCAGCATTGGGCGTTATAGCAAAAGTGGTGTAGTGGGGCATTATTCCAATAATGCCCATTCCAATAATTAAAAAGGATTAAAAAAAAAGAAACTTTTTTAAAAACCTTTTTGGTCAGACATGTCAGCCCACTATACTCCTTCCCATTGGCCACACACAAAACTATGTCAGAAAAGTGGGGCATTATTCAAAGATGGGGCATTATTCAAAATTGTTTTGAGCGTTTTAAATATAACGTGAGAGCAAAATTTTTTCAAAAAAAACGCCCGGTAACGCCCTATGTAGTGGAGGTCTAGGCGTTTTCCGGCGTTTTTTTTTAATTTTTTTTAAAAAAAACGCCCCATTACGGGGGACTCACAATATATACACACATTCATCCAAACTCATCAGACCCTATCCTACCGGAAAACCTTCTTCTCCGGCTAAAAATGAGTTACAGCGGCTACTCTCCAGCTCCCTCGGCTACATTCGAACGCTCGCCCAGCATCGATCCCACGAAACACGTCAGCTACGCATCCGAGCCAACAGCTCCGACCGCCTCATCTGTTCACAATGGACGCTCCGAACCTCAGTTGACCGCAACTAGTCAGAGCTTGGTGCCTCCGGGACAAGAAGATGTACGCCAACCGATGAAGTCAGCTAATCAAATTAGCGAAAGTGGGTTGAATTCAACCAGTTTTGGTCAACCACCGGGGCGTTCAGGTGAAGTGCACAATATCATGTCTGCAAATGAAGTCACCGGAAAAGTTGCTAGTGAAGCAAAAGCTCCCACATTCACCCCTATTGTTGAACGAGATCAGAGCAACAAGGGAGAATCGGATGAAGCTGAGGCGGATAATGAGAATCAACAACAGGAGCATGTCGGAGTGAGTATGGTTGGAAAGAAGTTCAAGCCGGTTAACCCGGAGGCATACTATGTGGAGGATGATGATGAATATTTAGATGATCCATCTTACTGATTTTAATTTGTGTTATTTGTTTGGTTTAAATCTGAGATCAAAAGAAAATTCGTGTTTGTATTTCTCTTCAGTGAAGGGTTGTAAGTTCTAGATTTGTTTAATTGTTAGACACTAATGATTGTTGTTTTGGTCAACGTTTGAACAATTATTTTTATGATAACGCTTCTGACATGTTATAGGAGACATAAGGGGATGCACGAATTCTTCGTGAAATCTTTTTGGTTTATTCGGTTCGGTTCCTAACGGTAGCCGTATTGCTTATTTGGTTTTTGGTTTGCTTATCAGCCCCACAAATTTTGCTTATCCAATCGAGTAAAACAAATAATAACCGGTTTAACCTGTTGAAATTGAATTCGGTTCGGTTGGACACATTTCTAGTTCCGATTCGTTATCAGTTAGGCCCGAAAAAGTTTCTAAGCCCAATAAACTAATATCCGAACCAATGAACATCCCTAGATATAGTGGGAGAGAGAAATAAGGCACATTTCTACTGTTTTTTTTTTATTACTGAAAATTGGATTACTTTTTTTTTTTCTTTTTTTTTGCGGCAGCCACTCATTTTGACTTGAAATGAACTGAATCACTCAGTTTTGGGCTAGTTAGTTGCTAACTTCGGTTCACTTTTTTCAACAAAATTTGCATTTTAGTTTTTCAGATTAGAACCGGCAATTTGTTGACACAACACAACAACACAATACGAATCCATTACAAAATATGCAGGTTAGTGACTAGTCTAAAGCCTAAACGGGTTCGTGTTAGTCTTGTGTCTACTATGTGAATACGTTTAGCTAAAACATCATCGTGATAGATCCAATTCCCGAGTTTGCAGAAACCCTCCAATGACAGGACATGATGTTATTTTTGATGGACATTACGTCGAACAACTTCACTGCATTCTTCCATTCACCAAGTCATGTTTCCCAGTGAAAGCTAATGATTCAGTATTTACCAAAACGACCCCCTGAAGTTTCTGCATATGTTGGTGGATAGCATGATGATGTTAAGCAGGAAAACTTCGAGAAGTTAGTGATAAAATCAGGCAGGAGATCATTTCTGATTGTGAGCGTGTTTCCGAAGTGTTGAAGAAATGAATACTGAAAAGTTTGAATTGGATCATGGAATTGCTTCAGGAGTTGTAAAAGGATCTGAAATTAATCATTCAAGGGGTGTCAGTGAAGATATCAAGCACGAAAATTGATCAAACCATTTCAGTTTTAAATGAAAATGTGGATCTTGATGCACCAAGTGAACAGATTCGTGAAGTTGTCAAGGAACCTGTTGTAGTTTTGACCGAAAAAAAAGGATCTTGGAGCACCCGAATTAGAAAAAAAGGCTTAAGAGAACAGGTTCGAAGAAGCTGTGACGAAGACGTTGCAATTTTGATTGAAAAGGAGGATCTTGGGGGACCCCAGTTTGAGAAGCACGTTGCAATTTTGACTGACAAAGAGGATCTTGGTGCACACAAGTTGGAAAAATTGCTTAAAACATCAAGTTATACCACAAAAAGTCAACAATGGCCTTAATCTTGTTGATGATATTTGCACTTAAACAGTTAAAGATAAAACATAACATGAAAACCCATTTTCAAATTATTTTGTTTATATGCATATGTTTGTTTCAGTGCTAACTACAGCTTCAACTGATGCCTAAACTTTACAATTGACTGAAAAGTCAAAAGTCAACTGTGGGAAGTCAAATGCAGCAACATCTGACATTTTGAAGCCTACATCATTTATGACACTAGTGGCACCAGAAAGCAAAGATAACAAATAAAGTTCTTCAGAAGTGCAAGATTCAGAAAAGCAACTAATTTCTGAAGCTTTACAATCCGGTAGTTCCCAATGTTGACCAATGTCAACAATGCATCTGAAGGAAGAGAAATAAAGAAGCGATGGAAATTGTTCCAACTTGGAGCATTGGGAAATAGTTTACACCTATAAAGTAAAAGTAGTTTATGGTGAATAATTTTTGATGAACTTTATTGATAATAATAAGCCCTTTATATAGGGAGAGATACAATCATAACCTACTTCTAATAAGGAAACATAATCACCATACAATTACATAAGATCAATACTATCTATACAAAATAATATATCTTCTAAATATATATCGCTAAGACTCCCCCTCAGTTTGAGCGGGCGTAGGACAGACGCTCAAGCTGGAACGAAAGGACTGAAACAACTGACGGGAAAGGCCTTTAGTAAAAATGTCCGCATATTGAAGAGGGGAAGGCACATGAAGAACGCGAATATCCCCAACACGAACCTTTTCGCGAACAAAATGTATATCAATCTCAATGTGTTTCGTCCGTTGATGTTGGACCGGATTATCTGACATATATACGGCTGAAACATTGTCACAATAAACCACTGTAGCTCTACGAAGCGGTAGATGTAACTCAAGAAGTAAATTGCGTAGCCAAGTGGCCTCCGCCACGGCGTTAGCGACGCCCCTGTACTCTGCCTCAGCACTCGAACGTGAGATAATGGGCTGACGCTTGGAGGACCATGATACTAAATTATCTCCAAGAAAAACACAGAATCCACTAGTAGAGCGGCGGGAATCCGGGCAACCACCCCAATCAGCATCCGAATAAGCAACTAAAGAATCTGTAGTAGATTTGCGAAGCCGAATGCCATAGTCAATTGTGCCTTGTAAATACCGTAGGATGCGTTTTAGAAACGCAAAATGCGGATCACGAGGTGCATGCATAAACAAGCAAACTTGCTGGACAGCATAAGAAATGTCTGGACGAGTAAAAGTCAAATATTGTAAGGCACCGGCAAGGCTGCGATAGAGAGTAGGATCATGATAAAGGGGACCATCCGAAGCACTCAGTTTTGAGGATAAGTCAACGGGGGTGGTGCATGGTTTGCAAGAAGACATGGAGGCACGTGATAAAATGTCTTTTGCATATTGAGATTGGTCCAAAAATAACCCATCCGAGCACTTAGTGACCTTGATGCCCAAAAAGTGATGCAATTGACCCAAATCGGTCATGGCGAACTCTCGTGAGAGCATTCGAATAACTTCCTGTAAGAGATCATTAGATGAAGCTGTCAACACAATATCATCAACATATAAAAGTAGATAAGCCGTTTGAGAGCCCTGCGAAAAAGTGAACAAAGAATTGTCACAAACGCTGCTTCGAAAACCCTGTGATAATATAAATGTGGCAAATCTGGTGTACCATGCACGAGGCGCCTGTTTAAGGCCATAAAGAGACTTTTTCAATTTGCAAACAAAATTAGGAAATCGCCTGTCCACAAACCCTGGGGGTTGATGCATAAATATAGTCTCATTCAGATTGCCATGCAAAAAAGCGTTCTTGACATCTAACTGATGAATCGGCCAAGAACGGGAAACAGCAATGGAGAGGACGGTACGTATAGTAGCTGGTTTTACTACCGGACTAAATGTATCCTCGCAGTCGATACCCACAGTTTGTGACTTACCATTAACCACCAGTCGAGCTTTGTAACGTTCAAGTGACCCATCGGACTTAAATTTATGGCGAAAAAGCCACATGCACCTGATGACCGGTCTATCAGACGGTCTGGGGACAAGTTCCCATGTCTCATTTTCCTGTAAAGCACGAAACTCAACCTGCATGGCAGACATCCAATGAGGGTCGGCAAAGGCTTTGGTGTAAGATGTGGGTACCGGGGAGATCGTTTGGGCCACAAAGGTACGATGGGCTTTGGATCGGGTGGTCATTGGGTGAGTGTTAGTGGGCTGGGGTGGTACAGCTGGTGGTGTATTTGACGGTGGTGGGGGCTGAGCTTAGGTGGTGGGTGCCGTGGGATTAGTTGGGTGTTGGGTAGGAGCGTATGGTGGTGGCTGAGGTGGTTTAGGCCGACGTGTATAGGTGTATTGGAATGGTGAGGTGGAGTGTAAGCGAGTAGGAGGGCTAACGGAAGTGGGTACGGGTGGGCTAAAAGTGAAGCCGGGTGGGAGAGTATCATCAAGGAAAGAGTATTTGGACGTGGGTGTGGGGATGGTGTATGGGAAGGTGTTTTCGTCAAATGTGACGTGACGGGAGATGGAGACCTTCCCGGTGGTAGGATCAAGGCAACGATATCCACGGAAATCGGAGGGGTACCCGAGAAAAATACACCTCACGGAACGAGGGTGTAATTTATGGGGTTGGGTGGCCGAAGTGTTAGGGTAACAAGCACATCCGAACACGCGTAAATGGTCGTATGTGGGGTGACGTAGATATAAGGCAAAGGTGGGGGTGTAAAAGTTTAAACGTTTGGTAGGAAGTATATTATGTAAATAGGTTGCGGTATGAAGGGCTTCAACCCAAAATAATGGTGGGAGATGAGCATGAATGAGTAAGGAGCGTATGATGTCATTAAGCCGACGAATCATGCGCTCTGCTCGTCCATTTTGGGAAGAGGTTTGAGGGCATGAAAAACGGAATAGAAGACCGTGTTGGTGTGCAAAGTCTTTAAAAGCATGGTTATCGAATTCCCCCCCTAGGTCACACTGAAAGGTTTTAATGTATCGGTTAAACTGGGTGGCTATGAGTCGGTGAAATTTGGTAAATGTGGTGAATGTTTCAGATTTATATTTTAAAGGGTAGACCCAAACAAAGTTTGAAAAATTGTCTATCAATACCATGTAATATTTATAGCCCGTTTTACTGGTAATGGGAGATGTCCACAAATCAAAGTGTATCATATCAAAGGGAGCAAACGTAAATGAATTAGATTCATAAAATGGTAAACGTTTACTATTAGCTAGATGACAAGAGTTGCAAAAAGTAGAAAGTTTGTTCGAATTACATGATAAACCAAAATTTCTAGACAAAATATCAAAAACTTGTTTTCCAGGGTGGCCAAGACGGTCATGCCAGGGTAAGGTGGCAGCTGTAAGAGAGCAGGCTTGCGGTGGGAGTGTTGGAGGAGTGACTGGATAAAGATCACCCGTACTATTGTGGCGGGAAAGGAGCCGTCCCGTTTTGAGATCCTTCAAGGAAAAACCAAAAGGATCAAACTCAATGGAAACACTATTATCACGGGTAAAACGGCGGACGGACAATAGGTTTTTGATAATATGGGGGCTATAAAGGAGGTCAGGGAGAATATAGGTACGGTTGTTTATTGGGAGGTAACCAGTGCCAGAGCCCTCAATTGGTAAGTACTGTCCGTTGCCGACTAAAAGTTTAGTGTTAACAGTAAATAAGTCAGGGTGGTGAATCATACCTTGATTGTCAGTGACATGACGCTCAGCACCTGTATCCATGTGTGGGGTCGGGTCCGTGTAGGTGAGATTGATGTTGTTCATGGCGGCACTTAAATCTGATGGACATAAAGCATTGTAGCCTGTGACAGGAGGGGCAGCCATGTTTGGGTCGTAGGTGGCAGGGGCTGAATAGCCTGTGAAGTTGGCTGATGGTGGCTGTGTAGGTGCATTGGGCCGCCAGTTGGGCTGGGTCGGGTATGGGCAGGGCGGTGTGTTCCACCAAGCCCACTGTGGGTAGTATTGTTGGCCCATGAAATTTTGAAAGGCCCAATTTGAATTATTACCTCTGTATCCCCGGCCGCGAGTTCCTCTGCCACGAGATTGCTGTCCGTTTCGTCCTCGACCACGACCACGGTACTGAGTGCTGGATTGTTGGTACTGATTGTTGCTGTCACGGGGCTGCTGGTACTGATTACTGGGGACAGGCGATTGCGTAGATTGAGAGGTGGCTGGGGTTACGAGAACCGTGGAAGATTGCTGTTGTCGAGCGGCCTGTCGGATGACTTCATCATTCAGCATCGACCTGGCCGTGTCCCAATCTGCGGCCTGGGAATTAATTAATGAAGCAATGGTATCGAAGTCCTTGGATAGGCCACGAACAAGTTGTAAGACCAGACGGTCTTCAGTTATTGGTTGGTCAACATCAGCGAGCTGATTTGCAAGATCCTTAAGTTGTTTGCAATAATCGTCGATGGAACTGCAGGCGGAAAGCGTGAGGTTAACGAACTGAGTTTCGAGAGCAGCAGCCTTTGCGCGCTTGTTGCTGAGAAAAATCTTTTCTAGTTTCAGCCATGTTTGTCGAGCCGAAGCTTCGGTGTCCAGAATGCGCTGTAATAAATCATCCGAGACGCAACTGTAAATCCATTGCGAGACCAGAGCGTCCAATTCCTTCCAGGCGGGGTATGTGGGGTCGGTGGCGACCGGTGGTTTGGTGTCATCGAGGTGATCAAGGACCCGATAGGCTGTCGCATGAAACTTAAACAACTTAACCCAAGCCGAGTAGGTCACCGTAGTGCCATCAAGTGTTCGGACTTTGGATTGAATATTGTTAACGGAATAAGCAGGATGAAGGGAAGGGCTCGGGTTAGGGTCGGATTTGGTCATGGCTGCCGATCAAGGTTAGGAGATATTGGACAGAATGGAGGGTAGTTGGAGGCGATCAGAAGGGTTATTGGCTAAAGGGTTATTGGCTAGATATATATATAATAAAGTATTATATCATCGGTTGGAAGAAAAGAAAAATAGTTGGTGGCTTTTTTTTGGCTGGATATATAATAGAGTATTATATCATCACTGGAAGAAAAGAAAAATAATATTAGTGGCTGGGATGAATGGTTCTCGATGAAGAGGAACCGGAAAATAAAGGCTATGGTAGGAGAAGGAACGGGAAAAAAAATATTCAGAACCGTAGCTCTGATACCATAAAAGTAGTTTATGGTGAATAATTTTTGATGAACTTTATTGATAATAATAAGCCCTTTATATAGGGAGAGATACAATCATAACCTACTTCTAATAAGGAAACATAATCACCATACAATTACATAAGATCAATACTATCTATACAAAATAATATATCTTCTAAATATATATCGCTAAGATAAAGAACCTGCTCGGTGATGCCAACTCACCAAGTGGAAAACAATTTGAGCCTGTGGTTCAAAAATATGAAGCTATGGTCTACCCTTCGGTTAATGATGACGTGACGTGTTGTCGCCACCCAAGCCGATTAACTTACCATGCTAAATAGATAAATAGGGCGCCACGACACCTCTATGACCCGTATATCAAAAGGACATTATGTCTATTGTAATTTGATTATTATTTGAAATATGACATGGGGAAGGTTTTCCACAGGTAGAAGGGTACTGTGTTGATGATACGCATTACCAGTTTCTTGAAATAATTAGAAGACTTTCAGATTCTATTTCTACAACAGTGAAAGTTAGGATACTTTTAGTTATTAATGTTTTCATAATTGTCGTTGATATAATGCAAGTTTTGTAAATTTGTTGCAGTGAGATGCCACTGTTGAAATCATCTATGAGAGTCACTTGAATCAAGTAATTAGTGTTAAAACATCACCGTGCAAGAATATTAATGGACATGGTGAAATAAAGTAATATAATAACCATTAAACTATAAAGTGGTGTTTGTATGAGTGTTTTAAACCGGTTTGTGTCTTGACAATACATAATATACAAGTACAGGTTTCTTTGAGTCTTGAACTATGTTTATGTCTTGACCGTAGGTCATTTGGGAACGGGTGGATATCTATATGGGCAACAGGTGAAATAAGGCGAAATAAAATTCAACGGGTAAGTCATCTTTCTAAAATACTTAACTCTTAGAACTATAGTTCATAAGTTTATTGTTTTGTTATCTTTGATGCTAGGGAACTTTCCTAATTTATACATTTTATCAACTAAATGTCCTGGTCCATTATAATAACCTAGTCGCATAAATGTAGTGCCAGGGGGAGTTATGGCAGTGTTGCGTGCAGTAAAATCCTTAAAGGCTGGCGCTTTATACAACTGTTCATTAGTCTCTGGGCTGCCTTGTGTGGAACTGGAATTCTTACTAATTGCTATCTACTGTTTTATGTGCGACATTGGCTTACTTAAGCAGGTCAATTCAAGTCAACGGTAAAAAATTAGAAGTCAAATGCTTGTGGTCAATGGTCAAGTATATTGGAGTTATTGTGTCAAAGTTTGCTATGGCAATGGTAAAGGGAGAAGCAGGTTAATGAGTTATCTGAAAGTCAAAAATTGGCAAGGGATGAGGGACTCTGATCTTGACAGTCAATTGTAGAACATATCTGGATTTTGATGGTTTAGATTTGGTCAACGCTTCTAAAAGCGGGGCTAAAGTCAACCAATGTCATACTATCAATTAGATATGGTTGATTGTAGCTGAAGCTTTAAAAGTAGAGGTTGCAATCAAAAGTCAACACTTGACGGATGAGAAGTCAATGCAGGAAAACACTACATATCAACAGGAATTAATAAGTCAAAATTGGAAGTCCACTATGTTCAAATATGCAAGTATAAGGAAAATTGTTTTTCGTGTAGGGTACAAGTTGTGAAGCAGAAGGTACAATAGACAATGCATTGGATATATGCGGGTTAGATTGGTATCTTCTATTTAGACAGCAAACTTTAACTTAAAATGCTATGTTTTCAAATTTCAAGTGGTGACTTTTCGGTCAAACTGGCCGGTCAGATTTTGATGCCATCACGTGATAAACATTGGGCTTGTAATCAGTGGATTTTATTTTTTTATTTTCTACTGGACTATAATTAAGCCCAGAGTGTGTGGCTGTTTTGTTAGTGTTGTGTGTGAATTCCAATGGGTTATATAGAGATTTGAAAGAGAGATTTGCAACTCTTTAGAGAGATTTTGCACCCCAGCCACACAAAATGCATATTATTCAGAGTTTATGAAAGAGAGATTTGCAAATTATATAGAGATCCCTTAAATAAATCAGCATGGTGCAATTATGGATGGGCGAAGACCGTGGGGTATGGGGCGGGGGTTTGGGCGTGGGTTGGGGGAAAACGCCCAAGTCACCACCCCGGGTAGGCTTGGGTTTGGACGTGGCCCTTGGGGCTTGGGTTTCAAGCCGGGTGTGGGGCGGTATGGCCATGCTAGTTGGCTGAATCTCATTGGCTCACCCGCCACGTCAGGCGGTGTTTTTAAATTTTGAAATTTAAAATTCAAACGGTCCCCCTATCTTCTCGAACCGCCACCCGGGTCCCCCAAAGGCCTCTATATATTGTAAACACAACCCACTGGTCCCCCCATCCCACGAACCCAACAACCCCACCGGCTACCACTTCTCTCGAACCCGCTACCCCACTGGTCCACCCCATCTTCTCGAACCCGCTACCCCACCGGCTACCACTTCTCTCGAACCCAACCCCGCTATGGCATCCTGGACCCATGAAGAGGAAATTGCTCTCGTCACAAGCGTCGTTGACGCTATGAAGGGTCGGCCACCGGGCCAAACAAAATATTGGGTGGAAGCATTCGGAGCCTACCGACATAACGTCGGTAACGACCGCCACAACCTCAACGCGTGCCAACATAAATGGCACGAGCTACGGCCCAAGCTCGAGCGTTTCAAGGCTTATTACGAAGCCGTTCCCGGTGGCGAGTTAAGCCACGAGGACCGGGTGACGGTGGCTAACATAGAGTTTCGAGGCAAGGAAAAAAAGGCGTTCGACAAGATCGACCTTTTTGAAATTTATTTAACGCTTTAGGTTTGTTATTTTGTAATTTTTAGAAATTATGTAATTTTTAGTATTATGTAATTTTTAAAATTTTAATGAAGTTGTAGGTTTTTTTATAAATGTTGTGTGATTTTTTATAATTTTTTTGTATTTTTTTTTAATTATTCTGCCACGCGGTGCACCCAACCCAAGCCCAACCCACGCCCCGCCATACCCCGCGGCCACGTACCAGGCGGTGGGGGGCTCCCATTCCACGTGTCAGCATATGCCCCAACCCAAGCCCCACCATACCCCACGGCCTAAGCAATTGGCATGGTATTATGTGGCTGGGGTGCAAAACAAAATGAAGCATATGAATAATTGGAATAAGGCCCGTAAACTTTTGGGTTTTTATATCAATAAATGGTCCACATGCAAGTCAAATTGGATATGTAGTAATGGGATATATATTTTGGGCCGAGAGGGGTTGGATTGTGTAAACAACGAGGTGACGCTACCCGCGCGTTGTTGCGGGAGTTGATTACAAATGAGTTCCTTTTTCTCATCTAGTCCATGAGGTTTGATTTATTTTATATTTTTTTTGTCATTTTCGTCCAAATCCATAACTTCGTCCGAAAATAATTAACTCAGAGGTAATCTGGTCAGATAACATGTATCATTTTTTTTTTTGCCCTTTTCATCCAAAAAAAAAAAACCTTTTAGCATTTATCTTTTTAGATTATATAATTCTAATACTAACAAAAATAATAAGTAACATTAACATTACTATATAAAAGATAGATATAAGTTGGTGTTGCCGCGCATTGTAGCAAAAATGTAAAAATGAATGTCCAAGGTGATGGTTTTATGTTTCGGGTTATATAGTAATTATGATAGAATATATGCATCCTATCTAATCCTTTATTTACGTTCTTTAAAAGTGTTTCACAAATATTAAATGGATAAATTGCATCCTATCTAATCCTTTATTTACGTTCTTCAGAAGTGTTTTACACAAATATTAAATGGATAAATATAAATAGCTTCTAAAGAGTTTAATATAGTTACTTGAATACTGTTAGATATTCTCCATGCGTCATATAGTTGGTGGTATATGCTAACATTTAAATACAAAACATATAACATTTTCATGCAAATACAAAACATATTCCGTAAATCAAGTTGTGCTTTGATTTAAGCTAAGAATTTAACCGCCTTGACTATAACTTTGAATGAAATAGAACCTTGAACGTGGCTTTTGACTGCGTTGAACCTTGAAAATTTACCTGCACGTTGAGGCCAGTGGCGGATCCAGCCAGTTTTTTCACTCGGTTCATTTTTTCAAATCATACAAGGTTTACACTACAAAAAAAAACGTTTTTTTCCAAATCATACAAGGTTTACACTACAAAAAAAAGTTTTTTTCCAAATCGACTGGGTTCCTGGGAACCCGTAAAAAGGCTCTAAATCCGCCCCTGGTTGAGGCGGGTTTATCTTGCATGTGCAGTCGAGTAACGTTAGCATTTCATGTATTACAAAGCAATAGCACTTTAGAGTTTGAAGGCTTGTGTGTTGTAGTTAGGGTCGGAGGATAACGGAGGCCCGGGTGTGCCTCGGCTCCACCGATTTTTTTATGCGTAGTGTTAATTTTATCGAAATTTGTTTTTTAGTGTAAAATATTGGATTATTATTAAGAGTCTACCCATTGTGAAATGCATCCCAGTACACACTATCTTTAAAAACAATCCATGAAGATATCAACAATTTCACCAAATCTATGCACATAGATCCCGTTTTCGTTGTTTTTCTTATAATCAATCTTGATATGTTTCAAAAGCTCAACGAAATCATTTGTAAAACAGCATCATTCACGTTAAATGCATGGAAATTGAATGGCCAGATGCAAAACTTATCAGTTCCACATATCCTTCAACGTCTTGTAATGATAGTCGTTACTGTTTTTTATAAACAACCTACCGGACAAAGAACAACTCCAGGAAATTCAATATCCATTGTGATGTAAATCGAAAATCATCAAAGATTTCTCGAATCAAAAGCGAATTCTTCTTCGAAATTGTCATTCCACACCTGGCGAATCTGAATCGTATTGCCTTTTGACAAAAGCGACACTTCTCAAAACAAAATCGTAAGGTTTTTATCAGATTTTCATGATCAACGATTTGTAGGATCAACGCGAATTCTGCTTCGGAAAGCAATTACTAAATAAAGAATGATGAATCTTCATCAGTTAACCTTGCGAATCTGAATCGAATCGCCTTTTGACAAAAGCGATTATTGAACGATGAATCGAATCGCCTTCGTGAGGAAACATAGCGTGGATGAATATGAATGTTCCGGACTCCGAATGTTTGTATATCGGTTATTGAATGATGAAGCGATGTGATGGCGGTTATTGAATGGTGAAGCGTTTTGATGGTGGCGATTCGGTATTCATTCCGTAATTTGATGCATGTGTGTGAAGTTCTTTGGGTAGGGTGGCGGTTGAACGAAGATGGCGTCTACGGTGAATGGTAACGATAATCAAAGTTGACGTCACCAAATCGAGTTATGTTTACAAATTTGTTATTGTTGGTTGTTTCAGCCATATACGATCATGGTCGGTATCTCACTCGTCTTCAAGCGGCTACATCATGGTTAGATTGGCGGGAGACGCAAAGAGGATGGAATGGAAAGTGGTGGCCAATAACCGTTTTCTGGATGATGATTATAATAAGTGTAATGTAATGGAAAGTGGTTGAATTCTAATATGTATGCCCATCCTAGAGACGGTGACTTTGAATGAAATTTATGAAATGGTGCCTTTTAATGTATCCACACAGCATTTATAAATGAAATATAATAGATAATAATTAAGCAAAGAGGTATGTGTCGGTGGTTTTTTAAAAGTCACAACTTTTCATTCTAGAGAGGTAACCAAAGTTGCTTTTTGTAG
Source organism: Helianthus tuberosus (assembly GCA_030545235.1). NCBI lineage: Eukaryota > Viridiplantae > Streptophyta > Magnoliopsida > Asterales > Asteraceae > Helianthus > Helianthus tuberosus. Next base: position 154,940,009 of record CM060416.1, on the reverse strand, counting down.
GGTTATATAATTACATTTCAAATTATTATGCTTCTATTAAAAATAAACGGTGGGTCAAGATAGATCAACTCGAATTAAAAAAGGGTTAGCGTGTATCATTTTAAAACACTTAGATAACTTAAAGGGATTCAAATGAGCCATCGCCGCTTCCACGTTATTGTGGCCACTAGCCGCCCTAAAAATGTTTATGGTTGGTGCACCTATTTTTATTTTATTTTCCTGAAAAGAAAGCTAGGTTTGATACGACCAATTTTGATTTGAACTAACGTGATACTTCTTTAAACTGGTGGTTCTGACTCACTCATTTTCACTCAATCCTGTTCTATTGAGAATCCTGTGTGACCCAACACCCAACACGACCCAACCACCCGCTTTGCTGGGCATAATTCAAACCCTTCATCCGTTTTTCAGACACTAAGATCTTCAGCAAAATCTAAATTTGATGCCTTTTTTTATACAAAATCGAAGTTCACTATCAATATAAACAAGTAAATAAAGAACTAAAGAAGCATCAACAAGACAAGACATTCATTTATACAAACAAATTAAGTTATATGCAAAAAAAAGTCAAACTCAATCAACCCAGCCTGTTTAAACCTCTATGAAAAATGACCCGTTTGAACACGAACCCCGTTATCCAGCCCCCCCCCCCCCCCCCCCCCCTCATAATACAACAACCAAAAGTACCTGCAACTTAGCCTCCTTTTCATATTTGTGTATCTGTTTTTGAGATATTTGACTGAGAATGTGTAGCAGCCTTCCTGAGAGTCTTTAACTTTCCTGAATCCACATGGCCAACCTGTAAATATCACATAGATGTTGTCACCATATTAAAACACCACTTGATAAATCGTTTTACCAATATCTTTCCACTTTTAACTTATGCATTATATTGGGTATGGTTGATTGGTTGGTTTTAACTTATGCATTACAAAGACAATGAAGCATAAGAAGCTCATAACTTATTCTATACGGCACACACGTTTATTATAAGTGGGGAAACATGGATATGGTTAGGAGGGTGCAAAATTATCCGTAACCGAGAAAAACCTAACTCCAAACCATATTCACAACCAAAAAAAAAAAAAAAAATCTTTTTCAAAACCGTAACCGTATAGTATCCAAATGTTATTCGGTGTTTGGTTCGGTTATCAGTACCACAAATCTTGCTTATTTAGATAAACGAACCAAATTCAATTGCGTACACCAAATTATAACTATAACTGCTTTAATCGTTCAATCGTTTATAGATTTAGTTGGTTGAATTTGGTTTGATTAGACACATCCGCCGAGTAAACACCTTTAGCTATTAGTTGCATAAAACATCAACACGAACTTCTATTAATACGAATTTTATAGCATGCATCTTCTTTTGAGTGAATATATGCTTTGAATACGTATTAAAAAATTCATCATAAAAGCTACAATTGATTATATTTATATATTAATTTTAGTTGTTAATTACAAGTGGACTTATATTCAAACATCAAGGAGTGTTTTTTCTTTTCACACCTTGGTCAAATCATCATAAAAGCTATAATTGATTATATTTATCTCGAAAATTGGCCTTTATTAATCCCACCTAGACCTTATCGGCCATTAATAATCCCACCTCAAAATATTCCACCCACGAGTCCCACCTTTCACCTATTTTTCCTACAATGGTCCCCCGTTAAAAACACTTAACGGAGTTAAGTTTTTTTCCAATTTACAAACAGATTTTTTAGGGCTTTTGATTAGAACGATGATACGAGTCCATTGATATAAAACTTGCCTCGAAACGGTGCTCCAAACGATGAAAACGGCGCTTCAATTCGGGTGTTTAAATTTCCAATTAACCAAAATCAAGTCACTAGGAGCACCATTTCGAAGTAAGTTTTACATCAATGGACTCGTATCATCGTCGTTCTGATCAAAAGCCCTAAAATTTTTGTTTGTAATTTGGAAAAAGCTTAACTCCGTTAAGTTTTTTTAACGAGGGACCATTGTAGGAAAAATATGTGAAAGGTGAGACTGGTGGAGGGAATATTCTGAGGTGGGATTATTAATGGCCAATAAGGTCTAGGTGTAATTATTACCGGCCAATTCCCCTATTTATCTATTAATTTTAGTTGTTAATTACAAGTGGACTTATATTCAAACATCAAGGAGTGTTTTTTCCTTTCACACCTTGGTCAAATAACGTTATTATATTTGAAAATAAAATATTTTATTTTTCAATTGTTTATTTGTTAATGTCGATCTTCCCTCTTCCTTTCACATCAAACCCACCTTCCCATATTTATGGTATTAATTTATATCGATAACTCTAACTCTGAAACCTAAATCACACATTCGTTACATCACACCAAATGGTATTAACTTATATCGATAGCTCTAACTCTAAACCTAAATCACACATTCGTTAAACACATTGTAAAAATCTTATTTAGAGAGAAGAAAAACAAAATTAAGAAGTCTTGGAAGAATGAAGAAAATATTATAAATTATGGCATGTATCCATCATGTACCAAGTAAAATATTCATGCACAATGTAATTTGTTTTCTCTTGTTATTTATTAGTATAAAACGATTATATAAATATATAAGAAGTTTCTTGTAAATACTTCAATTGTTCGAATATCAAAAGACTATAAGTTAAGTTGACCTTGACTTCTCATAGCTTACTCCCATATATAAACACACACATACCATCTAAACTCATCACACCCCACATCACCGGAAAACCTTCCTCTCCGGCTAAAAATGAATTACAGCGGCTCCTCACCAACTCTCTCAGCTACATTCGAACGTTCCGCCAGCATCGATCCCATGAAGCACGTAAGCTACGCTCCCGAGCCAACAGCTCCAACCGTCTCGTCTGTTCTTAACGGACACTCCGAACCTCAGTTGACCGCAACTAGTCAGCACTGGGTGCCTCCGGTACAATCAGATGTACGTCCAATAGTAAAGTCAACTAATCAAATTAGCGCTCGCGGGTTGAGTTCAACCAGTGTCGGTGGTCAAGCACCGGGGCTTTCAGGTGCTGTGCACAATATCATGTCTGCGAATGAAGTCACCAGCAAGGTTGCTAGTGAAGCAAAAGCGCCCACAATGACCGGTGTTGCGGAACGAGAACGGAGTAACAAGGGAGAACCCGATGAAGCTGAGGCGGATAATGATAATCAACAGGACCTTGTCGGGGTTAGTATGGTTGGAAAGAAGTTCAAGCCGGTTAACCCGGAGGCATACGATGTGGAGGATGATGATGAATATTAGATGATCTATCTTCCTGATTTTAATTTGTGTTATTTGTTTGCTTTAAATGCGAGATCAAAAGAAAATTCATATATGTATTTCCGTTAATTGAATATCTTCCATGGATGGGTTTTAAGTTTTAAATATGTTTAATTGTTTGACACAGAAAATTGTTGTTTTTGTAAACGTTTGAATAATAATTTTTATGGGAACAATTCTGACATGTTATACGAGTCATATGATATGTAAGTAGTGTCAACGTAGAATGTTGCATCTGATATTAACACATGAGGGGATGCACGGATAATCGACATAAGGTTTCGGGGCTATATATAATGCGGGTTGTGATGGCTGGTGGTTTTTTTTTTACCGTAATCTCCAAGCTCGTTTCTTATGCATTACAACGACAGTGAAGCTCATAACTTACTCTGCAGGGGCGGGCGTGCATTATTATCCGTAATTGAAAAACACCTAAATCCAAAACCGTATCGAAAAAATAAACCGAAATCATTTTGGATTATTCTGTTCAGTTCCTAACCTTAGCCGAATTGCTTATTCGGTTTTCGGTTTGCTTATCAGCTCCACAAATCTTGCTTATCCAATCGAGTAAAACAAATAATAACCGGTTTAATCATTTATTGGTTTAATCGGTTGAAGTTGAATTCGGTTCGATTAGACACATTTCTATCATTTATCAGTTTAATCGGTTGAAATTGAATTCGGTTCGGTTAGACACATTTTTAGTTCTGATTGGTTCCGTTATCGGTTAGGCCCCAAAAAAAGTTTCTAAACCAAATATACAGATATCCGAACCAGTGAACATCCCTAGATATAGTGGGAGAGAGAAATAAGGCCCTAGGCATGTATATACGCAGTTCTTTACTTCAAATTGGTTATCTATTGGACTGGACGATGTCCGTCTGACGACCACAATCGAAGTTTGATTCTGTAATGTGCTTTTAGACTTCTTAGTTGTTTTCCCACTCATAAGGGCTTTATACAAATTGATTTTGTGGTAACTTTTGTCAGGTCGGATCATAATGAGAAACAAACATGCAAAGGAAAGAGATGAAGAAGTTTGATGGTTGCACTTGCACCGCCATTGGACTGTGCATATGTGCATTGGCTTGCCAAAGATTTGGAAAGAATTCTTGGCCGTGTTCCCACAAAACCTCGTGTGGTAAAGCCACGAGACCATTACATAGAATACATGCGGATGGACGGATGGTTAGATCTGGACCTTGCACATTTGTTCTATTAACAATAACGGTTGAATTCTGTTTTAGGTGTACATTCATCATTACATGTAGAATTCTGTTTTCTAAAGTTCAAATACTGTTTTTTTTTTCTTATTACTGAAAATTGGATTACTATTTTTTTTTTTTTTTGCAGCAGCCACTCATTTTGACTTGAAATGAACTGAATCACTCAGTTTTGGGCTAGTTAGTTGCTAACTTCGGTTCACTTTTTTCAACAAAATTTGCATTTAGTTTTTCAGATTAGGACCGGCAATTTGTTGACACAACACAACAACACAACAACACAATACGAATCCATTACAAAATATGCGGGTTAGTGACTAGTCTAAAGCCTAAACGGGTTCGCATTAGTCTTGTGTCAACTATGTGAATATGTTTAGCTAAACGGGTCAACACCAGACTGTGTTGACCCAGTCGTCTGTAACAAACACCTTGCTGCGTGATTGATCCAATTCCCGAGTTCGCAGAAACCCTCCAATGACAGGACATGATGTTATTTTTGTTGGGCATTACGTCGAACGACTTCACTGCATTCTTCCATTCACCAAGTCACGTTTCGCAGTGAAAGCTAATGATTCAGTATTTACCAAAACGACCCCCTGAAGTTTCTGCATATGTTGGTGGATAGCATGATGATGTTAAGCAGGAAAACTTTGAGAAGTTAGTGATAAAATCAGGCAGGAGATCATTTCTGATTGTGAACGTGTTTCCGAAGTGTTGAAGAAATGAAGACTGAAAAGTTTGAATTGGATCATGGAATTGCTCCAGGAGTTGTAAAATGATCTGAAATTAATCATTCAAGTGGTGTCAGTGAAGATATCAACTATCAAGCACGAAATTTGATCAAACCATTTCAGTTTTAAATGAAAATGTGGATCTTGATGCACCAAGTGAACAGATTCGTGAAGTTGTCAAGGAACCTGTTGTAGTTTTGACTGAAAAAAAGGATCTTGAAGCACCCAAACTAGAAAAAAGGCTTAAGATAACAGGTTCGAAGAAGCTGTGACGAACACGTTGCAATTTTGATTGAAAAGGAGGATCTTGGGGGACCCCAGATTGAGAAACACAATCAATCGATCACACCCATGAAGTTGTAGGAAAGCCTGAACGAACCTGACACAGTTTTGACTGAAAAAGAGGATCTTCGTGCATCCGAATCCATTTTTGAAGAAGCTGATTCAGTTTGGAGTGAAAAGGAGGATCTTGGTGCACACAAGATGGAAAAAATGCTCAAAACATCAAGTTATACAACAAAAAGTCAACAGCCATAATCTTGTTGATGATATTAGTACTTAAACAGTTAAAGATAAAACATTACATGAAGACCCATTTTCAAATTAGTTTGTTTATATGTATATGTTTGTTTCAGCGCTCTCTACAGCTCCAATTGATGCCGAAACTTTACAATCGACTGAAAAGTCAAAAGTCAACTGTGGGAAGTCAAATGTAGCAACATCTGACATTTTCTAGCCTACACCAAAAAGAAAAGATAACAAAAGCCAACTGTGGGAAGTCAAATGTAGTTCCCAACGTTGACCAATGTCAACAATGCATATGAAGGAAGAGAAATAAAGAAGCGATGGAAAACGTTACAACTTGGAGCACTGGGAAATAGTCTACACCTTTAAAGAACCTGCTCGCTGATGCCAGATCACCAAGTGGCAAACAACCCGAGCCTGTGGTTCAAAAATATGAAGCTATGGTCTACCCTTTGGTTAATGATGATGTGACGTGTTGTCGGCACCCAAGCCGATTAACAGAAAGTCAAAAAATGGACAAGGGATGAGGGACTGATAAGAACCCAATACTAGGTCAGGGTCAAACTGGGTCAGGTCTGACCCAAATGATGTTGGGTGGCTGGAAAGATAACATATAAAAACAGGAAGTGGGAAAGGTAACCCACAAATTCAGGAGTGGGAGAGAGCTGGAACTGTCTAGCTTTTGGAGTGGGAGAGAGCTGGAACTGTCTAGCTTTTCTAAGTTTAAATACTCATGTTTTCATCGTATTTGTGTGTCTTGTATTTTTTTTATCTAAGTTAACAAACTTATGTTTGTAATTGGAGATTAGCCTTCTCGAATTGGCCAACTATCCTGTAATCTTTCAGTTTTCATTGAGTTAATCAATTGTTTTCCTTGTTTGATTTTCTGGGTTCTATCAGGGACTCTGACCTTGACCGTCAATTGTAGAACATATCTGGATTTTAATGGTTTGGCTTTGGTCAACGCTTCTAAAAGCGGGGCTAAAGTCAACCAATGTCATACTATCAATTAGATATGGTTGATTGTAGCTGAAGCTTTAAAAGTAGACGTTGCAATCAAAAGTCAACACTTGACGGATGAGAAGTCAATGCAGGAAAACACTCCATATCAACATGAATTAACAAGTCAAAGTTGGAAGTCCACTATGTTCAGATATGCAAGTATAACGAAAATTGTTTTTCGTCTAGGGTACAAGTTGTGAAGCAGAAGGTACAATAGACAACACACTGGAAATATGCGGGTTAGTTTGGTATCTTCTATTTAGACAGCATACTTTAACTTAAAATGCTACGTTTTCAAATTTCAAGTGTGACTTTTTGGTCAAACTGGCTGGTCAGATTTTGATGCCATCGCTTGATAAACATTGGGCTTGTAATCAGTGGATTTTATTTTTTTTTATTTTCTACTGGACTATAATTAAGCCCAGAGTGTGTGGTTGTTTTGATAGTGTTGTGTGTGAATTCCAATGGGTTTACACAAAATGGATATTATTCAGACTATGAAAGAGAGATTTGCAAACTATATAGGGACTCTTTAAATAAATCAGCATGGTGCAATTGGCATGGCATTATGTGGGCTGGGTTGCAAAACCGAATGAAACATATCAATAATTGGAATGAGGCCCATAAACTTTTGGGTCTTTATATCAATAAATGGTCCACATGCACGTCAAATTGGATCTGTAGTAATGGGATATATAATATGTTTAGGCCAAGAGGGGTAGGATTAGAGGTGCACAAACCGAGTATTTTTAATAACCGGTTTTGGTTATGGAATCGGTTTCAGTTTCTCGTTTTAAGAGTTGGAACTGGTTATTGCTATAACCGGTTCGGTTCCGGTTCCGGTTCCGGTTAATTGAGAAAAAACCATACCCTATGTGACCGGTTCTGGGTAGGGTTCGGTTCAAGTTCTTAATGAACCGAGTATTAAAATACCCTATTTTCGGGTTTTTTATACCCTATTTCTGATTTTTTTTAGTTCAATATTTTCATATTTTTAATCCTCTATTGTTTTTATTACCCTATTTCTCGTATTTTATTATTATTATTATTATTATTATTATTATTATTATTATTATTATTATTATTATATAACGTAAAAAAAGTAAAAATAAATGCACTAACATAAATTTAAAAGAAAGATATTAGAATCATGTAACGGGTATAGTCAGGTATAATCGGTTCCAGTTCTTGTCCGGTTTCGGGTAAGATCGGTTCCGGTTACGGTTTCAGGTATTGAGATCAAAATACATACCCTGTCTCTACCCAACGTGTAGGGTCGGTTCCGGTTTCGGGTATTGAATACCCGGGTATTAAAAAAACCCATTCCGGGTCCGGGTACGGTTTTTTTGTGAACCTCTAGGTAGGATTGAATAAACAATTACATTCAGATTTCAAATTCGTATGCTTCTACTAAAAATAAACAGTAGGTCAAGATAGATCAATTCAAATTAAACAACGGGTTAGCATGTATCATTTTAAAACACTTAGATAACTTAAATGCGTTCAAATGAGCCATCGCCGCCTCCACATTATTGTGGCCACTCGCCGCCCTAAAAATGTTTATGGTTGGTGCACCTATTTTTATTTTATTTTCCTGAAAAGAAAGCTAGTTTTGATACGACCAATTTTGATTTGAACTAAAGTGAACTTCTTTAGACCGGTGGTTCTGACTCATACTCATTTTCACTCAATCCCGTTCTATTGAGAATCCTGTGTGACCCAACACCCAGCACGACCCAACCACCCGCTTTGCTGGGCATAATTCAAACCCTTCATCCGTTTTTTAGACACTAAGATTTTCAGCAAAATCTAAATTTGATGCCTTTTTTTTTTACAAAATCGAAGTTTACTATCAATATAAACAAGTAAATAAAGAACTAAAGAAGCATCAACAAGACAAGACATTCATTTATACAAACAAACTAAGTTATATGCAAAAAAAGTCAAACTCAATCAACCCAGCCTGTTTAAACCTTTATGAAAAATGACCCGTTTGAACACGAACCCCCCCCCCCCCCCACCTAATACAACAACCAAAAGTACCTGCAATTTAGCCTCCTTTTCATATTTGTGTATCTGTTTTTGAGATATTTGACTGAGAATGTGTAGCAGCCTTCCTGAGAGTCTTTAACTTCCCGAATCCACATGGCCAACCTGTAAATATCACATAGATGTTGTCACCATATTAAAACACCACTTGATAAATCATAATAAATATTATAACATATCAAACTTACAACAGCCAGATTCAGATTCAGCTGAGTCCTTGGTTTTGAATTTCAGAATTTTCAGATTTGTCAGTCGTGTTCATATTGTTCAATTCACTGGAAAGCTCAACTACTTGCGTCTCAATTACGGAAGCATGACTCTTCTCCTCCACATAATCAGATTTAACCTCTAATTCAACTGGGACAATGAGAAAGCCAAATATTAAAATTTTGATTAGAGAATAGCAGCCCCCAGGGGATACTACGTCACGTCAGGGCATTTATAACTTCATCAATAGTTAAAGAAAAAGAGTAAGTTTGATTAATAAAAGAAGCTTTAATAACTTAATCAATAGTTAAGAAAGGGCCTAGCACTTAAGCACTAGAAGTTAAAAAATGAAAGTGCTTCTTTTTAAAACAAACCATAATGGTTTGACTACAAATACTATGGCACATATGAAACTCCGGTTATGCTTTATTAGTTTAATCTGATTTCAACAAGCAATTTGCATATGTTTTTGAACATTGGCTTACTTGAAATGATAATGCTTTCTCAAGTTCCTTGACAACGACTTTTATTGTAGGACGTTGGTCTTGAGTTTCCGCCACACATTGATATGCAATTTCGATGAATGTGTGCAAATAATCCTTGTTGGGTCCTTTATTTAGAACGGCATTGTTTTCACTGATTTCTTCCTTTAATATAGGATCTATCATGTCCTCTAGTGTTCCCGTGCAGAAGCTTTGTCTTGCCACAGGGCCCAACCCTCTCACATTCTCCTTCTTGTAAATTGGGTCATTGGCTCTCCTCCCACATAGAATTTCAAACAATACAACTCCAAAACTATAAACATCTGATTCTCTTTTTAACCTACCAGTCTCCTCATATTGTGGATCTATGTTGAACAGTCTGCCAATACAATTGTTGAGATAGAGAGCTTCGTCTTCTTGATTTGGAGGCAGGAATATGGAGAAACAAAAGTCAACAATCTTTGCCCCCCAGTTCTTGTCCAACCCAATGCTGAAGCTGTTAATCAGACAGTTTATTGTTATCTTTTGATCTTCCATCTCATAGTGAAGGTAATTCAACGCATGTGCAACATCAATGCAAATTTTCAAACGTTTTTCCCAAGTTAAAATACGCATGTGGTTGACATTTTCCAAATAATCAATAAGATATCCATTAGAGATATTCTCAGTGACAAGGACCATCTCAGAATCCTCAACACAGAATCCAAGTAGATTTACAATGTTGGGATGCTTAACAAGGGTAAGTGATGACGGGGGTAGCCCAAGATTGAATAAAATGGCTAATTACGTAAATGCTTAAATGGTTAAATGGTTCAAGGCTTAAAAAGCTGTAAGAAAGGAAAAAAGCAACACGGAAACAGTAGCCAGTCACATCTGGAGATCACTTCACCAACCCACAGCCGCAAAGGCAATGCAGGTCTGCACAATGCACGCTATTACCTGGGGGACAAAAGCCTTCAACCCCCAAAAGGGGAAACCCTCCACTGCAAGCGAGGTTGCTAGTCTAATCCATTCCACTTCGGGAGATACCTTCTCTTATAAAATGACACTTCATTTACTTCAGAGAGGACATCCGGACCAGCTCTGATTCTCCAATCTCTGGTCATTCACATCGAATGCTTGTTTCGCACAAGTCATTCCCTTTCACATCCAACACACACATTCCCTTTGCTTCCACTTCCGAATCTGACTACAATTCAGAGGAGGATCCATAGCAAAGAATAACAATAAACTAGTAAACCTCCTTCCACGTCTCGCAAACGTGGGGGGACCCCACGACCTGCGTTAGGCAAGGTTGAACCCTTCAACCATTCTGCCTAGCCAGTCCAGCTACCACTGTTGGTCTTGTATTTGTTGTATCAACAAGTTGGCGCCCACCGTGGGGCTACGCCGCTATTTCTTCTCAAAAAGACCTAGTAGTGTAGCTCTATTCACTTAAAATCACCATGTCTGAAAGTGGATCCCCGGAAGAAGTGAATCAGATTCCAAACACTTCTACTCCGGGTAGTAGCCAAGCTCACGTGGCTATACCAACTTCTTTCTCAACTCCGGGGAGCACACCCGAGTTCCTCAACTTCAACACACCAACTCCGTCCCGATCCGGAGTTCCATCTCCTAATATCGGTGTCTCTGATGCCCCATCATGTGTTGAACTCACCCCTGAAGGGGTTGCTAACAATTTCCTTGTGCTAAGGGCTCTTCTCAACCAGCACGTGAGTAAAGAAAGAGAAAATGGAGTGAGGATTCGTTTAGACTATGACGAACCTGAGCCAACATTGTCTCCTGGACCACCTCCTCCTCTTTTTGCAACAAGAAGTGAGGCTGGTCCCGGTAACCTTTCAAACCCTCACCCTTATCTGTCCACTATGACAAATCCTACGGTGCATCCTATCTTCTCTTCCCAACCAATTACTAGTGGTGCTCCTCTGGGACATGAGCTAACTCTTGACCAGCTCCTACAATCCCCGGTGACAAGCTATCCAGCATCTACTACAACTACATGGGAGCAAGCTCTGTCCGTGCTCCCTTTAGCACGAAGTGCTGTTATGAGTGCTCCCCTCGGGATAAACTGCTCCACTGGCCCAGGAAGCCTTCAAGGCTTCAATCCTATGCCCAACATGATGACCCAGATGATGGCCAATTTCCCATGGCAACACTTCATCAATCAAGTGCTTGCCACTCAGGGAAACAACGGCAATAGCAGTACTGTGGATGCAAGGACTGAAGAGGACTTGGCTAAACCATACAAGCCAAGTAACCTTTCATGCTTTTCAAGACAGATAGCCGATTATGATTTCCAGTCAAAGATCAAAATGCCGGCACACATCAGGACATATGATGGGACTGAAGATCCTGAGGACCATCTTCAGATCTTCACCGGTGCAGCTCGGATAGAGAAATGGTCCAACGCTGAGTGTTGCCTAATGTTCATGCAAACTCTTGTTGGATCCGCCAGGATCTGGTTCAACGATTTACCTGCTCAAAGCGTTCGAAGCTTTGACGATCTCAGCAAGGGTTTCCTGGCCAATTTCTCTCAACAAAGACGATATGTCAAAGACGCAACAGTGATCTTTCAGATAAAGCAACGTGATGATGAAAGTCTCCGTGCTTTCATTGAACGATACAAGAAGGAAGGTCTGACTTATGTAGGGGCCGACGAGAAAATGAGGGTGGCTGGCTTCATGAATGCCATCACCTCTAAGTACCTTACAAGGGATTTCAACAAATCTCTACCCAAGACCTTGGAAGAAGCTCTTGAAAGGGCCGAAGCCCACATCCGGGGAGAGGAGGCAGTAGACATTAAGGAACAAAGAAAAAGAGGGTCCGGCTGGAGAAGCAACAGTCCAGCCAGAAAAAGAGGGAACTTCAACCCCTATGACAGGCGGCCAAAGGGTTCAGATCCTCGAAGGTCTGAAGGTCGGAACCTTTCGAGCAGGGAGAAAGGCATAAGCTTCACGCCCCTCACAAAGACCCCTCAAGAAATCCTTGCAACAGAAGAAGTTAAACAAAACTTTCGGCCTCCTAGACCTCTCCCCAAAAGCAGGAAAAATGAGAACTCCACCCAATACTGCGAGTTTCATGAAGAAAAGGGTCACCACACCAATGATTGCTTCCAACTCAAGAAAAGAATAGAAGAGGCTGTTAAATCCGGAGAACTCCCTCATTTGGTAAAGGGAGTCCGGGACAAAATGGCTGAAGGAAAGGGTAAGGAAGTCAATATGGTAGATTTCGACGGAAAGGTTCCTCACAAAAGACAAAGGTTGGAAGCTTGGGAGCTTCAATGTGTCTGTTTCCCCCTACGGAGAATGACCCTCTCTCTAGCCCTCTCGTGGTAGAGGCTACCGTGGGAACGTTGCAAACATGCAAGGCATACATAGACACGGGTGCAGCCACCGAAATCATGTTCGAAAAATTCTTCAACCAATTGAGCAATGAAGAACGTTCAAGGCTTCAACCTTCTGGAACCTCTATAAAAGGTATCGCTGACATACCCCTCAAGCCTTTAGGGCAACTAACACTTAATGTTCGTTTTAGTGAAGGTTCAAAAGAAAGAACCCAACCACTCACCTTTGTGGTTATCAACATCCCCTCAAGCTATGATGTGATCATCGGAAGACCAGGACAGTGTGCATTTTACATGGCCGTGTCTGTTGGCCATGGCACAGTCAAATTCCCCACCGAAAGGGGCATAGCAACCCTTCAACCCTCTCAGGAGGCCTACATGGTTGAAGGTGAAAGTTCAAACAGTGAAGAAGACAGGCAAAGGTTGGTCATAAACCATAAATACCTGGAACAAAGGATAAGGGTCAACCCTGACCTTTCTCAAGAGACCCTTTCATACCTTGAAAAATTGCTAACACACTACAGTGATGTATTCGCTTGGTGTCCTGAAGATATGATCGGGATCCCCCGGGATATCGCCGAGCATGAGTTGAGAATACCACCAGAGGTCAAGCCTGTGGTCCAGAAGAAAAGAAGCTTGGCACCTGAAAGAAGTCTGGCAGCCTGCCAAGAGGTTGAAAAGCTTGTGTCAGCCGGCATCCTCCGAGAAGTCAAGTACCAATCATGGGTTGCAAACCCAGTTATGGTCAAAAAACCAGACAACTCTTGGAGGATGTGCATAGACTTCAAGGATCTTAACAAAGCTTGTCCTAAGGATTGCTATCCACTACCAGAGATTGATCTCAAAGTTGACTCCCTCACCGGGTACTCGTTCAAATGTTTTCTTGATGCATACAAAGGTTATCACCAAATCCTCATGAAGGAAGAAGATGAGGAAAAAACAGCTTTTCACACGGACAAAGGAATCTTTTGCTATCAAAAGATGTCTTTCGGCCTCAAAAATGCAGGAGCAACCTATCAACGGCTCGTTGACAAAGCCTTCGAGAGCCAAATTGACAAAAACATGGAGGCATATGTCGATGACTTGGTTATTAAAAGCAAGACGGAATACCAAATGCTCGATGATATTCAAGAAACTTTCAAGAACCTCAGAAAGGTTAACATGAAGCTTAATCCAGAAAAGTGTTCATTTGGATTCGAGGAAGGAAAATTTTTGGGCCACATTGTTGGAAAACAAAGCATCAAAGCCAACCCTAACAAAGTAAAAGCCGTCCTTGAAACCAAGCCACCAAAGACCAAGAAGGAGGTTGAAAGCTTGAATGGGAAGCTTGCAGCCTTGAAGCGTTTTACCTCCAAGTTAGCCGAAAGATCTCTGCCCTTCTACAAAACACTCAAGAACTGCTCAGAAAAAAAGGATTTCAAATGGACTGAAGAAGCTGAAGAAGCTTTCAACCAGATGAAGCAACATCTAGCTTCCCTACCAGACATTGCGGCACCAAAAACCGGGGAGTTAATATCGGTGTACCTCTCAATCACGGACGAGGCCATCAGTGCAGTCCTCACCATTGAGCGAAACAAGGCCCAGGTACCCGTTTATTTTTTCAGCAAAACTTTAAAATTAGCTGAAACGAAATACCCTCCCCTTGAAAAACTTGCCCTAGCTTTAGTTCAAACAGCTAGAAGGCTTCGAAGGTATTTCCAAGCACACCCCATACAAGTGGTCACCGACCAACCAATTAAGAGTGTGCTTGAAAAACCTGAAAACTCGGGGCGATTAGCCAAATGGGCCATAGAACTGGGTGAACATAACATCACCTATGTCCCAAGGAAAGCTATCAAGGCTCAAGTCTTGGCCGACTTCATTGTGGAAGTCCCAAACCAAACACTTACTGAAGTAAACACTGCCACCACTGAACCTTCCAACCCTGAAGCCTGGAAGCTTTTTACCGATGGGGCTTCAAGCGTTGAAGGGTCAGGGGCCGGATTAATTTTGATCAACCCAAAAGGTTTGGAGTTCACATATGCTCTTCGTTTTGATTTTCAGACCACCAATAACGAGGCCGAATACGAAGCACTAATAGCCGGCCTAAGGCTGGCCAAAGAAATGAAGGTTGAAAAGCTTGAAGTGTTCACAGATTCGTTGCTGGTCTCAAGCCAAGTGAATGATAGCTACATAGCTAAAGAGCCCAACATGAAAAAATACAGAGAAAAATCAAAGGAACTAATGAATACCTTCCAAGCATGCAACATCAAACAGATCCCCAGATCTCAAAACAAAAAGGCCGATGCCCTAAGTAAGCTTGCATCTCTCACCTTTGCCCACCTCACCAAGAAGGTACTGGTAGAAGTATTGAAGGCCCCATCCATTAATGAATTGGAGGTTCAAGATGTGGTTACCGAAGAAGAACCAAACTGGATGACTCCCATAAGAAAGTTCCTCAAAAATGGTGAATTACCCAATGATCAAGTGGAAGCTAAAAGGGTTGAAATCAAGGCAAGACAATACATACTACAAGGAGAAACCCTTTACAAAAAGGGTTACCTTGCTCCCTTGCTAAGGTGTGTCGGCCCCGAGCAAAGTAAATATTTGATCAAGGAAATTCATGAAGGAGTGTGTGGAGCTCACTTTGGAGCTAGGTCGGTAGTTGCAAAGCTCATGAACCTCGGATATTTCTGGCCTTCAATGCATCGTGACACAGCAGAAGAATTGAAGAAATGTGATGCCTGCCAGATCCATGCACCAATCCCAAAAAGTCCCAAGCACGATTTAGTCCCAATAACCCCCGCTTGGCCATTCCATAAGTGGGGAATGGACATTGTTGGTCCATTTCCCCCAAGCAAAGGGGGAGTAAAATTCCTTTTGGTGGCGGTAGACTATTTCACCAAGTGGCCCGAGGTCAAACCACTTGCCAAGATCACAGGAAAGCAAGTCATTGACTTTGTCTGGGAAAACATCATTTGCCGTTATGGATTGCCAGGAGTACTCGTCACCGACAACGGAAGGCAATTTGCTGAGAAGCCTTTTAGCGTTTGGTGCAAAGAATACAAAATCGATCAGGTTTTCAGCTCAGTGGCTTATCCACAATCAAACGGGCAGGTTGAGAGAACAAATAGAAGCATAGTGGAAGGAATCAAGACAAGATTGGGAAGATATGAAAGCAACTGGCTTGAAGAATTGCCTAGTGTTCTATGGGCAATTAGAACAACGGAAAAAACAAGCCATAAGAAAACACCTTACAGCTTGGTATTTGGATCCGAAGCTGTGATCCCTGCCGAAATAGGAGTTGTAACCCAAAGAATTGTCAACATGGATCCCGAAGCAAACCAAAAAGATACCATGTTGAATTTACAACTCCTAGAAGAAGCAAGAGATCAAGCCGCAATTCAAGAAGCCAAATACAAGCAACAGATGGAAGCTTACTACAACAAAAAAGTCAAAAACGAACGTTTCAAGCCAGGGGACTTAGTCCTCAGAAACAACGAAGCCAGCAAGAAAGAAAATCAAGGAAAACTTGGCCCAAAGTGGGAGGGTCCATACACCATCCTTGAAGCACACAAAGGTGGATCCTACAAGCTGGCTGATTCAGAAGGCAAAAGGCTTCCAAGGCATTGGAACGGCAAAACATTGAAAAGGTTCCATGTTTAAACGAAAAGTTTGGTTTGTATCAAAATGTATTTCAAGCAGGACTAAGAATACCTTTTGTAAAAAGCAAGTATTGCTCTAATGAATGAAGTTGTTTCTATCAAACTTGTCTTTCTATCCTAAAATCAGGTTGAGAACCTAGCAAAAAACTCCATGGCAAGTGCCATGTAAGGGGATGAGCTCCCAGGCCACATCGCTCAATAGGTTCAAGGGTTGAATGAGCTTATATAAGGGGTGAGTTCCTAAATCAATACAACTCCATGAGACTTGTCAAGAAAAATAAAATTGTCTCATAGACGGGTATAAGCAGCCTACACCAAATGTTCCCGAAGTTTTAGAAATATAGTCTACAAAAAGGCTAAAAAACCAAAAGAAATGATTACAAGGATAGGTGCCATCTCTTCTTGTTAAAAATGCCAAGGCTAAGTGTCTGCAGCACTGAACCCTTTTAGGTATAAAAAACATAAGGGCAACACAAACCCGACAAAGACAAAGTTACAAAAAGAGCAAAACAAGTCCAAAAAAGAACAAAGTCAATTGAAAAAAATCACAAAGGTACAAACCAAGCCAGGACGCAAAACCAAAAAGCCTTCAAGGCTTTAAGCCACCCGGGCAATACCTCGAAACCTTTAAGGTTTCAACCTTTTAAAAGACAGCCAAAAGGCTTCAACGGTTAAACTCCAAATGAACTGCCTTGTCCAAAAAGGCACAAGCATAAAACCATAACAAAAAGAAAAATAGTTAAAACATCACATCATAAAAAGTCCTAAAAAGACTTCCAAACATAAGTTAAGGCAAGTCCTAGTAACTTGCAAATCTATTCATTGTTCAACAGCCATACAGGCCTTAACACACAACCAACAGGAACCTTAAGGGTTCCTACTTAACCTAATATTGTTCAAGTTAACATTACAAAACATAAATTGTTTGCTAAGAAAGCTACGAATCAAGCATCAACAGATTTGGAAACTCCAGAACCTTCGCCCTTGGCCTTCTTTGTTTTCTTCAACTTTTTAGTCTTCACACCTCCATCACCACCAACCGCTGAAGCCTCCAAGCTTGCATCCTTAGGAACATCCGGTTGCCCTGAAAGGGTATCGTCACTATCACCTGAATAAGACCTCTTCCTTGAAAGAGACCCCAGGATTTCAGCACAGACCTTCTCATTTAAGCCCTCTGGCTTCAAACCCTGCAACACAGCAAGAGGCTTACCAAAGCAACCAGAAACTTGATGGATGTAAGGATAAGTCAGTTTCTCCATCTGCTCAACGGAGCCTTTAAAAACATCAGAAGCTTCGGGACGGAACAGAGGCGACTTCTCCAAAGGATGGCCGGATTCGTGAAGCTTATACCCAGCAACGAGGCCTTGGTGTTTCCCCAGGTTGAGAAGCTTAGTATAAACATCGCCAAGGGCAGAGTTGAACTCCTTGGAATGCAGAAGGTAAGTGACAACCTGCTGGAAACCTTGCTCAATTAGCCACTGGTTGTCAGCGGTAGAACGAGCAACTGAAGCTTTCAACCCTTCTTTCTCCTTACCAAAAGCCTGTTGCTGAATAAACAAAGTTTCCCGGTCAGCCCTAAGCTTCAATCTATCAGCCTCGAAACTCTTTTTCAAATCACCCATCTCAATCTCATGCATCCTCTTCAAGTCACTAACCTTCTTGTCCCACGCCGATTCTTTCTCAGCAAAACTAGCAATCTCCTTCTTCATCACAGCCATGGAGGATTTCATTTTATCTTTCTTCTTGGAGAACTCTTCATGCTCCTGCATCCTTTGACGAAAACGGGCAATGCCTTGAGGAAGCATGGCAGCAAGATTGCAAGTACTTAAAATCATACGGGACAACATCAGATCATCATCCATCCCAGCAATGGTCTTGTGAACTGATGGAGGAGCAATGTGACTTAGAGCATCCTCACAAATAGCAGCATCTTTGAAGCTGTCATCATTCTTCACTGACCAAGCAGGCACATAAATCCCTTCCGGATCCAACCCTTCAACGTCCCTGCTTGAGGACTCCTGAACAGGAGTGGCAACAACCTTCTTGCTTGAAACCTTTTTGCCATGAACAACCAATTCCTTAGCCTTCTCAGCACCTGCTTCAACATCTTGATCTTCCGAAACTTCAATATCATCACTCAAGTCCACATGTTCAGTAGAAGTGGATTGAGGACCAGCTTTCAACAACCGACGAGAAGATCGACGAGTCGAAGAATTAGGAGCATTAGACTTAGAAAAACCCTTGGCAGTAGCAGCACTAACATAGCCTGAGCCCTCAAACCTTTGGTCAGCAGTCCTAACCACAACATTCTCACCAGGAACAGACGGAGCATCCTCCAAAACAACGTCAGAAGTATCGTCGCTCTTAATAAAATCCAAAGCAGACATGACTGCAAAAAACAACAACACATAAGTCATAAATTAAGAATAACATAAAAAGAACAAAAAAGGAAAATGCATACCCATGCCACTCCTCATAAGAACCGGATCCCGATCAACATTCCCCCAAATTTTACTAACCCGTAATAGAACAAGTAAGTGTTCAGGAAAGGGACGAACCCTCGAAGGGCACCCCCGGATGGCATTGAGAAAAAACAGCATTCATTTCAGACTCGGAAGGTTCCGGAGCATTGAGAACAGCATCCGGATTCCTCCACACCATTTTGAAGGGGAGGATAGTATCGGAAACCCAGAAAAAGCGGTCTTTCCAAGCCCCAAGTGTAGTAACCATCGATGAAATAAGGCAGGTATCAACTTTGGTTGTTTCAAAAGTAAACCAATCGCCATTCTTAGCCAAACGAAAAAACCGGCGAAAGAGTAAAAGGGAAGGATCATAGCCGAGAGCACGACATAAAACCTCAAAATGCAAAACCCTAGCCATCCCCTTTGGATGGACTTGCCCAAAAGAAACACGATAATACTCCAACAAGTTCAAAACAAAAAACGAAAAGGGATATCGAAGATTTGAGAACTCAAAATGACTACAATAAAGGGCAATCGAACCAGAAGGTGGTTTATCAACGGGAACATCACAAGCAGGGGCAGTGGGATCAAACTTCCTATCAATACCATATTCCATACAAAATAAATCTACCTCCTCTTGTGTTAACCGGGAAAAAGATTTTGCTAAGTCCTTACGAGCACCCATTTTTTGAAAACGGAAAATGCAGAATGAAAGATGAAAAGAAAACAGGGACTTACCTTAGAGAAGGAGAGAAAACGGAAGAAACTTGGAATAAATTACGAAACAAATAGATAAGTATGGAAATATAAAATAAATATAAGTCTACAATAGGGGTAATAATGTCAAAACAGTAACCCCTGCGAAAACCGCCACCCTATCAACTGCCATACATCAATCAAATCAATTGTCAGTTATTTGAAATTCAAATCCAAAACATTAACTGCCGTTAACCTTTCAAGCCTTCAAGCATGGAACCATTGAAACTTTTAGGCAATAAAACACGCATATAAAGTCAGAAGTCTTTGAGCTCATCTCCCAAAAACCTCTGACTTGGGGGGGCTGATGACGGGGGTAGCCCAAGATTGAATAAAATGGCTAATTACGTAAATGCTTAAATGGTTAAATGGTTTAAGGCTTAAAAAGCTGTAAGAAAGGAAAAAGCAACACGGAAACAGTAGCCAGTCACATCTGGAGATCACTTCACCAACCCACAGCCGCAAAGGCAATGCAGGTCTGCACAATGCACACTATTACCCGGGGGACAAAAGCCTTCAACCCCCAAAAGGGGAAACCCTCCACTGCAAGCGAGGTTGCTAGTCTAATCCATTCCACTTCGGGAGATACCTTCTCTTATAAAATGACACTTCATTTACTTCAGAGAGGACATCCGGACCAGCTCTGATTCTCCAATCTCTGGTCATTCACATCGAATGCTTGTCTCGCACAAGTCATTCCCTTTCACATCCAACACACACATTCCCTTTGCTTCCACTTCCGAATCTGAGTACAATTCAGAGGAGGATCCATAGCAAAGAATAACAATAAACTAGTAAACCTCCTTCCACGTCTCGCAAACGTGGGGGGACCCCACGACCTGCGTTAGGCAAGGTTGAACCCTTCAACCATTCTGCCTAGCCAGTCCAGCTACCACCGTTGGTCTTGTATTTGTTGTATCAACAGTAAGCATTTCAATTTCTGTAAAAAACTCTTCTCCATACAAGGCATATCCAGAAGGGTACCTTTTTAAAACTACAGTGCTCTGTCCCTTCAGATGTTCTCCTTCATACTTCCCCTTCTGGTCAGATGTTCTCCTTCATACTTCCCCTTCTGGTATGAAAGATTTTCTTTATCAAAACAGTGGAGTTCTGCTCTGTACATATAACATCCCGAAAATTCGCTAGAAATTTATTCAGATGAAT
This sequence comes from Helianthus tuberosus, assembly GCA_030545235.1. Taxonomy (NCBI): domain Eukaryota; kingdom Viridiplantae; phylum Streptophyta; class Magnoliopsida; order Asterales; family Asteraceae; genus Helianthus; species Helianthus tuberosus. Next base: position 154,919,145 of record CM060416.1, on the reverse strand, counting down.
CGACTACTCGGATTTTTTTTGAATGAATCCATTGACAGATTTTGTGCGTGAGACTTTATTTTAAGAAGACGATAAACAAGTTCGGCACTCGCACCTTGGTGTAAATGAAGTAAAGGTGCCCGTTTGTCATTTTACCTATGCAGTTAATCTCGGCGATATCTCGGTTATCGGCCCCTCACCAAAATATCGGTTTCCGATATCGGTCTTATCTCGGTCAACGATAATATCGGCGGTCAAAGCCGAAATATCGCCGATATCTTGCAAAAATCGTATCGGTTGTATCGCCGATATATCGCCGCGCTGGTCCATTTTTTTACAAAAAAAAAAAACATAAAAAGCATTTTTTTAACCAAAAAAACCTGCACTCCACAGTTTTAACTTGGTGTATATGCAGTGGCGGAACTAGCCCAAAAAGTTAGGGGTGTCCTAATTTTTTTTTTAGGATCAGGGGTATCTTTTATATAACAGAAACGGAGTTGAGAGATATTTTTACACTACGAAAATGAAGTTAAAGGGTATTTTTACACTACGGAGACGGGGTTGAGGGGTAGCCCGTGCTACCCCTATCAATACTATAAGTCCGCCACTGTGTATATGCATGCTTGATATTTGTTTTATCACTGTTTATTGCTTCGTATAATCCTTGGTGACGGTCTTTATCACATAATAGGGTTGTGCTAGAGTTCTTGATTTAGGTGAGTGTCTATATCACATAATAAATCTTTAACTCTTTAAGGTGAAATTACGTAACTAACTTTAGAAGTAATATTCGGTAATTTAATAAAATCAAGTGTTCTGCTAATCTTGTCGCTGTGAGGCTCGAGGTTATTAATAGGTCTCGGTTTCGTTTATAGCTAGGTCTAAGAAATTGGTCTAGTCCTTAAACATTCTCTTGTCTATTAAACCAAGATTAAAACCCATAGTTGCCTTAGACTTTCGCGCTGTAAGGTAGATCGTCTTATTTAGGCACTTTCAAGAAGTTAGAGGACTGTGAGGAAATCTAAAAACCGGTAAGCGTAACAGCCTAGGTAGTGCCACAAGAATCACCTTTAGAGGGATTGAGGGGCTTAGTTGGTATCTTAATAGGTTTAGCATTTAAAGATCCCGGTTCTATACCACAAAACTATCGAATAGAAATCCATTCTGAGTTTAACCTGCGTCTAGCCTAGGTAGTCTTCATCACCTTTGATTAAAGTCTTCGTCCACATTTGTGTCTAGTAATTTTTCTATTATTTAAGTTTAATATTTTTATTTAGGATTTTTAGAAACCCCCCCCCCCCCCAATCAATAACAATTAGTTAAGTATGTCAGTCTTAGTCTAGATAGAGTATAGTTAACGTAATTAGAGAGTCTCTTGGGTTCGATACTCGGACTTACTTAGGCTATACTATATTGACCGGTACACTTGCCGGTTGTGTGGTCTAGGTTTTAGAGAGTCTTAGTTTATAAATTTAAAACTTTGAGTGTCTAGTTTAGGGTAAAAATTTGTTAGTTTAATTAGACTACTTTTAGCACATCATCCATCAACTCGGTTGTGATGAATAGAATGATTGGGGTTATGAATGTGATGTAATTTGTTGGGACTTAGAAAATGCAACAAAAAGTTAGTTAACAAAATGGAATCATTGGGAAGAAAGTGAACACGTCAAAGATGGACGGCTAATTAAACCGCATTGTGAAGTCTATTAAAAGCATGTGAAAGTGAAGGTTTGAACTTTAGAGAAACCTGAAACATAGAATTTATATTGTGATTATTTCTAAACGCTTTGGACTTTCTTTTGATTTTGGGCCATTAAAAAAACCCAAATCAAGAGGAAAAACTACAAGTAGTAGATATTGGGCCTGTCATTTCACCATTATGTTTAGAGCCCAATACACTGTTACACCGTGGATTTTAGACTTGAGTTGGGGACATATCCCAAAATAGTCTAAGATCGATTGTAAGTAAATTTATAAAATTTTACTGAATTGACTTCCCTTACCTAAGACATCATGTCAATAATAAATTGTGTTCATGTTTGTCAAATTAACAATTTACCTTCCATTCTATATCTTAAAGTAAGATATGATCAAGTTCTTGTTTGCATGGTTAAGATTAGGTAAAAAATCAGGTTAACACTTACATGTATACTTAATTATAAAAACAGGATCACAGTGAATGAGAGAAGTACAGTGAAGAACTTTATTAAAACTAGGTATCTAAGAACAGCTCCATTGAACAGTGAAAAACTTGTCTGCCTCAGAGTAGACAACCCAATTTCTTTATGAAAGCCAATAACTCTTGTTTTTTAAACACTGGGCCGGCCCTCCTAGAAGTAGTGGTGCACAAAAAAACTAGTTCGAGACCTGAAACCGAAATAGAACCGATTCTAAACCCATAGACCGGTTCTACCCGTTGAAACTGTAAGATTGGGACCAGTTTGGATTCCTACCCATGAGACCGGTTTGAACAAAAACCGAACATGCAAAAAATGGTCAAAGTCCTTTTGAACCCGAACATACCAGTAAAAAATGCTCAAAATCGTTTTGAACCCGAACATGCCAGTAAAAAATGCTCAAAATCGTTTTGAACCTGAATCGTTCTAGACAAAAAAGGTCAACAATCCTACTGAACCCGAAACCTGAATCGTTTTGACTTATTGTTAACCAACGTAAACTTGTTTAGCGTTAAGAACCAATTTGTGAATCTCTACCTAAAAGACTTGTAGAAGAGCTAACTGAGTAGAATAGGTGATTACTTCGATATGAGGTGGCAATTTCAACTCATTTTACATGTTAAAGACTAAAAGGATGTTTCAAATTCTTTTTAAACTATCGGTCAAAAAATTTAAAAATTAGCTAATAAGAGAACAAGCCAATGAGTCAGATCTAATTGTGTGTATTTTAATGTATAAAACCATAAAAAAATCATTTAACAGAAACAGATTGCAGTTTCACTAAAATAGGATCTTGAAGTACCCGAATTTAAAAAAAAAAGAGTTAAACGCCATTTTAGTATCTGTGGTTTGGTCCATTTTGTCAGTTTAGTCCAAATGTTTCATTTTTCGCCTGTGGGTCTAAACATCACTGGGTTAACTTTATTCATTATTTTTGTTAACGAGAAGGGCAATTCGGGCATTTTATATGCTGAATTGCCCTTCTAGTTAACAAAATTACATATAAAATGACCGAATTGCCCTTTTCGTTAACATAAAAATAGATAAAGTTAACCCAGTGGACTAAAATAACAATAGTGAAACCTTTTTAGACGTACAAATGAAAAATGAAACTTTTGAACTAAAATGATAAAATGACTAAAAGCACAGGACTAAAATAGTAAAATAGCATTTAACTCTTAAAAAAATCAAGAGAAGCATCTCATATTGCATATTACTTGTGAATGTTGTTCGTTGCCACGTGGCACTTCTTTATTGGATCTTTTTTTGTTTACCCTTTTTCTACTTGAAGTGAAGACACGTGTCGTTTCAGGAAGGTTGTTTTTTTGGGCGCCACCTGTTCAACACCGTGTCTACTTCATCCATTCTTTAATTTCATTGTCCCAGTGCATGCAATCATCTGCGTCTTCTTACGTTTTGCCGTTTTCTCTCAGGTTCTTATATTTTCCTTGGATGTTTTCTTCCGATTAAGTGTTTTAGGGTTTCATCTGCGGTTGTTCTTGGAAAATTGGGGGGGGGGGGGGGGGGGGGGTTTAGAATTGCTGTTTAATGGTGTCGGAATTGATGGTTTATGCAGCTGCAACTTCGTTTGTTGGTGTTGGAATATTTCGTTTTGTGTTTGCCCATCTCTTATTCAGGTACATCTCATTAATTGTTTTGCAATATGTGATAGCTACATAGTTTATGGAAGGTGTATTTTCTGTGATTTTGTTCTTTCCTCTGTGAAATATTTGTTATGACACATCACTTCATTCTCTAAAGGTTGGTAGTTGGAAATTTTAATAAGTATGTGAAAATCATAATTGTGGTTTAAGGATATGATACCAGAATGGACAGTAGTTTAACTAATATGGTGGAGTGCATTTTTTGGGAGTATGTTTTGTTACTGTTTTATTCATGTCTCTTGATGAGTTATGAGGTGTGTTATATACACCACTAGAACAATGGCAGCTGGTTATAGAAATAGAAAAGTTGCACTTTACAAAACTTTAGTTGGTCACGCTAGGTAGGCGTTAGGTGAAGTCAGAAGTCGTGTTCGTTGAGGTCGTCCAAACCAAAGGCTGTATCAATGCTCTTTAGCACGTCTCTGTCTTTTCTTCTTTCATATTCTTCAGTTTGTTTTAATGCCTTTTTAATAGGGTTTACATGTTGAGTACCATACTGTTCTGGATATTAGATTGTATTGCCGATCGATGTACATAGGATGATTAAGTGGTGTTTTGGAATTCAAAAACGCGACAGTTAATGCAGTCGTTGTTTCTTTAAAATGTCAACACAAACTAACGAGGACGGAATATTAATAAGGACTTTAAATTGTCAAAATGCTAAGTTGAGTCGATATTCGTTGTTGTTTCAATATGTTGTATGTTGTAGCTTTCGTTAATAGTATACTTTTGAATAACACAAATCAGATAGTTGGTGTTGTGGTTGTTGGTTACCTGCTGGCCATTACCTGCATGTATGATATAAAAGGTCCATTTTACATCATTTTGATGTACAAAAAGTCACCATGAGCATTATGTGCGTGCCTAACTGCGCTTTAAGTTGGTTTTGGTGCGCCTTTTGCATCTTAACATCGCCTTTTGTACATATCGTGTCCTACTTACGCAAAAACAAAACCACAAAGGAACTTCCGCCTTAGGTCGTCTTTCGCTTAGACACGCTTAATAAACACTTTTTAAAACTAACGTATAGTATAATCAGAAAACAAATTATTTTAATATGTTTTTTCGTATAATATATTAGTCTATATACTATTGTCTGGTTAATTCGACTTGTTTTCTAATGCTTTAGCAGTCCGTGGGCTGCATTTTAAATACTCGACCCGACCTGTTTTCTAATGCTTTAGCAGCCCGTCACCTGCAATTTAAATATTCGAACCAAGGACACGTCATTTTTGACCCGTTTTTAGTTCAACTATTTCTGCTAATTTGACCCGTTTTCCTGTGGCGTGTATTTTAAAAGTTCAGTTGGTCCGTCTAAGATACATGTGACCTGGAATTCAGATATTCGACTCACACGCTAGGACATTTCCCAATCAACCCGTTTCTAATGCTGAAATACTTCAGTCTAAATATTTCTGTTATTTCGACCCGTTTTTTAATACTTGAGTTACCCGTGGCATGAATTATAAAAACTTCAGCTGGTCACGAAATCCATATGGGCTGTGCAATTCAAGCGACTTTTTGAGACGTGGGGCGCATAGCCTGAACGGCATATTGGTCGTATGGTCCAAATCTACACGGGTCTAATTCATTTTTACATGTCGTAGACTGCCATTAATATGACTGGCAAACGGTGGGTTGGGTCAGGTTGTGTAATGTGTCCAAACCGTCAGGACGGGTTGGGTTGGGTTCGGTTGTGTAAAGTGTCAAATTCGGTTCGTCTCTGAATAATGTCATACAGTGTTTCAAGAATATCAAAATAGGGTATCAGCAAAACAGTACAATGGAATTAACAAACCTTATTATCCTTAGCACACAGAGTACTAGATTGAGTTTAGTTTCCTTTCCTCTTATTGTCTTTAATCGTGTTTTTGACATGTATGTTGGGAAAACAAGCGGTCTCAAAGATTCCCAACAACCCTCCCAAAGCTAACAATAGAGAAATATAACTGAACACAAGAATATACGTGGAAACTCCAAAACCGGAGAAAACCACGGGCCTCCAGAGAGAAAGATCCACTATGCGACAAATTTTTACAATCACACAGACTAATCTCTCAAGCCTCCCCCCGCCCAATTACAACCACACTTCTCCGAAGCGTTTAACCAAAACCTTCCTACACTCTAAGACAAGAGAACTAGAAAAGAAAGAAGGAACCAAACACTTCAAGTGTATTTTTGGTTGGGGCCCTTTGAAACCAAAGCCTTGGACTCCTTTTATAAGCTTGGAGTCCTCCCAAGCTTTCATCCTTGCACCGATGTGGGATGGGCACATTTTTCATATAGCCAAAAAATCCTAACAAATCTCCACCTTGGATATATGAAAAAAAAAACAACCACATCAAAGGAACACCGTCTTCAACCGACGATCATACTCCACCATAAAAGAGTATCTCCACTTAGAATAGACCATTCTAATAATTTCTTCTCGGCACATGTTGAAAATACCTGCGAAAATTTTATGGTGCAACTTCCCCACTTGGCATACCCGGATGTTCATCAGCCATCAACATCAATTTTTTCACCACACATCTTGCATCTATGCCAACCCAATGCCCATGTGTAAATCCGTGAACCCGCTAACAAATTGCATCCCCTTTCATGGTAGCGCGGGCATACCATAGGGATGACATAACTTTAAAGGAATTCATCACCGTCAATAACGACTGATACATTGTTAGCTGACTTGGAGCTGCTTGCCGAATCTGCTCCACCTGGACAATTTCTCTTGACATGCCCAGATTGTCCACACTTCCAGCATACAGGAATCTTCTGTGAGTGCTTCTTCTTCCCGTTCCCGCATATTAAAACCGTTCCTTCTGATGAAGTATGACCGCTACTACTCAGTCTTTTTTCTTCAGACAATAGCTTCTCAGTAACATCCGCATACTTCAGGGTCTCTTTCCCATACATCAGAATGGGCTTCATATGCTCATAGGAAGATGTCAAAGATAATATGAGCCTCAGTGCTTTATCCTCATCTTCAACCTTCACTCCAATAGCCTCCAGTTCTGACACGATATTATTAAGAACACTTAGATGATCTGAAATTTTTGTATCTCCATCCATACGAAGGGTATGAAACTGTTCTTTGAGATACAACCGATTTGAGATGCCTTTGCCTTGATACAACTGCTCAAGCTTCTCCCACAAATCCTTTGCAGTTGATATCCCATGCACATTTGCAAGAACATTCTTTGCTAGACACAAACGAATCGCACTTGCCGCTCTCAAATCCAGATCTTCCCATTCTTCATCATCGTCTTTACTGGTTCCGCTTGAATCCTTGCCTGGAACAGGGGTCGGTTTCCCCCTCAACGCCTTGTGTAACCCAGATTGAATCAACACATCCTTGACTTGAACTTGCCACAAACCAAAGTTGATTCTTCCATCATATTTCTCTACGTCGAACCTCATGGGACTGTATTTCGACATCGCATCCGTATCTTCAAAAACAATATTGTATACTAGAACACCAAGCCTATAAGCAGTACACCCAACAAAGGATTCCCAGGAAAGAGAGGTGGGTACAATGGACACACTTAAGTACCAAGTCTTTCCTAGCCAGAACCTTCCCAGGGCAAAATGCGTATATCCGGCTCGCGTATAATTCTACCGTATACAAACAGTCAACCGAATCCTCGTTTCTGATGTGGAAGATCAGACTAAGCTGCAACCACAGAGCATACTACGAACCTTCAAAATACCACAACACCCTCCAAGAAAATTCGTTTCTGATGTGGAAGATCAGACTAAGCTGCAACCACAGAGCATACTACGAACCTTCTAAACCGAGACCTCCCCCAAAACCTGGAGCTCTGATACCACTTGTTGGGAAAACAAGCGGTCTCAAAGATTCCCAACAACCCTCCCAAAGCTAACAATAGAGAAATATAACTGAACACAAGAATATACGTGGAAACTCCAAAACCGGAGAAAAACCACGGGCCTCCAGAGAGAAAGATTCACTATGCGACAAATTTTTACAATCACACAGACTAATCTCTCAAGCCTCCCCCCGCCCAATTACAACCACACTTCTCCGAAGCGTTTAACCAAAACCTTCCTACACTCTAAGACAAGAGAACTAGAAAAGAAAGAAGGAACCAAACACTTCAAGTGTATTTTTGGTTGGGGCCCTTTGAAACCAAAGCCTTGGACTCCTTTTATAAGCTTGGAGTCCTCCCAAGCTTTCATCCTTGCACCGATGTGGGATGGGCACATTTTTCATATAGCCAAAAAATCCTAACAATGTAAACATGTTTCTCTACTTTCCTTTATCCGCCATTCCACCCAGTAGTTTTCGGACAAAAAAATTACTTAACCAAATTTAATTGACAAATGTTATAAGCCGATTCGAGATGGCTAATCTCCCAATAGACCCGTTGAGTGGGTTAGGCTCCAAAAATTAGATAAAGAAGAAGAAACATTTTTACTACCAATTTTCTTCTTAACATTCAATAAAACCAAAGGCCTTATATAGGCTTACAAGAAGCAAATGTTTTTTTTTTTTTTTTTTTTTTTTTTGCATGTGCATGACAGAAATGAAAACATTGACCTAATGCTTTAACCCACCACATGATTAACTGCCGTAAATGAAAATGAAAAGGATTTTCAATGGAAACGTGGGTAATCTGTGATCATGGAAGCATGGACGAGGTGGTTTTTTGACCCATTGTTTACCGGTCATGGAGGATCCGTATCGCAAAACTACCATTTGATTGAAGCAATATAAAATAAAGTATTTGTATGTTTTCAAAAATGAACCTAAAGATCATTAGGGAGGCAATTCATTTCTTTTCAAGAGATCCATTTCACGCAAGTTATGTTGGTTTCTAACAAGAAGAATTAGAACAGAAGAAGGTATTCAATCCATCAAATCAACATTTCAGTTGTATCCATTTCATGCAAGTTATGTTGCCTACAAGTACTTGTAACTGTAACAGTTAAAAAATTATTAACTCACCAAAGTGTCCTGCAAAAATAACATTAGATAGAAGTGTGACACCCTTGTCATAAAAATACCAAACTTGATCCACTTGTCAGGTGACACAATGCCTTCCCTTTTGTCAATCAAATAAGAAGCCCAATTTGATTACATAGTTGACTTATGCTTATGACCTGAATTGACCATATCATTATTAAGATTTCCTGCCATATACATTAGATATTGACTAGCAGCAATCTGATTTTGACTATTACAAACTTTATATTCCAACTGCTGTTGACTTTGGCCCTTCACCCAATTGTTTCCTAGCTCTATGTGACTATGTGCCATTGGGAAACAGTACTTATGTAGTTTCTTAAAGTAATTCGTTCTGTGCTTAGTGCTTATAACATAATTGGGAACGAAAAAACAATGTTTTGGGATGGTTGGTTGTGCATTTTTGAAAGTGATAATGTGATATTGATTGTACAAGATGGTTGGTTGGTTTTATATTTTTTGCTTTTGGATACACACTTAACTTATTTCATTTAGATATGCTGCTCAGGTCGGTTTGAATGCATTTTTTGAGCTCTATTTCTTTATGTACAGTTGTTTTTTCTTATTATTTTTACTGTCTTCAACTTGTGCAGTCACTTCTTGCAGCATCGGGATCTATCCTTTTTTTTTTGTCAAACATGGCACTTGCTCAAAACAGTGGCTGTTAGGTATGTTGTAGAATCTGCAGCATGTTTTTTCTCAATATATATCAGTTCAAAGTAACTTCACTAACATTCATACCTTCTAGTATGCAGAATAAGTTGCCACAACTTTTATCTTTCTGTCATACGTGTTATATTTCTACTTACATATTTTGCTTATATGAAACTTGATAATCAGAAGAGGCAAATTGCTACATGCTATACAAGGAAAAAAAACTTATGCACTACTGGAAATTCCCATTTCTTTTGTCGACGTTTCAGGACCCCATGTGAGTGTTTGATTAATTATATGGTCGGAGCTGCAAGCTTAAACGGGTTAGTGTTTGGGGTAAATGGGTTTAGGACCACACATTACTCACAAGATTAAAAACGTATCCAAAAGGGTTCAACCCGTTTATGATACTCATAGCACGTTTAACTTACCGTGCTAAATAGATAAATGGATAGTACCAAGGGGTGTTATGGCGGTGTTGCATCAAGTAAAAGCGTTAAAGGCTGGCGCTTTATACATTTGTTCATCAGTGCTCTGGCTGCGTTATGAGGGTTTGGAATTCTTGCAGATTTCCATCTACTATTTTACTTGTGACATTGGCTTACTTATGCAGTTCAATTCAAGTCAAAGGTAAAAAAAAATTAGAAGTCAAATGCTTGTGGTCAATGGTCAAGTTTATGGGAGTTATTGGGTCAAAGTTTGGTATGAAAATGGTAAAGGGAGAAGCAGGTTAATAAGTTATCTGAAAGTAAAATACGGACAAGCGAATGGAAGTCAATGCAGTCAAAAGTCAACACTTGAAGCTTGAGAAGTCAATGCAGGAAAACACTCCAAAACAACATGAATTATACAGTCAGTTGGAATTCTACTATGTTACCATATGAGTGAGAGCATAAAGAAAACTGCTTTTCTCTTTGGGTACAACTTGTGAAGCAGAAGGTACAATTGACAATGCACTGGAAATATGCATCCTGTTGGGTTGGTTTTCTATCTTCTATCAGCACGCATTCCCAGGTCCAAACTTTAGAAATGTAAACTTGTGCTTAATTTGTTTTTGGAATGTGAGAAAAAAATTCAAGTGTTGACTTTTTGGTCAAACTGGTATGTTGAATTTTGATGCGATGGTATGATAGAACTCTATTACAGTAATGGCAAGTCAAACGTTGCATTTTCGAACAGATAAAGCATTAAAAACACATCGGTGTTACATTTTTCCAACATCATGCCCCAACTCAACCTTCTTTTTTTTGAAAGGCAAACTTCATTAACAGAGTCGAACCCGAAAACCGGGACGAGCAACAAACAAGAACAAGCTACATAAATACAAATTTACACCAATCCGACCACTCTAACGACCCAAACTTAGACCTCTGATTAAACCATAAAAAACTAGCCGATCTAACATCGCTAAAAATGCTATCGACACAACACCTTATACCGTTGAAACGAAGATTATTCCTGGCACGCCAAAGAAACCAACACGCAATCACCACCACCCCTTGCACAGCGACCTTTTCCTTCACTCCCTTGTTACCAAAGTTGTGGATTTCCAATAAGTCCCTGACCGAGAATGCAAAGAAGTTGCGGATACGGCACCAAAAAGAGATTTTTTCCCACAGCCCCGAAGCCAGCTCGCATCCAACAAACAGATGGTCAATCGAATCCAGACCTGACCTGCAGAACGAACACGAATCGTCGGGTAAAGACACTCCCCTTCTAGCAAGAGCCTCAACGGTAGCAATTCTCCCCATCTCGGCCCGCCAAACAAAAATGCTACACTTGAGCGGGACCCAACTGCACCATTCCATCACATACCGGTTGCTAAGATCAGCATTATACGAGAACAACCTCTTAACAGCAGCCACGGAAAACGTACTCGAACCGCTACCAATCCATTTCCACCCATCTTGTCTATTGGATAGAACCACCTCCTCAAGCGCCTGAGATAATTCAAGCCATTCAAGTAACTCAGGTTCAGAACTGGGATCATGCCTCCAAAGCCACAGCCCACCACCTTCAAGACGATCCCGGACACTACAAGACTTCACAACTTCCAGCTTGAACAAAAGAGGAAACCTGAGCTTCAAAGGAACTTCGGACAGCCAGGGATCCAGCCAGAACAAAATATCTACCCCTCTACCAACAACTCCTCTAATAAAATTCTGAATCGGGCTATTTCCCACAACCGGCCTTTTAAGGACCGATGTAATATTATACCAGACACCCCCAAGAGATTTTTTAACAGGCAAGAAATCCCATCCAGATCCTCCGGAGTGGATGGCATTGATGACACTAATCCATAAATTAACTTGGTCAGTTTTGAATCTCCAACCCCACTTCGCAATGAGCGCCAAATTCACGTCTCTAAGCTTTTGCAACCCCAACCCTCCCAACCTTTTCGGAGAAGCCACCCTATCCCACGCAACCCAATGCATTTTCTTATCATTACTAGACCCCCCCCCCCCAAAGGAATCTCCTTATCATTTTCTCCAAGCTCTCCGTAACACCACAGGGAGCGCTATAAAGGGAAAAATAATACGTGGGAAGACTTTCTAAGACCGACCGAATTAAAACAACTCTACCCCCCCATCGAGAGCAACGGAGCCTTCCACAGAGCCAAACGCTTCTCAAAAATCTCGAAAACTGGTCTCCAATTAGAGATCTTATTCATGTTGGCCCCAACTGTTAAACCGAGATACTTAAACGGGAATTTCTCCGCTTTGCAACCAACCAGATTAGCCATCTCTTCTATTTCCCCGAAATCCACTCCTGACCCAAACAAATTAGATTTCCCGAGATTGATACGTAAACCCGAGCACACGTGAAAGCATCTCAGAATTCTGACCACGCTCTGAATGTTCTCCCTGGACCATTCGCCTAAAATAAGGGCGTCGTCTGCAAAGAAAAGATGAGAAATCGAAGGGCCATCGTTCGACAAAGAAATGCCTTTAATTATCCCCAGGTCTCTCGCTTTATACATCATGCACGATAGGGCTTCCATGACCACCACAAAAAGGAAAGGAGAGACTGGGTCCCCTTGTCTCATACCTTTTTGGCAGTTAAACTCAAAAGTCGTAGCTCCGTTAACCAACACCGAGGCCCTGGCAGACGTAAGGACCCCCTTAACCCACGAGCACCATCTGTTAGGAAAACCCATCTGACCCAAAATATCAATAACAAAGTTCCAGTTGATATTATCGTACGCCTTCTCGAAGTCAATCTTGAGAAAGAACACCTTCTTTTTAGATTTTTTGACCCAGTTATGAACCTCGTTTAAGACGAGAGGGCCATCCAAGATGAATCTCCCACTTAGGAAGGCAGATTGGGAGGACGAAATAGAGGAAGCCAACACACTTTTCAACCTGTTCGCCAAAATCTTAGAAATAATTTTGCTCACAACCCCAACCAAACTGATAGGACGATACTCATTCAAGCTAAGAGGATCCTTGACTTTGGGAACAAGGGTGATAAATGAGGAGCCACAACCAACGCTAATAGTACCAGAATCATAAAAAGCCTCCATGATACTAGAGAAGTCTTCTTCAAAGAACCTCCAAAACTTTTTGACAAACCGAAAATTGATACCATCCGGGCCCGGGGCCTTGTCATCGCCACACCCGAAAACCGCTAATTTAATCTCGTCCTTGGAAAATCGAGAAACCAAAGCCGAAGCATTAACAGCCGAGATCTGATTCAAGTTAGAACATATCAGACGCGGACGGACCCTATGCATCTCAACAAATTTATTTTTAAAAAACCTGAACACTTCCTTTTTCACGAGGGAAGGCTTTGTAACCCAAGCGCCATTGACGTTCAACCCGTGGATAACATTACACGCTTTTATACAATTGACAATAGCATGAAAATACTTAGAATTATCGTCACCGTCCTTAGCCCACTTAAGCCTAGATCTCTGTTTAAGGTCCTTGGATTTCCGCTCCTCTTCTTCTTTGATGATTTTTTTACATTCCACCAGAATCCACTCTTCTTCCTCAGTTAATTCCCTGACTTCCATAACTGCCTCCATACTTTCCAGATCTTCCAGAGCCACAGACAACGCCTCCGACTTACTACTAATCATATTATCCCTCCAAACTTTAAGCTTAGACCTAAGGATAGCCAACTTTCTCAAAAGAGCAACATCCGTTGGACCACCCCACGCCTAAGACGAAAGCATAACCTCTTCAACCACTTCGTCAAAACCCGGTAATCCAAACCAAGAGTTAAACACCCGAAAGGGCTTAGCACCGTAATTACGAAAACAAGAGGTTAAAACAATGGGGCTGTGATCAGACAAACGCCTCGGCAACGCTTCTACACAAGCCTCGGGCCATTCATTAAAGAAAGCCGAATTCACCAAAAATCTGTCCAATTTGCTAAGCTTATTACCATTATCCGAACAGTGGGTAAATTTCTTCCCTTTCATATTAAACTCGATTAGGCCAGCTTCATAAATAAACTCGTTAAAATTGCTGGCGCATGATTGTTTGAACACACAGTTCCTTTTTTCTTCCTTAAACCTGACAGCATTAAAATCACCGACAACAACCCATAGACCATCGTAATCAGCAATGAGTTGCACCAGAGAATCCCACAACGTCTTTTTAGCAGGAACACCCTGTGGAGCGTAAACGTTAAGCACGTTAATCAGGACCCCACTACCCGCCAGAGTTCCCCGGATATGAAGAAAATTCCTGTTTTTAGAAACCACAGACAGCTTGAAAACAGACATATCCCACAAACACACAAGCCCACCAGATTGACCGACTGAACTCACAAACTCCACTCCAAAATTGTTACTGCCCCAGAACCCAGCAACGTCAGAACCCGTAATCGTTTCCCTTTTAGACTCTTGAAAGGCCACAAAATTAATACCATAATTCGACTTAAGACTCTTAACCCACCTCATCTTCTCAGCACCCCCAAGACCTCTAATATTAAGGGAAAGGAAGTTCATAATTTCACCTCATTGTTACCTGAGTACCCAAGGATGTCCTTTACGATTCCCTCGTTGTTTCTAAAATCGGCACCCACCTGAAGCCCTATGTTTATAGTGGCTTCAACTTCCTCCTCCAACTCTCTAGCCTCTATATCATCGGGTGGTTCGCCAGGGGCTCCAACTGGATCATCCGAATTATTAATGCCTTCTGCCATCTCTTCCGAAAGGAACTCACTTCCTGACTTCGCGTTCAGATCAAATGACCTTGCCCTAAAAATAGCATCCCCTCCCCCACAGGAGGATGGGCAGAAGAACAGGGGATCGGAGTTGCATCTGGAAGGGGATAATTAAAAACTTCATCTACCACGTGCCTGGGTCTTTTACAAGGCCTTTTGTCAATAGGAGACCCCACACTAGAGATTTCTTTTCTCGATTGGGCCTGGGGATTGGACCTTCTCAACCCAGTTCTAACATTACCTTTGAGACCAATAGAGAATCCATTAACCCCACCTTCTTTAAACCTGGCCCCATGTCACACCCTGGCTTTGCGGAAGCGTGGTTAATTTTGGTGTGACTTCTTAATACCATAGCTTAATCATAACCAAGCTATATGAATTAAAAACATGCAAGATCATCCATTAAGTTTTGAAAACCAAATACAGTACCATTGTTTTAACGGGAACATACCCTAACAACCATAACCTTGTTCAACGAACATTACAAACTATAACATAAACATGGTTTAAGGATTGTGTCTTGTCCAGGAAAGAGACACATCCCCTAAACCCCGGATGACCTCGGAAGCTAGTGCAGCGGAAAACATGCCATACCGTGACAGATCTTTAATTTCCTGAAATACATGTAAGTTGAAAAATCAACAATAATGTTGAGCGAGTTCATGTGTAAGTGAGTATGTAAAACACTTGTAAGTATAAAAGTTCCCTGGTATGTAGCAGTGTAAGGAAAAGAGATCACCAATGGTTTGCAAGGCCATTAGTATGTTGTGAAGTGCAAGTAGGAAGACTCAACCTAGCAGATTTTTGCGTCGGGTACAAAGTCACTCAAGGTCCGTTCTGTTGGTCCTCTTAGAGGTCCGTTCTGTTGGGCCTAGAGTTGGGCTCGCTACACCCAGATAGATCTACCGCTTACGTCCCTCGGTGTTTCTGCCTACCCACTCACATGATCTGAGTAGTAAACCTCCTTACGCTAACCATACCGTGTATAAAGTACTTGCAATCAAAGTAACATGTATTTCACCCCCGCAGTTAAGAAAACTGAAAAACAGTTAGAGAAAAGGGGGACATGAACTCACAGTGAAGCGTCTCTACCAAGTATCTCCTGCTCACGCAGCTGGGCGACGACCTACATGTGCTAATTTCTATTAGACGGACGGCCGTGCTTTAGCTTTATAGTTTAAGTCTTTGGGAAATAGTTAGACAACTATTTCGTGCTTACGTTCTGTATATACTTGGTAGTTAATCTCCTTCCCAAGGGTGAGGGATTCAATACATGTGCGTTCAAGTTAAATCATTAAGTCTCACTTAATATATATATATACATTTCCAATTCCAAAATATAAGTATCTTTCTCAAAAATATTATATTTTCATTTCACATAATTTTTCTCCAATAATACGTTGTTAAAATACGCGTTTATAAATATTTCCGTAAGTGCGTAAGTTACGTTTTAACAATCGAGTGGTAATATAATTACCGGTGTAACTTATATATATTTATGGTGAAAGCGTTCGCATTATTTTGGATTCGTTAACGTTCGTAGATATTATTTTTACTCTAAAAATAATATTTATGTATTTTCACAAAATAATCATAAACAGTGTGTGACAATATATATTTATCACGTTAAATTATGTGAAAATCCCACCTCCGAATATTTAGTAAATAAAGTCATGGCGAAATTTATATTTCGAAAACATGTCAAAAATGGTTCTAACACTTGTAGTGTAAATAGTTCTAAGTGTTAGGTTTTTAGAAAAATTTCGCCAGAGTTTCCTCTGTAACCGGAGGTGGCCACGCTTTTAAGCGTATCATTTTCTTTATCAAGTTAAATCAACCAATGTTCTCAACATTATCAAACAACTTTCAACATTTTAACTAGTCAAAGATAGACATAATCGCAAAATATACGAACTTGTGGTTTGTCAAAAAAATATGTAGTAAATCTCTTTACTTTTAATGGATCTTTTGTGTAAGTAATCCGATTTTGTAAAAACCTCGTTTTTAGAGAAAATCCATCTTTACAACTTCTAGTAGCATTTGACAAAACTAGTTCTTTGTCGGATCTTTTCATTTCACAAGTGTTTACACACTTGTGGTTTATAAAAATCATGCTTGTTAGTATAAAATCCTTCTCTTTAAAATACATGATTTCTTTGATACGTGGTTCTTTGAAAATACCACTTGCAGATGCGTAGATCCGCTAGTTTTAAACACTATTGTACAAGTTAAAACACTTTTACACAAGTAAAACATTTTTACACCAGTTCATGTTTCATGTGTGGTTGAGTTTCACCTTTTAATCCTTGTTACTTCTAAAATAGCTTTGTGTCATGATTCAAGAACATGACTATACCGGGTTAAACGATGATCCGAGCTACCACAACATAGATCGGGTCTAAATAACCATACATTTCAAATACTACAACATTTACACAACATATATGCTATTAACCACCATTTCTAGTGTTTTAAGTAAACTTTTGTTCATCATTTAGCATTTTAACGAGATTTAACCAATACAAATCCTTTTAACCACTTTAGAATAGTTCAAAAACGAGTTTTAAACATTATACCTCTAGCTCAAGGCTAGGGAAGGATCTTGACGAAAATGGCGTGGATAAAAGCAAAGTAGAGAGGTCCTTCGCGTTCCGTTTGCTCCAAACCTCCTAATACGCGACCCTTGATGTTTGTAGATGCTTGGAATGATGATGATCAAACTCGAAAATGGGTGGGTGGTTATAGGGGGGTTCGGCCGAGAGCTCTAGAGAAGAGAGGGAGAGTGTTTGTGTGAAGTTGTTAAGTGATAATGATCAAGTGTGTTAATCTCTTAACTTATAGACAAATCATGAGATTATTACCCAAAGGTTAATGTGCCCCCTAGATTTTAAGCATACAAGATCTAGTAAATCACATGGTACAAGGGTGGGGTCACTTGGTGACCGATTCGGTTGGGGGGGGGGGGGTCCTTGGTTCGATTTTAACTAGCCATTAGGTAATTAGTTAGGGTAAGTTAAGTATTAACTTAATTACTAAAGTGTAGTGTGTTACAACGGGTGTTAGGGTAATCAGGGACCCTAACTGGCTCAGAAAAATATAAATAGTGAAAATAACAATATTCTCATGTTCCGGGTATAGTCCGGTTGTTCGGTTGGATAGTAATCCGTTAAAGCGTTAACAAAGCTTTAAAGTGTCGTTATTAACATTTTTAGTGACACAACTTATTTCCTACACTTTGGAAAGTGTCTAGTAGTATTTTCCCCATGTTTTGGCACTTTACTAGTCAGCTAGAAGCTGGATTATTTATTAAAGTGCTGTGTTTTGTACTTAAAGTACGTTTTAGGCACATCCGGTCATTGTAACTTATCCCTAGAGACGCAGTTCTACAACCCTTGTATCCCTACACTCACCACTAGTGTAGCAAAATATTTCTGGCTCATACAGGCCTTAGAGGCAGCGTATGCCTGATGCTGGCTTTATCAGCATGTTCAATAGGTTATCCGTTATAGTGCTACTGTGCTTTTTGTGCATCATGGTTGTCACTAGGGTTCAGCACGTAAATAATGTAGTGACAGCAAGCAAGTATGATGCAAGTAAGTACATGTATCAGATATCAAGTAGCAGTTCATCAGCTAGTTCAAACAAGCACAGTAATTAAGCAGAAATTAATCATTAATTAAATCGTACGGATACCTGGTTTAGTGAGGGTTGTCACATTCTCCCCTCGTTAAATAAATTTCGTCCCGAAATTTAAGTTCTGCTTGTAGATGCAGAGTTCTTAGGAAATAGGTGGGGGTATTTCTCTTTCATCCGGTCCTCACGTTCCCAGGTGAATTCAGGACCATGTCTGGCATTCCAACGAACTTTGACGAGCTTGACACTGCTCCGGCGGGTCTTGTTTACTTTCCAATCCGTGACCTCGACAGGTTCTTCAACGAAGTGGAGCGTGTCGTCAACATGAATCTCGTCGGTGGGAATGGCAACGTCAACTTGAGTTGGACTTTTCTTTAGATTGGATACATGGAATGTATCGTGAACACCATTCAGTTCAGCAGGTAGGTCCAACTTGTATGCTACTAGTCCTATTCTTTCCAGAATTCTGAAGGGACCAATGTAGCGCGGATTTAACTTCCCACGCTTCCCAAAGCGTGCCACCCCCTTCCAGGGTGAAACTTTCAATAACACCATCTCTCCAACTTGGAAATCCACATGTTTCCGGTTTGGATCCGCATAGGCCTTCTGTCTGTGGCAAGCTGCTTCGATGCGTTTAAGAATCTGTGCAATCTTGTCTGTCGTCTCCTGGACGATTTCGGGACCAGCAAGCTGCCTATCACCTGCGTCAGCCCAACATAAGGGTGATCGGCACTTGCGTCCGTAAAGGGCTTCAAATGGCGCGACACCAATACTGGTGTGGTAGCTGTTGTTGTACGAAAATTCGACCAAAGGCAAATGCTTATCCCAGCTACCGCCCAAATCCATAACACACGCTCTCAGCATGTCTTCCAAAGTCTGTATCGTTCGCTCGTTCTGGCCGTCAGTTTGCGGATGAAACGCAGTGCTCAGATTCAATTGCGATCCAAACGCTTCTTGGAAGGATTGCCATATCCTTGACACAAACCTTCCGTCTCTATCAGAGATGATTGAGAGAGGCACTCCATGACGTGCAACGATCTCTCTCATGTAAATTTCAGCCAATTTGCTCGTATTATCCTTCTCTTTGATAGGTAAGAAGTGTGCTGACTTCGTTAATCGATCCACTATCACCCAGATAGTGTCATGGCCTCTTGGCGTTCTTGGCAGTTTTGTAATGAAGTCCATGGAGATTTGTTCCCATTTCCACTTGGGAATCTCAGGTTGCTGCAGAAGTCCCGAAGGCTTCTGGTATTCCGCTTTAACCTTAGCGCATGTTAAACATTTGCTCACATAAACAGCAACGTCGCCTTTCATCCTAGGCCACCAATAATAATCCTTGAGGTCTTGGTACATCTTATCCGCTCCTGGATGGATAGAGTACCACGATTTGTGAGCTTCATCGAAAATAACTTCCCTTAAATCACCAAACAGAGGAACCCAAATCCTTTTCTCAAAACATAATGTCCCTTCCTCGTTCGGTACCAAAAGCTTCTCCATCCCACGGAGATATTCTTCTTCAAGGTTCCCTTCCCTAAGAGCTTCCTTCTGCACGGCACGAATGCGCAAGGAAAGATCGGTTTGAATAATCATTTCCAAAGCTCTAACCCTTATGGGCTTGATTCTCTCTTTACGACTTAGGGCATCGGCGACCACGTTCGCCTTCCCTGGATGGTACTTTATCTCGCAGTCGTAGTCGTTCAACAATTCAACCCATCGTCTTTGCCTCATATTCAACTCCTTCTGGTTGAATATATGCTGTAGGCTCTTGTGATCTGTAAAGATTGTACACTTCGTACCATAAAGGTAGTGTCTCCAGATCTTTAAAGCAAAAACCACTGCGCCGAGCTCCAAATCGTGTGTGGTATAGTTCTTTGCATGCACTTTCAACTGACGCGATGCGTAAGCAATAACCTTTTGGCGTTGCATCAACACACAACCCAATCCTTGACGCGATGCGTCGCAGTATACCACAAAATCATCAGTACCTTCTGGTAGAGCTAAAATTGGCGCATTGCAGAGCTTATCCTTCAATATCTGAAACGCTTCATCCTGTTTGATTCCCCAATCAAACTTCTTATCCTTCTGCGTGAGGAGCGTCAATGGTTGAGCGATCTTTGAAAAGTTCTCAATGAATCTTCGATAATAGCCAGCCAAACCCAAGAATTGCCGAATCTCGGTTGGTGTCTTTGGCGTTTCCTAATCCTTGATCGCCTCGATCTTTGTTGGGTCCACGTGGATTCCATCTCCATTTACCACGTGCCCAAGGAATTGCACCTCACGTAGCCAAAACTCGCACTTAGAGAATTTGGCATACAGCTGTTCTTTCCTCAGCAGCTCTAGAATGGCTCTAAGATGCTGCTCGTGTTCAGCCTTCGTCTTTGAATAAATTAAAATATCATCGATGAATACAATCACGAACTTATCCAAGTACGGCTTGCAAACTCTATTCATTAGATCCATGAATACCGCAGGTGCGTTTGTCAAACCGAATGGCATAACGAGGAACTCGTAGTGTCCATAACGAGTCCTGAAGGCTGTCTTTGGAATGCTTTCCTCTTGTATCTTTAATTGATGGTATCCAGATCGAAGATCGATCTTTGAATAAAAGCTTAAGCCTTGCAGTTGGTCGAACATATCATCAATTCTTGGCAGAGGATACCTATTCTTGATCGTCAGCTTGTTCAATTCTCTGTAGTCAATGCACATACGGAAACTACCGTCCTTCTTCTTGACAAACAAAACTGGAGCTCCCCAAGGCGAGAAGCTTGGTCGGATAAAACCCTTGTCTAACAACTCTTGAAGTTGTGTCGACAGTTCCTGCATCTCAGACGGAGCAAGTCTGTATGGTGCCTTAGCCACAGGCGCGGCGCCTGGAACTAAGTCGATGTGGAACTCTACTTGCCTCTGAGGTGGCAGTCCAGGTAAGTCTTCTGGGAAGACCTCTGGATATTCCCTCGCGACAAGGATGTCTTCGATCTTTGGCTCAACAGCCTTTTTATCCACGATGTGTGCCAGAAAAGCAACACATCCTTTCTGCAAACACTTCCTTGCTTTCAAGCAGCTGATAATCCTCAACGGCGTCTCACGCTTCTCTCCATGAACCACAATGGTCTCACCATCATCGGTTGGGATACGAACAACTTTTTCGTGACAAACTATCTCAGCCTTGTTGCCTGATAACCAATCCATTCCTACTACCACGTCGAAGCTTCCCAACTGGACTGGTAGTAGATCCAAAGTAAACTCACGTTCTCCTAATTCGATCACACAGCCTCTGATAACTTCATTGGCTTCTACTAACTTTCCATTAGCTAATTCGATCGAGTACGGAACATCTAACTTATTAGCGGCTAACCCAAGCATACTCTTAAATTCTAACGATACGAAGCTATAGTCGGCACCAGTATCAAATAAAACGGATGCATAGCGTTGGTTCACAGGGAACGTACCAGTAACGACATTGGGGTCCTGGCGCGCTTCCCTTGCTTCGAGTTGGAACACTCTCCCACGGGCTTGGTTTAACTCTGGGCAGTTCTTCTTAAAATGCCCAATATCACCGTAGTGAAAGCACCCAAGTCTTTGCCCGTTTCCACCAGCTTGATCATTCCTCTGATTACGATTCACAGCGCCCGCTTGGTTAGCATTGTTGCCTCGATTCTCGTTACCTCCATGGTTTCCTTGTGGGCGATTACCACCACGATTATTATTCCTATTCTCAAATCCTCCCTGGCCTCCCCGGCCAGCACTTGCCCAACAAGTGTCCTTCGAGTGGCCACGTTTCCCACATGCTTCGCATACTTTTAGCCCGCACTGACCAGAATGGTGGCGCTGGCAGGTGTTGCATTTGGGCTGGGCGCCCATGTATCCCTTTCCTTTCTTTCCTCTACCAGCTGTAACCTGAGCTGGCGTGTCTGATCCTCCTTTCTTAACCACCACACTAGCGCCCTGCTTGAAGTTTGAGAACTTTCGTTTGTTACCTCCTGATGACTCAACATGAGTCTCTTTCTTCCTTTGCTCAACATCACCAAACTTGTTTAGGCAGATCGCCTCCTCTGTAGGAGCTACGCTCAAATCAATCGCCTCAGTAATGGTCGCAGGCTTGGATGAGGTTACCATGCTTATGATTTGAGGAGCTAATCCCCAAATGAAGCGCTCGATTCGCTTGTATTCTGGTGTAACCATGTAAGGAACCACTTGAGATAAGTCATGGAACCTTTGAACGTACTCCGCAACTTTCGGGCCTTCCATTTTCAAATTCCAAAACTCGGTCTCCAATCTCTGGATTTCCGCGCGAGAACAGTACTTTTTGCGCATAAGTTCTTTTAGTTCGGCCCAGGTCAGCGCGTAGGCAGCAGCTTCGCCAAGTGTCTGTACTTGCAGATTCCACCAAGAGAGGGCTCCATCCAAGAATAGTGATGTGCAGAAAGCGGTTTAATAAAAACAGATTAATTTAACTCTAATTTAGACACTCTAAATTTTAAATTTATAATTAGACTCGATCTTAAAACTAAGCCACACAACCGGCAGTGTACCGATCAGTGTAGTATAGTGAGAATTAAGTCCGGATATCGAACCCAAGGGAAAACAGTTTGAACTACGTTAATTATTTTGTTTATACTAAGTTTTGTACACAAATAAATCTTTTTGTATTTTTAATTTAAAGGGGGGTTTTTCACTTGAAATATTAATTTAAAATGAATTTGTATATTATTAAAACAAACATTGATAAAATAAAACTCACGGGAAAATAAGACAAGAAGCGTCGAATTAAAGAAAATAAACACAAACACAATATATTAAGTAACAATTAAACAATCAACAGGTAACAATTACAAAAACAACAGTTTATAACAAAGATTTAACAATAATGATAAAGGACTATCCAGGTTAGAATCCTACTTGTTAATAACATGCTTTCTACCGGGTAATTGTGTGATTTGAAATCGGGATCTTTAGATATTAAACCTTTAAAGACGACTTAGGATTCCTAATCATTCTCGGGAATACAACTATGTGACTTTGAAGGTTTATTTTTATTACCGATTTGCTAGATTACTTTACAGTCGTCTAGTGTTCTTGATAAATGTTTGAAAACTTACTTCTTAACAGTTATAAGTCTAAACAATTTAAGAAAACTTGGTTTGGTTTAATAGATAAATTAGTGACAATTTAACTAAAATGACTTCTTACAAAACTCAATTTTAGCAATACACTATATTTAATCTATTAATATTTTTATACCTTACGGCGTTAAAAATAGTTGAACATTAAAACTGGATTAATTTGATCATTATTTCTATGGTTTATTTCACAATATCCCCACATGATTACCCAACCCATTTAGGATTTTGAATATCAACATAATTCATTTGATGAAATTACTTTCACTAGAATTAATGTGAAACTAATGATCAAAGTAAAAATCAAGTTAAAACATTCATAAATACCAAAACATGCAACTTGGATTATTTACTTAACAAGAACAACAACAATCACACAATACCCGGTAAAAATCACACATTAACAAGTATTCATCATAACCTAGATAGTTTCAACGTTTAGCTACACATATTTATTACAAACATAAATACACAAAGTTTGGAAATACATACAAACATTATTACTTACAAACGAAAGGTTATAGAACTCGGATCACTCGAAACTTCAACAGAATGCTTCTACAACTCCCGAGAGCTCCGAGATTCTTCACCGGCACTTCTAGCTTCACAAGACCAGGGATTTCTGGTATTTTGCTCTTGTTTTCGAGCTTTGAGGTGTGATTTCCGAACTAGAGTGCATGGGTATTTATAGGTAAAATTTTTGGCTCCTGTTCATCAGTAGCGCACCGTTACTTGTTTGGTTGTAGCGGTGCGCTACCACTTTTATGACCTAACTCGCCCACTGACATTAAAGGTATAGCGCACCGTTACTTGTTTGGTTGTAGCGGTGCGCTACCTCAAATCTGACCTAACTTTTCTTTTGTCGTATAACGGGCTAGCGGACCGTTACTACTTTCAAAGTAGCGGTGCGCTACTGCTGAATTATGTCAAATTTTTGCTTTTCTTTGGCACGTTTCCCGAGGCATCGATTCCTTCTTCGATCTTGTACTGTTTTCTCGCATAATCTACAGATAATTCACCGATTCCTGCAGATTCATAATTTTATCGAATCAGTATCGAAAACAACGGATAAACGCGCACAATCTTTCTGAAACAGGGGTTATCTGATATAAAAGATGTGTATAATTCTAAACACATCAAATATCCCCACACTTAAGCTTTTGCTTGTCCCTAAGCAAAAATCCTAAACACATATCAAACTTAAAGCATTAAACAATAACGTATGTTTTAAACAAATCTAAATATGAACTACAAAATTTTTGAATACAGAGGTTTCACAAGACTTACAACGTTCAAAAGGTTAATAAATCAAGAAAATGAAACGAGAAACCGAGAATACTTAATCAAAATTTTCTTACTTTTAAGTAATTAATTATGCAACAACAATACCACTCACTGAATTCACTCTTCTCTCGGATAATATATATGTAATTTCAAGTGAACTCTCAAAACCAGACTATGTAGCATTACTACTATAAGCTTGTACATCAATCAAATCTCCACCTAATTGTTAGAAATCAATACAGATAAAGAGGACTTAAAATGGGTAGGTGAGGTTTAACGGAAGGTTGTTTATTTACAAAGATGTGACTAACTATAGAGTTTCATAGTTAGTTTATTGGACATATATACAAATGAAATCTATGAAATGAACATCATCAGGCCTTAGTCCAATGGTTAGACAAGTGCGCGAAAGAGTGTGGGAGCACAGACCTGGGTTCGAATCTCGGGGGCTGCTACCATGCTTTATTTATGCCCGCCCTTATCTAGTGCACCGTTACAATATGAGACTAACGGTGCGTAATTGTGATTTTTTTTTTTCACCCACTTTCATTCTAATGACTCTTTTTTCGGTCAGATCGTCAAGACCATTTTATCGAAGAAGTAAATCAAGTCTTTTTTAATCCTGTAGTGAATATTACTTCCAATTCTGATAGATCGTTCGGCATTGAGCCTAATAGACCCTACCTCTATTAGAAGCGTGTATTTGATTTTTTTACATCTTCTCGTATAAGATCACTTTCTAAAATCCATTCCGGTTATCAGGTGACAAACGAATGGTTTTAGGCTCAAAGTGGTATCTAATGGTAATGGTGAATTTTTACAGAAAAGGTGATTCTAAGGCCTCTTTTATACTTGTATCAATATCTAAACCAAGGTCTTGAAATGTATCAAAACGTACAAGTTCTAAAGTAATGCAACACGTCGGTACACACACATGAAACGAAAGTAGTGTATTCGTAAGAAACACTTATAGGCTCAAATCTTACTGTCATGTGGTAAAGTAATGGTTAAAGGTTGTTATTGCATAGTTAATTTACTTATAAAGTTAAAAAAAATTATCTTAAGTATCTCGTAAAAATTTTCACAAAAACTTGATTTAAAAACCTACTATCCCGCAACTTAAAGAAACGTGTATTTTCAAATTTTGTATATTACATATCTAAATTGTTATAAACAGACGTTTTCGAAATATATATATATATATATATATATATATATATATATATATATATATTTCAAGTTTCTCAATGCTTTCAAGCTTTTCAATGCTTTTAATGTGTCTAAAGGATCGGGACAAGGTTTTTTTTTTTTTTTTTTTTCATAATTATTAAATAATAATTCCTCATCCCCACACTTGAAAGACACATTGTCCTCAATGTGTGAAAATGAGAAATGTAATTAAACACACTTGCAGAAATTAAAAAAAATGTTACTTCCCTGATGTGTTGCCTGTATTGCCTCGTCGTGATAACATCGTATGGCTCCATTCCTGTATACGACTCTTGCAAAATAATAAGTAACGCATCAAAAAGAAATAACATAACACACATAATTTAAAACACACCAAACAAAATGTAAATATATACAAACATATGAAGTACTGTCAGTATTCAGGGGAAATACAAATAGACTATGGTGGCGCTGGCTGATCATGTGAAGGGGTAGTGTGAAGGCGATCTATGATGATCTGAAGCATCCCCCTAATCTCCTGCTGCCCCTGTCTCAGCTGATCCTGACCCTCTCTGAGCTCCTGCTGCCCCTGTCTAAGCTCAGCCAAACTCTGCTCTAAAACCTGAACGCGATCTGTGACAGTGGCTCTAGGTCTGGGCTGTCTAGCTCTCTCTCGCTCGGGCACCTGATGCCGAGCTCCTGCAGGGGCCCCCTATGGAATAGGGCGTGATGGTCTGAAACGTGGTGGCTCACCCGGCTCTATCAGCTCCGGCATCTGTGCCATGTCCCTACTCGAAATGTAGGTACCCCTACCCTTTCTATGTAGATATGTCCTCGGGAAGTGATCAAACACCCCGAGACTCTCAGCTAGGGCGGTGATGTAACTGCCCATACAGATCCTCGATCCAGTCCCCCGTCCATGCTCTCTCTGGAGTGAGAAGAGTAAAACCATAGCAAGGTTGGGCTCCTGGCGCTGCACTATACAGTATAGACAAAATAACTCCCAATGCGTCACTTTCTCGATACTCATGTATCGAGAAAAGACGGTGCATGCGAGGGCCCTATGAATGACTCGATGAATAGGATCTCGGATCTGTGAGGCAGGGATCGTAGATCGATACTCACCATCAGCGACGGTGGACCAAAACTCTATCAACTGTGTCAACGTGACACAGCGTGGTAATGGGGTGTCTGACCATCCGATCAGACTGTGCGTGAAGACCGGCTGAGTGGTCTCCTCCAAAGTATATAAACCAATGTGGACGGCAAAATGGGCAATAGACATCGTATGTGTCTGCCGTCCTAGCACGAAGCTAACAGCTGCTGGGGACGAGAGTCGCGCTGACTCGAGTGAAAAAGTAGATAAGAACTCAATGGTGAGCTCTGAGAAAGACTCGCGCCTCTCGTCTAGCAGCATCCTCCAACGAGGAGTGAGCAACTCCTCTAACGCGGCCCGAGCACCCATGGTGCCCATCAGACCCCAATCGATTGTCCTCGCCACATGAGGACGTCGAGCAATGAGACGTTCCATAACACGTCGCTCGTATGATCCGGTACGAAAATCTAGGAGCGTACTCTCTGATATATCTGGCAATGGTGATGGCACTGGCTCCTGTAGATCGGGTAGGATAGCATCGGAATCATACTGTATCGTCCTACCCTGCACAGGCTGTTGCTGCTCCTGTACCGGGATCTCACCCTGTAGAGCCTCCTGCTCCTCTATGACAAGAGGCTGCTCCTGTACAACCGGAGGCTCCTCCTCCTGCTGCTGTACAGCGCCTCGTCTGCGCTTGCGTGTGCGAGATGGACCTGCTCCTGACATATCTGTAAAGAATGTAGGTTCGAGGGTGGTCAGTGGTGTTTGCAGACGGCGATGACGTTGGTGGTCGACGGTGGTAATGGCGGAGATGGAGGCGGAGGCGGCGGTAGTGATAATGGCGGTGGAGGTGTTCGATGATGGAGTTGGAAGTGGTGATGGCGGAAATGGAGGCGGAGTAGGTCGAAGGTGGTGGTGATGGCGGTGACCGGTGGTGGTTATGGAGGTAAGGGGTGGAGAAGAAAGGGTTTTATGTGTGTGTGTTTGTGAGAGACTGAACCCTGGTTGGGGTTTTTATTTTTCTCCGCTGAACTCAGTAGCGCACCGTTACATATATGGAAGTAGCGGTGCGCTATCCCTTAATTTTTCAAAAAAAAAATTTTTTTTTTTTTTATTTATTTTTTTTTTATTTTTAAAAAAAAAATATTTACATTTTTAAAAACAGATTTTATTTACAACAAATTCTAAAATTACTTACAAACCAAGGGATTTCCGTAATGTTTTCTTGTCAAGACCAGTTCTATCGATAATGTGCACAATGTCATCCTTAATCCTGTAATGTACGTGACTTCCGACCCTAGTGGAGCGCTCGGCATCCAGCCTAATCGCACCCACCCTCATTAATTGAACGTACTCACTTTGAGATTCAGTCTGACTTTGTTTACATTTTCCGGTATGTGTCCAATTCCCACATCCTTTGCATCTATCGTAGCGTTTTGCTCTACGCTTTATTGCACTCCTGGATGTGCCACAAAATGGTGTTATCTGCTCTTGACGTCTCCATTCCTTCCGTACCTCAGCAGTTAGGAGAAAGATTTTCTCCTTAATTTCTGTAGGTAGCCTTGGTTCTGCTAAATCTAAGCAACAAAGCAAATTAAAATCGAAAGGATGCATATTAAATCTAAATCACACTCTTGGATATTTTGTTGAATTTGTCAGCAATTCTGAAATCACCCGAATGGAGATTGAGTACGGGTGGTACAATTCAAACCTGCATATACAAAAACAAACAGAAAATCCAAGTAATATTAAATATAAATGACTCAAACACTAAATTAGACTCCTGTATAATAAATTAAAACACACATTAATTATCTATCTACCCTAATCTTGAGTTTTCACTCAAGATTCTAACCGCTGGTGATTGGTGTGACATCGAGACGAGTTACCTCCGCCTCGATAGTGTTAATTGGCCCTCCCAGGTAATGTTTCAACCTGTGTCCATTCACCTTCCAAGTGCTTCCATTTTCTTCATTCTGTAACTCAACTGTCCCGTATGGGAAAACTTCTTTCACTCTATATGGTCCTGTCCACTTTGATTTCAGCTTTCCTGCAAACAGTTTTAAACGTGAGTTGTATAAAAGCACTTTATCACCTGTTTTAAATTCTTTCAACCCCTTTAACTTCCTGTCATGCAACGCCTTTGTCTTTTCCTTGATATTCCAAGATCTCTCATACGCGGCATCTCTCAGGGCTTCCAATTCATGAATTTGGAAGTATCGTCTCTTGGCGGCCTCCGTTAAGTTGAGATTAACAGTTTTGAGAGCCCAAAGTGCTCGGTGCTCTAACTCAACGGGTAGATGGCAAGCCTTGCCATAGACAATCATGAATGGTGTAGTACCTAGGGGTGTTTTGTAGGCTGTTCGAAATGCCCACAATGCATCATCAAGCTTGTCTGACCAGTCTTTCCTGTTTTTCCCTACTGTTTTCTCCAGAATTCGTTTGACTCCACGATTTGCATTCTCGACTTGCCCACTAGTTTGAGGATGGTAGGCAGTGGAGAAACGATGAGTGACACCGTAGCGAGCTAATGTCTTCTCCATGATGGCATTACAGAAATGCGTGCCACGGTCACTTATGAGAGCACGAGGAGTACCGAATCGAGTGAAAAGTTTCTTGAGGAATTTGATCACTACTCGGGCATCATTTGTAGGAAGAGCTTGTGCCTCTACCCACTTTGAAACGTAGTCTATCGCCACAAGTATGTATCTATTTCCTCTCGAAGAGGGAAATGGTCCCATGAAATCGATGCCCCAAACATCGAAGATTTCGACAATTTGAATTGGGTTTTGGGGCATCTCATCCTTAGATGAGATATTGCCAGTACGTTGGCAACGATCACAGGTCTTAACAAACTCAATTGCATCCTTAACTACTGAAGGCCAATAAAAACCACAATCGAAAACTTTTTGTGCGGTAGCGTGTGGACCGTGGTGGCCTCCTGTCAATCCTTCATGCACATGCCTCAGAATCTCTAAACCCTCCTCTCTACTCACACATCTTCTCATAATCCTGTCTCCCCCTATCTTGAAAAGATAGGGGTCATCCCAAATATACCTCTTTGCTTCCCGAAAGAACCTTTTCTTCTGTTGGGTGGTCATACCTTTCAACACTACCCCTCTCGCTAGGTAATTTGCCAAGTCTGTGAACCATGGCATACCCTCCTTCTCAGCTGAAATGAAATCTATGTGCTCGTGAGGGAATTTATCACCTATTGCTTCTTCTCAAATCTCTTCTCTCTCAGGATCCTCTAACCGTGATAAATGATCTGCAGCTATGTTTTCTGCTCCTTTCTTGTCTCTGATTTCTATGTCGAACTCAGAAAGGAGTAGAATCCACCGTATGAGACGGGGTTTTGCGTCTTTCTTTTTAAAGAGATAACGCAATGCTGCATGGTCAGTGAAAACGATGGTTTTGGATAAAACAAGATATGAACGAAACTTGTCGAACGCGAATACTACAGCGAGAAGCTCTTTCTCAGTGGTGGTATAATTCTCTTGTGCATCATTAAGAGTCTTACTTGCGTAATAAATCGGATGAAAGTGCTTTTCAATTCTTTGACCCAAAACTGCTCCTACAGCATAGTCACTAGCATCACACATGAGCTCAAAGGGTAAGCTCCAATCGGGTGAAATAAGAATCGGTGCACTTACAAGTTTCTCTTTCAGAAAGTTGAAGGCTTTCAAGCATTCCTCGTTAAAGACAAAGGATACGTCTTTTTCAAGGAGTCGTGTTATGGGACGCGTGATTTTAGAGAAATCTTTGATAAAACGCCTATAAAAACCTGCATGACCAAGGAAACTGCGAACGGACTTAACATTTGTCGGTGGGGGTAACCTACTGATGGTATCAATCTTTGCTCTATCAACCTCGATACCGGCTCGTGAAATTTTGTGTCCTAACACAATTCCTTCTGTCACCATGAAGTGACACTTTTCCCAATTCAGCATCAGCTTTGTTTCAATACATCTCTTCATCATTTCCTCAAGATTTATTAAACACTGCTCAAAAGAGTCTCCATACACAGAAAAATCGTCCATAAACACCTCCATAGACCTCTCAACCATGCCTTGAAAGATGGCAACCATACACCGTTGAAAAGTCGCCGGTGCATTGCATAATCCGAAAGGCATGCGTCGATACGCATGTGTGCCGTATGGACAAGTGAAAGTGGTTTTCTCTTGGTCTTCTGGTGCGATTGGAATTTGGAAATATCCAGAAAAACCATCGAGAAAACAGTAGAATTGCTGACCTGCAAGGCGCTCGAGCATTTGATCGATGAACGGGAGTGGAAAGTGGTCTTTTCGAGTGGCATCGTTAAGCTTGCGGTAATCAATACACACTCGCCAACTGGTGACTGTTCGTGAAGGTATTAGCTCATTTTTCTCATTCATGATAACGGTCATTCCTCCTTTCTTAGGAACGACTTGGGTTGGACTAACCCACTCGGAATCAGAAATAGGATAAATTAGCCCAGCCTCCATCAGTTTGATTACTTCTTTCCTAACTACCTCTTTCATGTTAGGATTTAAACGTCTTTGAGGTTGCACTACTGGTTTGAATTCATCCTCCATGAGAATCCTGTGTGTGCAGAAAGTGGGACTGATTCCCTTGATATCAGACAGCTTCCATGCTATGGCATCTTTGTGCTCCTGTAGAACCTCAATCAACTTTCTCTTCTCCTCCTCCGTCAACTTAGATGATATGATGACGGGCAAACTTGACTCATCTCCTAAGAAAACGTACTCTAAGTGGGAAGGAAGGACTTTGAGCTCTAGAGGTGACTCTATAGGTTTGCTCTCATTCTCTTCCTTAACCTCACATAACTCCAATGGTTCCGGAATCGGCTCCGGATCGTTTTCTTCTATCTCGATCTCATCCTCTTCTTCATTCTCGTCTTCAACTAGATCGGCTCCACTAATGTAGTTAAAACAATGATCAACGCACGAAACGAAGGAATCTAGAAAATAAACGGAATGACAAGGATCATCATTATCAATATCTCTGGGATGTTGCATGGCTCTTTCTACCTCGAATGTGACAATCTCGTCACCTGCACGAAGTGAGATTTTACCATCAAAGACATCAATGACTGCCTTGGCGGTTCGAAGAAATGGACGACCTAGAATGATTGGAACTTTTTCATCAGCCTCCATATCAAGGACAACAAAATCAACGGGGAATACGAATTTATCAACTTTGACTAACAGGTTCTCTACAATCCCCCGAGGATATTTTATCGAACGATCAGCCAATGACAGTGACATTCGTGTGGGTGTAAGCTCTCCCAAACCTAACCTCTCGTAGAGTGAAAATGGCATCAAGTTAATGCTTGCACCTAAATCGGCTAACGCATGAGCTGGAGCAATGGTACCTCCAAAGAAACACGGGATGGTGAATGTGCCTGGATCGGTTAATTTCTCAGGTAGCTTATTCAAAACTACCGCAGAACAACCTCCAGTTAATGGAATGTTTGAAAGTTCACCTAACCTGTCTTTTCTTTTAAGAAGGTCCTTGAGAAATTTGGCATATTTAGGCATGGTTTTAAGTGCTTCAATGAATGGAAGATTTATCTTTAATTGCTTAAAGATTTCTAGAAAATGACCATATTCTTTAGCATATTGCTGTTGCTTAAGGCGAGCAGGGTATGGTACATTCGAACGATCAACCAAAGGGGATGGCTTAACTCCTACTGGTTTTTCTGTCTTCTTTTCAGCTTGAGGCTCTCCGGTTTGTGCGGTACTTGCTGGGTCTAGCCTCTCTTGCACCTTACCGGGAGTTTCCATTTCAATTTCTTCATCTACCTCGTAGTCATCTTCTGTTTCTGGTTTTTCTTGAGCAACTTCTGGTAGAATCCTGCCACTACGAGTAGTAATAGCTTTAGCTGTTTGATTAGCTGGATTCTGGTAGGTGTTTCCCGAAAACTGACCAGGAGGTTTCTGGTGTAGTTGTTTGGAGATATCACCTAACTGTCTCTGAAGATCTAAGAGTGAAGATTGTTGGTTTTTATTATGAAGTTCTTGGTTTTTGTTAATTTGATCCTGATTTCTAGCGAAGTTAGTGAGTTCGTTTAGAGTTTTCTGAGTAACTTGATCTTTCGCCATTAATTGAGAAAACATCTCCTCAATTCTTCCTAGATTTGATTCTGGACCTTTGCTTTCTTGATTTCCCTGAGATGAACTTCCTGTTGCAAATTGATTTCCCGAACTTGAGCTTCCAAATTGACCTCCTTGATTTGAATTAGCGAATTGATTCCCTTGACCTGAATTACTATTAGAATAGAAACCTGGCCCTCTCATTTGGTACTGATTGGATGAATATCCAGGCGGATTTCCAGACGAACGGTAATTACTACGCCAATTAGAGTTGTTATTAAATGTGTTGGTGTTGAATGGGTTGTTGGGAACTCGGTTCTGACCTGCTATAAATTCAACTTGTTCCAGGGTAAGTGTTGGACAATCTCCAGTACGTGCCCTCCTCTGCATACTTCACATCTATCGACCTTTTTCTTGATCTCATTGAGCTCTTTTGTGAAAGTTTTCTCCATCCGATCTAGAACAGCAACTACCGAAGGATCCAAGCCAACTTGGTTTACCCCTCTAGTGGTCGAAGAGGTGGTAGTCACAGGAATTGATTTCCTGCTGGCAGCGCTATAATCCATATCAGAATGAGCAAAACTTTCAAAAAGATCGTTACAGTCAGCAACTGTCTTCTTTCCTATAAGTTGTCCTCCAGCCGAAGTGTCAAAACGGGATTTGATTTCTGGGGTGAGACCATTGTAGAATTTTTCTACAAGTGCCCACTCTGACAATCCGTGCTGTGAACATTTAGCAAGTAAATTTTGAAATCTTTCCCAGGCAAGATGATAAGGTTCATCAGGTTCCATCCGGAATGAATGAATCTGATCGCGAAGTCGAGATGCTTTGGCTGGTGGGTAGTACTTTGCTAAGAAGGCATCTCTAAGACCTGTCCAGGTGGTGAAAGTTCCTGCTGGCTGCGAATCAAACCAGATGGCTGCGCGTCCAGCGAGAGAAAATGGAAAGACTTGAAGGTAACGGGCATCAAGGTTTACACCTTCGATAGAATAAGTGGTACAAAGACGTGTGATACGGTTAATGTGAGCGGGTGCATCTTCATCGTCACGGCCATGGAATTGGCAAGAGTTAGAAATAGCAGTCATGATATAGGATGGGATTTGCCAAGATCTATCGTTTGGGATTTCGGGAAGTGTGATGGGTGAAGCTTGACCGGTGAAACCGGTTGTGGCTTGTTGGTAAACAGTACGATTAGCCATTCGAGCTTTTATTTCTGGACTCGGAGAACGTGAAATTTTGAAGGAATCGGTTTCTGTTGTTGTTTCTGATTCAAAATAAGGATTTTCAAAAATTTGGAATTCACTTGTGTTACTTGATTCTCCTTCCTGATTGTTGGTACGGTGAAAGAATAAGAGTTCAGGATCGTAGTGTGGTTCAAATTCAGGTGGTCCTTGTGAACGTGTATTGTGCATAAACTAATAAAAATCAAACTACGAATTGGATATAAACAAATAAGCACAATTTAAGTAAGAATTAATTACAAAAATAAAAATTGCACTAAAAATAAAATGCACAAACAAGATCACACTAATGTTTAAAATTTTTTTTTTCTTTATAAAAAAAAATATAAACAAAGTAATTAACGCGATTGCAAAAGTGATCCCCGGCAACGGCGCCAAAAACTTTGATGTGCAGAAAGCGGTTTAATAAAAACAGATTAATTTAACTCTAATTTAGACACTCTAAATTTTAAATTTATAATTAGACTCGATCTTAAAACTAAGCCACACAACCGGCAGTGTACCGATCAGTGTAGTATAGTGAGAATTAAGTCCGGATATCGAACCCAAGGGAAAACAGTTTGAACTACGTTAATTATTTTGTTTATACTAAGTTTTGTACACAAATAAATCTTTTTGTATTTTTAATTTAAAGGGGGGTTTTTCACTTGAAATATTAATTTAAAATGAATTTGTATATTATTAAAACAAACATTGATAAAATAAAACTCACGGGAAAATAAGACAAGAAGCGTCGAATTAAAGAAAATAAACACAAACACAATATATTAAGTAACAATTAAACAATCAACAGGTAACAATTACAAAAACAACAGTTTATAACAAAGATTTAACAATAATGATAAAGGACTATCCAGGTTAGAATCCTACTTGTTAATAACATGCTTTCTACCGGGTAATTGTGTGATTTGAAATCGGGATCTTTAGATATTAAACCTTTAAAGACGACTTAGGATTCCTAATCATTCTCGGGAATACAACTATGTGACTTTGAAGGTTTATTTTTATTACCGATTTGCTAGATTACTTTACAGTCGTCTAGTGTTCTTGATAAATGTTTGAAAACTTACTTCTTAACAGTTATAAGTCTAAACAATTTAAGAAAACTTGGTTTGGTTTAATAGATAAATTAGTGACAATTTAACTAAAATGACTTCTTACAAAACTCAATTTTAGCAATACACTATATTTAATCTATTAATATTTTTATACCTTACGGCGTTAAAAATAGTTGAACATTAAAACTGGATTAATTTGATCATTATTTCTATGGTTTATTTCACAATATCCCCACATGATTACCCAACCCATTTAGGATTTTGAATATCAACATAATTCATTTGATGAAATTACTTTCACTAGAATTAATGTGAAACTAATGATCAAAGTAAAAATCAAGTTAAAACATTCATAAATACCAAAACATGCAACTTAGATTATTTACTTAACAAGAACAATAACAATCACACAATACCCGGTAAAAATCACACATTAACAAGTATTCATCATAACCTAGATAGTTTCAACGTTTAGCTACACATATTTATTACAAACATAAATACACAAAGTTTGGAAATACATACAAACATTATTACTTACAAACGAAAGGTTATAGAACTCGGATCACTCGAAACTTCAACAGAATGCTTCTACAACTCCCGAGAGCTCCGAGATTCTTCACCGGCACTTCTAGCTTCACAAGACCAGGGATTTCTGGTATTTTGCTCTTGTTTTCGAGCTTTGAGGTGTGATTTCCGAACTAGAGTGCATGGGTATTTATAGGTAAAATTTTTGGCTCCTGTTCATCAGTAGCGCACCGTTACTTGTTTGGTTGTAGCGGTGCGCTACCACTTTTATGACCTAACTCGCCCACTGACATTAAAGGTATAGCGCACCGTTACTTGTTTGGTTGTAGCGGTGCGCTACCTCAAATCTGACCTAACTTTTCTTTTGTCGTATAACGGGCTAGCGGACCGTTACTACTTTCAAAGTAGCGGTGCGCTACTGCTGAATTATGTCAAATTTTTGCTTTTCTTTGGCACGTTTCCCGAGGCATCGATTCCTTCTTCGATCTTGTACTGTTTTCTCGCATAATCTACAGATAATTCACCGATTCCTGCAGATTCATAATTTTATCGAATCAGTATCGAAAACAACGGATAAACGCGCACAATCTTTCTGAAACAGGGGTTATCTGATATAAAAGATGTGTATAATTCTAAACACATCAAATAGCCCTGAGATATAGGTGACTTGCTGATCCAGTGCGCACTTGCTCATGTGAAGAACAGATTCGGTTTTCTCAGCCCAACGAACAAAGGCAACAGCACCTCCAGTGCCATCGAAGTTGACCGGTTTGCAGTCTAGAAACTACTTGTAGGTGCACCCTGCACATACGTTATAACATATGAATGGCATTAGCATCTCTGCTAGAGATATCCAATTAGGCCACGGTATGTCTCAATGACTAGGTATTACCGTGAGGTGGATTGTTATTGCCTTGGTTAATGCTTCCGCTCGTTCCTGGCTGAGAAGCTGCATACTGTGCTATGGCCGCAACAATGACTTGTTGTAGCTCTGCCTCATTGGCAGGCATGCGTGTCTCGCGTCTCGGCGGCATCTTCTAAAAGATGGTTTAAGTTGGTCAGGCCATAGTAAAGCTCCCATGTTATAATACGTAAGTCAGGTCATAATGTAGCGTACGTATATAACGATAGTAATAGTAAAAGCACATAACATCTCATGTTATCAATACATCACAAATACCAATCACACACATCCCATGTCATAAAAATGCAAATAAGCAATCAAGCGAATCAAATATGATGAGAATACTGCGATTGCCATATATCGAGACCACATAGTAAGTGTATCAGTACATCCCAGTGTCATACAATCATCAATCAACTAGGGGCTACATCACCCCTGTCCAAAAACTACATCATGTCAATGTCAAATATGTCAAATACAAGTCAACAAAAGTCAGAATCAACTGTAGTCTCCAAAAATGCTGTGCAGTCCAACAATCGCCGTCTTCTCATCCTCGTCTACCCAAACAGCACTGATGAGCTCTATACAGATGGCGGTGGAGGAGGGGGAAAGTGGGTGTAAAACAAACGACGTAACAGGAGCCAGTCCTCCTCCATGGCTCGCTGAGTACGAATGATGGAGGCAACCTGCTGCTCTAGTGTAAAGAGACGGGCAGCATAATCTGGAGGTAAGGGTCGAAATGGCTGCAGAGGAGAGTGTGTCTGACCATGGAACTGGCATGGTGGCAGCTGAGCTCTCTTAAGCTCCTGGATGCGCTGCGTGTGTGACTCGTGCTGAGCGACAAAAGACATCAAAACGTCCTCGATAGTATACCCCCTGTGGAAAGAATGGTAGGGGTCAGTAGGTGGCATACCAGAGTCCGGTGCCCAAAGGAACGGCTCACTGGTGGGGTCAAAAGGTGCCACGTGAAATGGAGCAACAGAGGGTGGAACAGATGACATCTGGGGCATGAAGGGAATAGACATCGGTACATGCCCAACAGGATGGGCTGAAGAACCCTCTCCAGGCCTCGCTGGAGGTACAAACTGAGGAACCTGAAAAGAAAAATCAACATGTCGTGTAACAGGGATCTGAGGGGGAAAAGGTGGAACATCTTCATCAGCAGGTATCCAACCGTGCTGTGCATGCTCATCTGGTGGATCCATGTGTGCCGTGAACAGTGCATGCCCGGGCTCTAGTGGAATGGGATCAGGTAGGGGAGCAACAAAAGGGTGAACAGGTGCAATGTGCTCAACAGGATGGTCTACAGGTATATCAACAACAGGTAGGGGAACAACAGGATCAACAGCAACATGATCGCCCTCTAACAAAGGAACATCTACGGGGAGATCATCAACAAGTGGGTCCGCTATAACAGGCTCAAAAGGGATGCCAGCATGTACGGGGTCATGCTCAAGTATGGGGTCTAGAGCGGCTGCCTGCTCAGGGGCGACGGCAGGCTCAGGGTCAACAAAAGCCATCTCGAAGTCAAACTCGGGGTCGATAGGATCTACGGGGTCAGCTAGATCCTCCATGGGCTGATCCATAGGTATGAACTCGATATCACGATCTGGGTCGTATCCCAGGGGAAAGATAGGATCAGAATCCTCTATGTCATCATGGTCAAACGCAAAGCTGGGAATAGGTGCAACAGAGGATGCCTGGTCAGGATCAGAATCATGCGCAAGGTGATGCGCGCTCAAAGTGTGAGAAGGTGCGGATGCCACAGACTCGAAGGAGTCTGGGACAGGAGAATGCGCTGGCGAATCCTGAGCGGGAACGTCAGCGATCATCAGAAGATCGTCCGCAGGAAGAAGGGCCTCGCCCTGGATCTCATCCTCAAAGGGCTCATCCTCAAACAGGTCAACATCGCCGTCAGCCTCGGCGTCAAGAGGAAAATCATATGCTGGATAAACGGCTAAGGGTATAGGAGCCGGAATCTCTACTAGAGGTAGGTACTCAGCGGGAGGGTCATCTGCAAGCTCATCAACACCGTCGGGTAGTGCGAAGGGCTGGAAATCGTCCTCGTCAGTACTGGTATAGTCGGACGTGTACACCTCGTGCTCGGAGGATGTGAAGTCATCAGATACAGTAGGTATAGGTCCTGTGGTGCCCGAATCGTCAGTACCAGCCGAATCCATGAGTCTGTAACATAAACACAAATATGCTCAAATAATCAGTCATACAATCAGATAATCACATAAGTCACCACGTAAGGTATCAGATAATTCTCCTAGTCCCACTAGCCTCCCAGTCTCCTAGACTGCTCTATCAACTACCTCAACCTCTCAGATCGAGCCTCGGTCTCCAATACCGAGCCTCAGTCTCCAAACTGAGCCTACTCTTCCTAGTCCCACTAGCCAATCCTCCTAGTCCCACTAGCCAATTCTCCTAGTCCCACTAGCCAACTAACCTCGATCTCTCAGACCGAGCCTCGGCCTCTCAGACCGAGCCTCGGCCTCTCAGACCGAGCCTCAGCCCTTCCGAACTGAGCCTATAAATAATAAAATATGCTCAACATTTGTTTGTAAAAAGTTTTGGATCTGGACTTAAGTGGTATGCAGAAAAATGTTTTCGTGAGAGCCCTAGTGATCATAGTCTAGACTCGAGACAGAATCCTAGTTCGCTATGATCAGAGCTCTGATACCAAGCTGTCACACCCTGGCTTTGCGGAAGCGTGGTTAATTTTGGTGTGACTTCTTAATACCATAGCTTAATCATAACCAAGCTATATGAATTAAAAACATGCAAGATCATCCATTAAGTTTTGAAAACCAAATACAGTACCATTGTTTTAACGGGAACATACCCTAACAACCATAACCTTGTTCAACGAACATTACAAACTATAACATAAACATGGTTTAAGGATTGTGTCTTGTCCAGGAAAGAGACACATCCCCTAAACCCCGGATGACCTCGGAAGCTAGTGCAGCGGAAACATGCCATACCGTGCCAGATCTTTAATTTCCTGAAATACATGTAAGTTGAAAAATCAACAATAATGTTGAGCGAGTTCATGTGTAAGTGAGTATGTAAAACACTTGTAAGTATAAAAGTTCCCTGGTATGTAGCAGTGTAAGGAAAAGAGATCACCAATGGTTTGCAAGGCCATTAGTATGTTGTGAAGTGCAAGTAGGAAGACTCAACCTACCAGATTTTTGCGTCGGGTACAAAGTCACTCAAGGTCCGTTCTGTTGGTCCTCTTAGAGGTCCGTTCTGTTGGGCCTAGAGTTGGGCTCGCTACACCCAGATAGATCTACCGCTTACGTCCCTCGGTGTTTCTGCCTACCCACTCACATGATCTGAGTAGTAAACCTCCTTACGCTAACCATACCGTGTATAAAGTACTTGTAATCAAAGTAACATGTATTTCACCCCCGTAGTTAAGAAAACTGAAAAACAGTTAGAGAAAAGGGGACATGAACTCACAGTGAAGCGTCTCTACCAAGTATCTCCTGCTCACGCAGCTGGGCGACGACCTACATGTGCTAATTTCTATTAGACGGACGGCCGTGCTTTAGCTTTATAGTTTAAGTCTTTGGGAAATAGTTAGACAACTATTTCGTGTTTACGTTCTGTATATACTTGGTAGTTAATCTCCTTCCCAAGGGTGGGGGATTCAATACATGTGCGTTCAAGTTAAATCATTAAGTCTCACTTAATATATATATACATTTCCAATTCCAAAATATAAGTATCTTTCTCAAAAATATTATATTTTCATTCACATAATTTTTCTCCAATAATACGTTGTTAAAATGCGCGTTCATAAATATTTCCGTAAGTGCTTAAGTTACGTTTTAACAATCGAGTGGTAATATAATTACCGGTGTAACTTATATATATTTATGGTGAAAGCGTTCGCATTATTTTGGATTCGTTAACGTTCGTAGATATTATTTTTACTCTAAAAATAATATTTATGTATTTTCACAAAATAATCATAAACAGTGTGTGACAATATATATTTATCACGTTAAATTATGTGAAAATCCCACCTCCGAATATTTAGTAAATAAAGTCATGGCGAAATTTATATTTCGAAAACATGTCAAAAATGGTTCTAACACTTGTAGTGTAAATAGTTCTAAGTGTTAGGTTTTTAGAAAAATTTCGCCAGAGTTTCCTCTGTAACTGGAGGTGGCCACGCTTTTAAGCGTATCATTTTCTTTATCAAGTTAAATCAACCAATGTTCTCAACATTATCAAACAACTTTTCAACATTTTAACTAGTCAAAGATAGACATAATCGCAAAATATACGAACTTGTGGTTTGTCAAAAAAATATGTAGTAAATCTCTTTACTTTTAATGGATCTTTTGTGTAAGTAATCCGATTTTGTAAAAACCTCGTTTTTAGAGAAAATCCATCTTTACAACTTCTAGTAGCATTTGACAAAACTAGTTCTTTGTCGGATCTTTTCATTTCACAAGTGTTTACACACTTGTGGTTTATAAAAATCATGCTTGTTAGTATAAAATCCTTCTCTTTAAAATACATGATTTCTTTGATACGTGGTTCTTTGAAAATACCACTTGCAGATGCGTAGATCCGCTAGTTTTAAACACTATTGTACAAGTTAAAACACTTTTACACAAGTAAAACATTTTTACACCAGTTCATGTTTCATGTGTGGTAGAGTTTCACCTTTTAATCCTTGTTACTTCTAAAATAGCTTTGTGTCATGATTCAAGAACATGACTATACCGGGTTAAACGATGATCCGAGCTACCACAACATAGATCGGGTCTAAATAACCATACATTTCAAATACTACAACATTTACACAACATATATGCTATTAACCACCATTTCTAGTGTTTTAAGTAAACTTTTGTTCATCATTTAGCATTTTAACGAGATTTAACCAATACAAATCCTTTTAACCACTTTAGAATAGTTCAAAAACGAGTTTTAAACATTATACCTCTAGCTCAAGGCTAGGGAAGGATCTTGACGAAAATGGCGTGGATAAAAGCAAAGTAGAGAGGTCCTTCGCGTTCCGTTTGCTCCAAACCTCCTAATACGCGACCCTTGATGTTTGTAGATGCTTGGAATGATGATGATCAAACTCGAAAATGGGTGGGTGGTTATAGGGGGGTTCGGCCGAGAGCTCTAGAGAAGAGAGGGAGAGTGTTTGTGTGAAGTTGTTAAGTGATAATGATCAAGTGTGTTAATCTCTTAACTTATAGACAAATCATGAGATTATTACCCAAAGGTTAATGTGCCCCCTAGATTTTAAGCATACAAGATCTAGTAAATCACATGGTACAAGGGTGGGGTCACTTGGTGACCGATTCGGTTAGGGGGGGAGGGTCCTTGGTTCGATTTTAACTAGCCATTAGGTAATTAGTTAGGGTAAGTTAAGTATTAACTTAATTACTAAAGTGTAGTGTGTTACAACGGGTGTTAGGGTAATCAGGGACCCTAACTGGCTCAGAAAAATATAAATAGTGAAAATAACAATATTCTCATGTTCCGGGTATAGTCCGGTTGTTCGGTTGGATAGTAATCCGTTAAAGCGTTAACAAAGCTTTAAAGTGTCGTTATTAACATTTTTAGTGACACAACTTATTTCCGACACTTTGGAAAGTGTCTAGTAGTATTTTCCCCATGTTTTGGCACTTTACTAGTCAGCTAGAAGCTGGATTATTTATTAAAGTGCTGTGTTTTGTACTTAAAGTACGTTTTAGGCACATCCGGTCATTGTAACTTATCCCTAGAGACGCAGTTCTACAACCCTTGTATCCCTACACTCACCACTAGTGTAGCAAAAATATTTCTGGCTCATACAGGCCTTAGAGGCAGCGTATGCCTGACGCCGGCTTTATCAGCATGTTCAATAGGTTATCCGTTATAGTGCTACTGTGCTTTTTGTGCATCATGGTTGTCACTAGGGTTCAGCACGTAAATAATGTAGTGACAGCAAGCAAGTATGATGCAAGTAAGTACATGTATCAGATATCAAGTAGCAGTTCATCAGCTAGTTCAAACAAGCACAGTAATTAAGCAGAAATTAATCATTAATTAAATCGTACGGATACCTGGTTTAGTGAGGGTTGTCACACCCCACCCCCCAAAAATCCCTCTGAGGTGGGCGGCCCAAACACTCCACTTACCCCACCCGGTAGGACCCCCACTTTGTCAGCACTACCAACTGTACCTTCCTTGGGAATTTCATGCAGAGGATCAACAACGTGGACTGCATTAAAATCATTGCAATTAAATTCCAGAATATTAACGGCCGGTTCAACTAATGGCTCCACCACCCTAGGAACATTGGAACCACCCTCCGCCGAAAACGACTTCCTAACTTGATTACCTATTGCCTCGGTATCATCACAACCATGCACCCGCTCATCCAACTTCGACTGTTCGAGATCCCGGCTCTCAAACTCTCTAACCGAAGAACCCGGGTCATTAACCTC
This sequence comes from Helianthus tuberosus, assembly GCA_030545235.1. NCBI lineage: Eukaryota > Viridiplantae > Streptophyta > Magnoliopsida > Asterales > Asteraceae > Helianthus > Helianthus tuberosus. Next base: position 154,875,913 of record CM060416.1, on the reverse strand, counting down.
TTCACCGACTCCGGGATCCTTATCCGGCCAAACCTCTTCGAACATACAATCCGGCACCCAGTCTTCAAGTTCCTCCATAACCCAATCCCTAAATTTCTTATCCTTCCATTTGAGGTCGACTTCTCCAGAGATTCTAGCGCCTACGTCAACTAGGACCCCAACAACGTTAGACGAAAGGTCCCAATCACTGGGAGAAAGTTGAGAGCCTCTCACCACTTTACCGAAATGCCCAGCCACCTCATCGAACACCTTGTTTTCTGCTAGGTGCAGCGGCACACCGTGGATCCTGAGCCAAGCGATTCTCTCGTAAGCCAGGGACTGCCCTGACCACAAATCTAACGATACGAACCAGTCCTTCCAACGGTCCAAGTTCAGGAGGAAATCAGAAGCAACAACTTCATCTTCAAAGGCCAGCAAAAGATAAAAACCCCCCAAATAATAATACTTGACACCGGAGACACCCCCTTGTCTGAGAATCACCCTCAAGTTAATCAACGTGCCAAGATCCTTGGCTCTGCCGACCACCGCACGACCTTGGAGATCAAAGAACGCGCTTGTCTCATTATGTACAGTCACTACCTTAACAGGAGACTCCTCAACAACCGCTGAAGGCTTGGGAACCCCATTGTTCAAAAGAACCGAACTGTACGAGCGGCCAATACTTGCAAACGCATCGAAACGATTATGAGACTTGATACCCTCGACCTTCTTGTTACTAGCACGGTTTGAGACCGGATCGGCCTGAACCTCATTAACCGGGTCATTCTCCTTCGCAAACCTAGCACGATTAATCTTCAGTTTAAAACTACCAAGCTTAAGCCCTTGCAACCGGCCTTCCAGATCTCTCCAATCTTTAACGCCTTTGAAGCTGACAAAGCCGAATTTAGAACCCTCCTTGCTCCTCTTTCTAGCAATATATGACCCTGAAAGGTCTCCATATTTACCAAGAAGAGTGGCCAAGTCCCAAGGCCTACATCCGTCAGGAATATTGTCTACATAGAATTTAGTTACTCCCGTTGCCATCGAAACAGAGACCAAAAGAAAGGGGAAGAAGCAAACCGACACCGGCCAACCCTGGTCGCGAATGGACTAAAACAGGGAACCAGTTAGAGAGGGAGGTTAGGACAAGCGACGCAGCAGCAGCGTAACGAGAAACCTCACCCCACTAAACAGTTGACATGTCCGTCGTCGAGCAAACCTAGGGCTCCGGCGGTCTAGAGAGAAAAAAGTGTTTTCTTATAACATCAAGGTTTGTTGTGACACGGATTTACGGGGTCCAACTCAACCTTCAATGTCATAAAATCAAATAAGTAAATAACAAGGCTAATATGATAAAACTGTTTGCACTAAGTAGATTGGTTTCATCTTTCTAAGAAATATCATTTAATTTGTTTAAAAGAGAGTTTAATGCTAAATTCTACATATTAGAAGACTGGTTTCAAGATCAATTCCCGTTGACGTTCCACGGTGTGATCAAACTCATACCCATAGTGCTTCCTGACTGCTAACCAAGCTTATAACCTCATTGTTTAGCTAAGTGTATGTTTACAATTTCTCATTACCGTGCGGAAATAACAAAAATTAGAGAAAGTTGAAACCAAGATTACTCTGGATTTCATGTCAATGAACTTGTTAAATTTTGTATCCAAACACACTAAGGGTGGAGGGAGTGGTCAATCACTGGTTCACTGGTGAGTGTTTAAGTTATTTTCTAGCCAATAATATCATGCCATATCAAGTCCCCACTCCACTCCCCATTTTACATTCAATCACTGGCAATGGTCAAACACATGGGGAGCGGTAAAGAATTTTTTAAAAAAAATGTAATTGGTTGAAAGGGGTTGGGGCCCACCATTCACCCTCTCTCTCCCACCTCTCCCTCTCCTTCACCGAGTCGGTGAATACTCACCGCCCACACCACTTCTCTCCTCCTCCCCACTCCCCGATTTAACCCCGGCATCCATTCACCGATCGGTGAACTCGACTCCCCGATAAACTCCCTGCATGCATACCGTCCCCCCTAAGGAAGTAAACTCAAAAACTGCAAGTGTTTTGCAAGAAAATATGTGCACGTAAAATTTACTGTCAAAGAACTGTGAACTTTGATTTTTTTTTTTTTTTTGAAATCAGAAAGTTTTCTATTATGCCCAAAGTAGAGTAGCTTTATGCTAAAAAGAGTAGCTGAACTTCCATTATTATCCCAACAATAACATCATGCATTTTAGTAAACTATAAACTTTAGCTGCTTTTAGTATTTCAACTTATAGACTATTTGAGTTCTACGTAAACCTGGTGGTGCTTAGTATTCCAAACCATAGTAGATTTACATGTTTTTTTTCCATAATTCAGAGGTCTTAATTAAGTATTTTTAAAGTTAACATAATCACTAAACCACTTCTTTCTGACTCCGACCGTCCCTATGGCTCATTGGCGCAGCAGAGGGGGGGCGGGAGGGGTACCCGACCCCCCGAACTTTTCGCTCATAGCGTCCAGTATGTAAGTTTTCGTATAGAATTTTTTAGGTATATATGTTTTCGACCCCGGTCTTATAATTTTTTTTTTAGGTATATACGTTTTCGACCCCGCGGTCGGAAATCTCAAGCTTCGCCACCGCTATGGCTTAAAGAAACAATATACAATGCCGCTATTTATACGTCCCCTTAATTTAAAAAAAAACTTCAAAAATGAAAGATGTAAAATTCGGGTTGGGGAGCTCTATAACATCCCTTGGCATATTTTACAAACATTTTTAAGCACTATTTTCTTCCCTTGTGTGATCGAATTTTTTATTAAATTCTTACAAGTTCATAATTTCTTTTTGTTATTCACCAACTTGTGTTGACAACCTATAGATTTATCAAGAAAAAAATATTGAGAACAAATTAAATTATATAAAAACTGAATAAATCAATATAACCCCCAAACACCACCTAATTCTTAATCAATTATTTGATCATCTAATTCCAATCATCAAAATTATTCCAATAATAATCACCCCACACCCAAAATCAAAATCCTCAAAACAGAACAATTACTTTGACTTTTTACTGTAAACCTTAGTATTTACCAAAATCATAACTTAAACATTCCAACACCCTTTTACCCCTTTTAGCATTAGGGATGAGCAATTCATTCCTGGTACCGGTGGTACTGAATTTACCGAACCGGGTACTTTTTCGGTACCGATTCGGTACCGACTTTTAGTATTTTCGGTACCGGTTCGGTACCGGTTTTTACCCTCAAATACCGGTACCGAACCGGTACCGGTACCGAACCGTACCGAACCGGGTATATTCGGTACCGGTACCCACTTTTGAGGATTTTCGGTACCGGTTCTTTCGGTACCTGACGGTGCTCATCCCTATTTAGCATCATCAACTTTCATATCCACCTTTAACAAGTTTTACTATTAAAACACATCAAGTAACAATTCCTTTTTGTTATTCACCATTGTTATGACAAATTTCATCAAATATATATATATATATATATATATATATATATATATATATATATATAGGGAGAAGATCATGCGAGAACCACCTCTTATTGCGAGAACCGCGAGAACCAGTGTGAACACATGGCATTTTTGTAATTATAACACATTTATAATAAAACACGCGCATTCCTCTTTTTTTTACTGTTCTCTGTTTTAGGGTTTCAAGAGTTTCACCAGTTCACAGTTTTCACAAGTGGCAGAGAGGCGTTCATGTAGGTTTCACGGCGGCGAAGGGGCTTCCACGGTGGTTTTCACGGCAGAGAGGTAGTCGCCGTTCACATATTTCACGGCGGTGGTAGTCGACACAGTGATTACGGTGGTATATGGCATCATCTTATTCATCATGTGTCGATCCTCATACATCTGATGATCCACCTCATACATTGTTCCTCCTGTAAGTCTAATCGTGCCATTCATCATACCATTGTTCCTCCTATAACTCTAATCGTGCCACACTCCTCGATTATTCTGATTATTTTGATTATTTTGTTTGTGTTGCCCTAATTTCGAATGGAATACTCGATTACGAATCGAGGAAGAACATATCATCTATTATTATGTTCTTACTGCAACAATATCGATTATAATACGAATTTTGTAGCAATAACCTCAATTATTCGACGAATTTTGAAATGTCTGATGGTAAAATCCATATGACGAACAGTTTATGGTGTATTGTTATCGCTTTGATGAAGACGAATTACTGATGTAATCGAGACGAAGACGAACTACAGAGAATTGCTGATGCTTGAGAACTGAGAACTGCTGATGCAATTCGACTGTCGGACTTGAATTTTGTATAAATATACCATCCTGCACATGTGCAACACTTTACCATTACCCTATAACCATCACCAATAATCTACAACTTGCACATGTTCATCACGTTACCATTACCAATTCACGGCGGCATCCACGGCGGCTGCATCCGTGACGGCGACATCAATGGCTTCCTAATCGACGTTAACACATCACTCCTACCACCACAACGACAACGACAACTACTCCGACTATAACTCCATCATCGACGTACTTCAGTTGACTAACCACCGTTCACGGCTAGTTCATGTGATTATGTTTTATTATTGAATCTGAATTAATTATATTATTGCTTGATTTAGTTTATGTTTTTTAATCACATGTATCTTTTATGTTTAATTTGTTTTTAAGTTTTATTTACATGATTATTTTACATCATGCCAGGGCTGTTGGAATATATCGAAAGCGGTGACCATAGGTGTGAGATAGTGGTGACGGTGGCATGATGTGTTTTGAATTGGGCCAGTAAACAAAACTGATGTCATTGATGTGTTCGACATAGTGCTCATTTGAACAGAATATCAAACATGTAAGCTGGAGATTTCTATAAGAAGAAAAAGGTAGTCAACTGCACAGTGATGGCTACATTATGGATCATATGGTCGAGCAGAAATGAGAATGTATTCAAATTCGTGCAGATTTCAAATGCTAGAAGACTGGAACAAGTCAAGGAGTGTACTCTGTTGTGGATGAAAGTCATAGCCAAAATGGAGAATTAGAGCCAAAATGGAGAATTTAGTGACTGAAGAGTGGTACACCAGTGGTGTAAATGTAATAGAAAATTAGGAGTTTATATGTTTATTGTAAGCGTACTTCTCTATTAGTGGTGTAAATGTAATAGAAAATTAGGAGTTCATACGTTTACTGTAAGCGTAATTCTCTAGTTCCTGGCTAGAGTTCTGGTTTGAATATATGGCATCTTGTTCTGTTCAAAAACAATATCGTTATATATAAAATGATAATGCTCGTGTTATATATAAAATGATAATGATCGTGTGCATTGTATTGACATGGTTACTGTTTCGCACAATGCACATGGGCATACATGTTTACTGTTTCACTCCACATCGTTATTGTTTTGACCAATGCACATGTGCATACATGTTTACCATTTCATTACACACGGTTATTGTTTCGAACAATGCACACGTGCATACATGTATATTTTTTAATTACAAGTAATCCGTTTTCCTTACATATACATCAACATATGTAATGTGATACCGCATACGTAATAGGGTACCACATACGTAATATGATATAAATAAAAATACAATATTTCAAAATATACACATGCATTACCGACATGTTTATTGTTTTTTATTAATGCACATGTGCATTACCAACATTAACATAGTTACAACAAGTAAATATAACACCCTCGTCATAAGAATCACATAATCCGTTCAAAAATCATTATTGCACATATGCACGACCAACATATACTATACCAAACAACACATTACATCCTAAATTAACAAATATAACCATCTGTAATACATTATACAATACCAATATATATGTTATTTCAAACTATGCACATGTGTAGTACCAACATTCCCTCTACCAAACAACATAATACATCATATATTCACGAACATGATCATTCGCCTCTGATAACGACAGTTTTTTGTTGCTATCTTCACTCTCATGTTCTTAAGTTGCAAGTCTTGAATTTCTTTATCTTTGTTGAATATGCAATCAAACTTCTCACCACTCCCTTTATACGTCTCAATATGTCGCATAGCGAACAACCTGCAATTTGTGAAGTAATAAAGGGATTTTGTTTACTTGTTCAATTTTTTCATAGTGATTTCGCTCACTTGTCCTCCTCTTTATGCTTTTTTTTTCTTCTTGTGCACCTACATGGGATATATTTAATGTGTTTACATAAATGATATCATTTAAAATGAAAGTAATAAAGGGATGCACATGTGCATAAACTCCCAACTACATCATCGAATATTAGTCAACCTTTTTTACCTCTTTGTTTAACCGTTGCGTAATCATCTTCCATTGCATCTGACATTTTTTTTGACTCTTCATCCCTTGATTTCAAAACGAAAGTTACCTTCTTTGATTTTTTTTCCGTTATCGATCTACGATAATAAACAAAACAAAAAAATATGATTAACAAACATACAATCTCAATGAATATGTACATTAACTTTAACATTATCATTACTATATACACTATGGACATGTGCATCAACATAAATTACATTGTTAACATATTCTGACAAACTATGCACATGTGCATAACTATGCACATGTACAACAACATGAATGATCTTATTAACATATTCTGGCAATTTATGCACATATGCCTAACTGCACATTTTCATCCGTATGACTGACCTAATTGACATAATCTGGCAAAATATGCATTTGTGCATAACTATGCATATGCATTAACATTACTGAGCTTATCAACAGGTTTGCTTCCATAAAAAATAATAGACAAAACAAAAGTTAATTTCTTCGATTTTTACCTCTTTGTTTAACTGTCGCGTAATCATCTTCCATTGCAAGTCGCATAATCATCTTCCATTGTTTAACTGAATTCATAAAATTAATGTGTTTGCGCGAGTTATAACATTTGAAAAAAACGGATAATGCACATGTGCATAACCGCATATTGCATCATTAACAATACTAATATTAACAGTAAGTTCTCAACACTTACTAACCTTTTTGCTTAACAGTCGCATGCTCGTCTTCTGTCGCATCTGGCATTCTTTTCGACCCTTCATCTCTCGGCTTTAGGACAAGCGTAACTTTCTTTGTTTTTTTTTTTCCATTTTACTGTATACAGTGAGAATGTATATCAACTTTAATTTATATTACTTTGTTAGTATGTTAGTTCAAACTACATATACAAAATCCATTATACATTCCCAAAATCCGCTATACATCGGGCATATGCATCTATACAACTATGACCATGCAACTTCAGATATGCACATGTGCATACATATAACTATGACATATCAACAATATATATGAACCAACACACTCGCATAATTATAACTATGCAACTACACCTATGCACATGTGCATACATACAACTATGAAATAATTTATCAATATATACATATGTTGCCACATTATGCACATGTGCATACCTATACATTACCCAAAAAACAAAGTCGGCTACAAATTATAAACATAATTTATCACATGATGCACCTGTGCATACCAATCAAGCATAACACCAAAACCACAAGTAAACCATAAGTTATCAGGAAAACCATAAGTTATCACATTATGCACATGTGGATTCCAACACGTTATGCACATGTGCATACCAATCAAGCATAAATACGAACCAAAATCATAAGTACAACCATAAGTTATCACATTATGCACATGTGCATTCCAAATCAAACGCGAACACATAATCGTATGAACTTACATTGGCTGTAATCTACTTACATCTACTTACATTGGCTGTAATCTACATGAACAAGATTATGCATATGTGCATTCCAAATCAAACACCAACATATAATCGTATTAACCTTACATCAGTTGTAATCTACATTAACAAGATTATGCACATGTGCATTCCAAATCAAACACTAACACATATGCACAACATCGGCTGTAATCTACACAAACAAACATCGGCTGTAATCTACACGAACAATATTATGCACATGTGCATTCCAAATCAAACACAAACACATAATCGTATTTACATGAACAAAATTATGTACATGTGCATTCCAAATCAAACACAAACACGTAATCGTATTGACCTACATCAGATGTAATATACATGAACAATCACATAATCGGCTGTAATCTACATGAACAAGCACATAGGAACTTTGTATGAACTTATATAATATGAACTTACCTCGCCGATTATGCCGATTATGACCGTCTTTTGCCCTAAATCGATTCGTTTTGACCGTTTTTTGCCCTAATTTCGACCCGGTGACTAATGTGCGGTCGACGATTGACTAGCGACGATGATCGTATGGCGTATATTGATGATGAACCGCTGGAATTGTGAGTATCGGACTGATGTTTATGAGACTTTTTGGGGAAGAAATCGATTGATTGGGAGAGTTGTGCTTGGTTGTGGTAGTTGTTGGACGTGAAATTGTATTGTATATTATGGTTTAATTGAATGTTGACATCCGTATCATTTGAGCGGGGAGCGGGTTTTTATATTTTTTTTATTATTTACAAAATTGCCATCCGTTCACATTGGTTCTCGCGGTTCTCGCAATAAAGGTGGTTCTCGCATGAACCTCACCCTATATATATATATATATATATATATATATATATATATATATATATATATATATATATACTAGTCACTTACCCGCGCGATGCGGCGGGAGTGGCAATTTACAATAGTATAATTGTTTACCATTAGTTTATCCGTCGTCTCGTGATATATTGTATAGTACTTAAGTTAGTTTTCTTATTCGTGATATGATGGCACTGGTTTTTCTGTTAATACGTTTTAAGAAGAAAGAGGTTGCAATTACATTATTGGTTTAGACAATAATACGTTTTAAGAAGAAAGAGGTTACATAATTGGTTTAGACATACTTGTATGTATAGTGGGAATTCCCGCGCGTTGCGGTGGGTGATTCTATTTTGTCGCCTCGTAGTTCGTGTTTGTGGTGTGTATAGGGTGTTCTTGTTGAGATCTCATAGAATGGTCGCATAAAGGTAGCTAAAGATTTATGGTGGACCGTTTCAATGATTGAAAAAAGTTTGAGACCTAAAGTGTTACTAAAACCCGTATTACAAAAAGCTTTTTTTTTTTTTGAAAATTCCGTATTACAAAAAGCTAATCCTAAAGACTTCGTTGAGCTGAAAAAAAAGGTAGCTTATATTAAAAGAAATGTAGCTGTTTCAGGTCCTAAGCATGTTAATCATTTCCTTATTAATGGGTCAAATTGGTTAATTGGGTCATATCTAGTTTATTAACAATATTAAATTTGATATAACATCCGAAACACTAATCCAAGTTTCCCTAATAGTTGTATAACTGGGACCTACATACATAAATGGAAATATGAAAGCAAATACAAACCACATGTAAATACATATCAATTTGTATTAACAATATTAAGTTCGATATAATTTTGTTCAAGTTCTCTTTCAAAAGGAGATGGTTTTTATACGTCTTCTAAAAATCTTACGAAACTAATATCAAATCTTAATACAATTTGACCTTAGGACGAAAATGGCATTTTACTCTAAAATGTAAATTTGAACTCATTTGTGCATGTTTATACTTTATAGTAATAAACAAAGAATAGCATATCAAGAATATCATCATCAGTAAGAGCATTAGCATGTAGGCTTCTTTCTGCAGACATATCCTACCCGTCGTATAACGAAGAACCATCGCCGCCAATATCCACATCATCAACGCTTCTGCTAATAAGCGGGTTTTGTTGTGACGTATGCTGGTAGAACGAAGGATACATCAACGGCCCTAAATGCATGGGGCCCATATCATGTAAACCGCAAAACGTCTAGTTTTCGTCCGATCCACCCTCCCCCTCCCCATCAATCAGTTCACATAGAGCTTCTCCAATATCTTGAGGTAACTCCTGAAACAAATGCATACAAATAATACACACACACATATATATAATACATGCATGAATGTACATATGTATGTATGACATTAAACATACCTGGCAATCTCTGCTAATTTTAACCGGTTTATTTTTTTTTTTTTTTTTTTTGAACGGCATTTTAACCGGTTTGTAGTCATTCAAAGGATTCTTTAAATGAAGAGTTTTCTAAAACAGCAGGTCATGTAACCGTAGCCATTTTAGTTAAAACTGTGACCCCACGGTTTGCTTCCGCCATATCCATTACTCCAAACGTTGTCTCGTCTCCAACCAACCGACGACATCATCTGGGCATACCCTTGAAAGTAGCCGCTCATATTGACACTATATACTAATATCACCTTACCAGAATTCTGCAACACACGTGTGCTCACTGTTAGAAGGTTCTGGAAATATTGACACAGAAGAGAACGAACTTAGTCAACTTACATGATACTGTCTTCTAAGTGATAAACATTATTTACAGAAAAAATAAAAATAACTAAAGCACGCTTACCTGGCGTTCTACTATAACGCGAGACAACATCCCAGTAAGTATGTCGGTATTCATGGCTTAAAACTTACCCAACCAGCCGTTTACCTTTACATTTGTCAATCAAATACTTGTGAACCATCTTTTATCATTTAAAATTTTTTTAGTACAAACTAACGATTTTGAGAAGAAATAAAAACGTTTAAACCGCCATACCAAACCTTACCATTTCGGCCAGTTTAGTTTTCGAGCATCCATCATCATCATCGAGCATCTTCATCGAGCATCCATCATCATCATCGAGCATCTTCACGGCCCATCATCATCATTAATCGAGCGAAACAACAATAAAATAAAAATCCATACAGATTAGTCACCATAACAATCAGAAAAGATAACAAAAATAACAAACACTAAAACCAATTTATCGATTTACCAAAAAATACAATATATGAAGCATCATCGTACCTGAATGAAATGAGATCTAGAAACGGATTTCCCAAGATTAGATTAACCAAAGCAACAGCATATCTGAAGTATAGTTGTGATTTATGGTGGTATAAAAGGACGAATGTTAAATTCACCCAGTTGTGTCGGTTCGTCCATAAGTAGTCTTTAATCCCACAACACCACAAATGGACGCAGGAATTCGAATGGAGCCTGGCATTTAAAATTAAACTTCTAGGAGTATGAAACTTATAACAATAAGTAAAATCAAACACAACATTAATACAACCTCCAGCATCCGATCCAAGTGCAGCAGGACATATTCCAGATGCTACAATAGCTGCAGAGCCTGATGAAGATCCACCAGTATACCTTTGTGGGTCATGTGGGTTTCGAGGTGTCCTGTCATGGCAACAAGATAAAGACACACACGTATATATTTTGTTTCTTATAGTTACTTGAAAGAAAAGCTTACCCATGATGAGGATTCATTCCCGTGTCTCCCATGCCCAACTCATGCATGTTAGCCTTCCCAACAAATATGACACCACAGCTTCTTAACTGAGATACAGCAACCCCATCCTTGGTAACAGGGCATATGTCGTGCAGCCATGTTGTGCCACCTGTCGATCATAAGAATGAAGTGATTTTGCTGAAAATGAACTTTGTAGTTAAAAGATATACATACATACCATTTGATTGATGAGGATAGCAATCTATGTCATCCTTGACAGCCATGAAAATGCCATCCAAAATAGACAAAGGATTTCCTGTTGAGAAAATATAGATTGAGCATGCATCATGTAGCAAGGTTGGTCAAACTGTAAATTGGCAATACTACCATCCTCAAACCTTTGAGTAGATGCTGCAGCCTGCTTTCTTACTTCCTCAGGATTAAAAGAAATTAATAGAGGCGTTCGGGCTTTGCATTCCTCCACCGCTGAAATGACATGCTCAGCAACCTATTCAATTAAGGTAGACGACGTTTCTTAGTGGAATTAAACAAGAGTCCGAAACATGGGGACACCTGAACCTACCATTGACGGTGTTGTAAGGCCCGACCTATAAGCGTACGCATAATCACGGATTTTCCAGTAGCGGAATTCAGAATTCCAAGTGGTAGCAGGATGGTGGTGTGGAAGACACCTAGAAGCCGCTTCAACTCGATCTTGTGGTTTACCATCTTCTTCAAGATGAACCACTCGATCTTGGAGTATGCAGTTATGTATATGCATTATATTCATGAACCATCTTTATTATTTTAAATTTTTGGATACAAATAACAAACTAACAATTTTGAAGGGAAAAAGCTGGTTCAAACTGCCAAATCTGAACCGTTAAACTGTCAAATGATTCAAATCTCTAAAACTGGCCGGTCCCGCTGGTGGATGGCCCACCCATTCCGGCCAGTTTGGTTTATCGTTTCCCAATTAAAGATCAAAATTTTGAATATAGAGATTAATACCTATTACTTGGGCTAATCCAAGTCCAATTCCGATTGAAGAATAGGTGAAGGACATAATTGCAGCAATAATCGAGAGCCATTTCGTATGAAAAATGTTGGGTATTTGAGAAGCTATTATTTGAATGATTCCAAACATAAGCATATAATATTTATGCTCGAATTCGCAAGCAGCATCATGCCCTTCTTTGTGGAAACAATTTGATTGCTTAATTGCTCTGTAATCCAGAAAAAATAGTTCAAAGGGCCAATATTTTATTTATAAGCTAACACAATGTTCAGATAGAAATGATGGAAAAAGTTAGAATACCTCATACAGATTGCTGATGTGATAACATATACAACTCCGGTTTTGAATAAACTGAAAAAAAAAACCAAGCATCCACACACCAATCCATTCTTATATCCTGAAATCAAAATCACAAGAGATATTTAATTTAATGAACTTGAGAGTGTGGAACTATTGAAGCTTATTAGTGAAAGAAATGAAAATGAAGAACATAACGATATTGGTGAATAATATTAATGGGCGTTGAATAACTGGAAATGATCTCTTTATATAGAAAGATTACAATGAAAAGAATAAGGTAAATTGGATGTTAATAATCCAAAGTTCCAAAACGATGATAATTCATACTTACAACGTGACCAATGACACGGCTAACTCTCATTTTCGTTGCCGATGGCGATCCCACGCTAACGAAGATGTAACCCCATTTGCTAACTTTCATTTATGCCATTTTGAAACAATTTACAATATTACTGATTGAAATCAAATCAGTCAAGTGTTCATTAGGGGCACCCAAAGGTTAGTTTTCCGTTATAGTGAGATTGTCGCTGGCAACAAAAGTGGAAGTTAGGAGTGCCATTGGTCAATGGTCACACTGTCAATATGGATTATTGCCAGCCAATGCGTCATATTATGGATCATTAGAATTCAATTTACCAAAGCATAATGATAAAGCCAACAAACGAATAATAATGATAAAACATTAATAACTATCATGATATTCAAACCAGAGATACAATAGTCTATGCAATTAATATCGGTGGGATAACAGTTATCGGCCCTCTACAACAAAATTACACATTTTATTTGTAGAGAACCTGAAGAGTACCTGATTTAGGGCTCAGTGTCGTCACAATTTTTTGTTTCACCTCTTTCTTCATTCAAACAATCACTAAACAAACCGCATAAACATCAAAATCGCTAAAAAATAATCCATTAAACAATGTATACAATCAATTAAACAAAAATAAACGATTCAGATTAGCATAATCCTCGAGACTTACACAAATATAAGGCGTTTAATATCAACTGTACGTCACTGAATCACTAAACAAACCATAAAAGCATCAAAAACGCTAAAAAAACTACTCAATTAAACACTGTATATGATTGATTAGACAATAAAACAATCAAGATACCTGAATAATGAATTCGCGGAGAACAACTGAAGGAGAATCGCGTTTCGAGATTTAGGGTTTCAGAAAAGTGAGCCTGTATCGAAGAGAATCGACCCAGATTGGTCATGTGTCTGTTGATGAAAACCTAAATCAATAAAGGATAACGTAAATCAAGTAAATCAATTATAGAATAGAGTGTTGATAAATCAAAGGATACATAATTCTACCAAATGTGTTGTCGCTTGGACAATCAAACCTGAAGAAGGCTAGATCGAAGCGAGGAATTGAAGGTTTCGAAAACCCTAGATCCAGATCTGGAATCCAGAGAGAGAGAGGTGCAGGGAAGCGGGCAAGTTTGAAATGTTTTGAAACGAAAGAATTGAAACCCCAATGGTATCCCGTGTTTTTTTAGTGAAGGGTATTAGTGGAAAGTGATGTTTTCTGATGCTTAAAAGATTTGTACATCATGCTTTAGGGGTGTTTTAAGGGAATTTTTATGACTTTAAGAAGTCCTTCGGATATGTATTATAAAGGAGTATAGATATAGATATAGATATAGATATAGAAGTATAGATATAGATATAGATATAGATAAAGGAGTATAGATATAGATATATATATATATATATATATATGTAGAGGTTCAACTAAGAATTTAATCTTCCCTAAGTTTCCTAAGAAGCAATCTTGAGCTTACATGTGGCAATCTCATTAATTTAGGTGAAAGGGTAATATTGGAAAATGCAAATTTCAAACAGATCTGTACTTAGTTTTAATCACACGATTTTCATTCCTTCTTTCATATTTTTCATTCATTCATTCATTGAGCTTCATCATCTGACCACATCTAATTCAATCGCAAATCTCAATCTCAATCCTGCTGAATCGTTCATCGTTTCATCGATTTGCCGGTACCTGCAAGATTGAGATCAATCCTGCTGAATCGTTCATCGTTTTCATCAATTTGCTGGAACCCTAGCTCCTCTGTTCATTCATTGATTTGCTGATTTATCCTCCTCTATTTTAATGATGTCTACTACTGTCGATGGTAAAATACCTTCTAGTTTTAATTTCATCTACTTTTTAGGTTTTTAGTTTTGATCTAAGTTGTGCTGGTTTTTATTTAAAAGTGTAGTTCTGAAGTTGTGCTGGTTTTTTGAAGTTGTGCTGGTTTTTTTATATTACATCATATTTTAAAGTGTAGTTTTGTAAAGTTGTGCTGATATCTTTATTTTGTGCTAGTTTGCCTGGTAAAGTTGTGCTGGTTTTTATTTAAAAGTGTAGTTCTGAAGTTGTGCTGGTTTTTTGAAGTTGTGCTGGTTTTTTTATATTACATCATATTTTAAAGTGTAGTTTTGTAAAGTTGTGCTGATATCTTTATTTTGTGCTAGTTTGCCTGGTAAAGTTGTGCTTGTTTTTTGTGCTGGTTTATTGTTAAGTTTGTGCTGATATCTTTTATTTGTTCTGGTTTTTTGATTTGTTCAGGAGTTCGTATCTGTCCAACTACTGGTAATCAGTATTATACCCCTATTGTTCCAGATTCTTCCAAACCTGTAGTTGGTATGCATTTCCAGTCAATTGATTCTGCCTTTAATTTCTATAAGAAGTATGCTAAGTTATCTGGGTTTGAGGGTCGAAAGCATACTCAATCTTCAAAAAATGGTGTTGTGATTAGAAAGTACTTTGTTTGTGCGAAAGAGGGTTCAGCGACATCCTGTGCTGTTGACACGGTAAATGATAGTGTTGGTGCTGATAAAAAGTTAAATGACCGAAGGATGAGACCTTCTAAACGTACCGGATGTAAGGCACACATCCGTATGTCTTTAACTCCACAAAATACTTATAGAATTTCTCATGTATTTGAGGAGCATAATCATTCTTTTGTTGATGAAGAGGATTATCATCTTTTAGCTTCGTCTAGAAAGTTGACATTCACTGAAGAGCAACTGCTTTCTGATTTTTCTGAGATCAATATTGGTCCAGTTAGGGCATTCAACCTTATGAGAAAGATTCGTGGTGGATTTGATAAGGTTGGAGTGACGTCTACTGATTGTAAAAATTTTAAAAGAGATATTAATTTGTTCATTGGAGAGTTTGATGTGGACATGGCTGTCCAACGTCTTATGAAGAAGTAGCTGTATTTGCCGAATTTTTCTTGTGAATTTTATTATGATGAAAAAGGTTCTCTTGCTGGATTATTTTGGGCTGATGAAGAAATGAAACTGAATTATGAGGTCTTTGGGGATGTTATGTATTTTGATGCTACGTTCCGTACGAACAGGTATTTTTATTCATTTTTTGTAGATCATTTATTCATATTTTTATTAAACTAGCACAATTCAGCAAGCAGTTGTAATATAATCAATTCAATTTTTAGGTATGACTTGGTATTTGTTCCGTTCACTGGAATCGATAATCATCATCACAATGTCACGTTTGCTGGTTCTTTGTTAGCATCTGAAACTGTTGAATCATATAAATGGCTTCTTCAAAGTTTTTTGAAGGCTTTTGGTGTTGCACCTAAGGTGGTTGTGACTGATCAGGACGCTGCAATGAAAATTGCCATCCGAGATGTTTTCCCAGATACCAGACATCGTTTTTGTATGTGGCATATAATGATCAAAGTTTCTGAAAAGGTAACTTTCTTAAACCAGCACAGTTTTACAATGTTATAATTTTTTAAACCAGCATAAATTATACCAGCACACTTTTAGCATATAAACCAGCACACTTTAAACAATCCATTTAAACCAGCACACTTTAGCATATAAATCAGCACACTTTTAAACCAGCACACTTTGGCATATAACTCAGCACACTTTTAAACCAGCACACTTTCTTTAAACCATCACAGTTTAAGCATCATAGTTTAAGTTTATACATCAACTAGCACACTTTAACATATAAACCAACACATTTTAGGATTTGTTTGCTGTTTTAATATACTAATTATTTTTTTTTTGTTATAGGTTGGTACTGAGCTATCACAAGATGAGGTTTTTAAAGATGATATATGTGCTGTTGTATGGACTGATGCTCTTGAACCAGCACAGTTTGAGACACAATGGTGTGATTTAATGATTAAGTACAACCTTACTAGTAACAGCTGGCTGTCTGATATGTACAACCTCAGATCAGATTGGATTCCTGCATACTATCGTCATGAACATATGTCCGGTCTTATGCGTACAACATCTAGGTCTGAGAGTGAAAATCATTTTTTTGGTCAATTAACCAACACAAAATTGTCATTAGTTGAGTTTTTGAGCCATTTTGATACTGCAATGGAATCTCAGAGGTTTAAGCGCAGCAAACGTGATCATGATACCAGATACACAGAACCTGCCATGAAAACCAATTATGAATTGGAACTGGAAGCTGTAAAGATTTATACTCGGGGGATATTTTTTGATGTTCAAGAAGAAATTCGACTTGCTTGCAAGAATTGTATGTGCAGGCGTGAAGAAGAAGTTGGTGATTCAATTAAGTTTTATATTCTACAGGTCAATCTTCCCGGCCTTCATGAGGTATTTATTTATACCTTTAGTAGCACAAACATGTTCTGCTTTTTACAATACATTTTAAGTAGCACAGTGATTTATGTTTACAATTAGAAATATACATATATAAACCAGCACACTGATCGGATTGTCGCGCTCCGGTCAAAGATAATATTTATAAGCCCAAATTACCCTTAACAAATAGCTAGTGGTAGCAAGGGGTCGATCCACAAAGAGTATGTGGTTTGCGAATGGATTTACTAGAACTAAAATGGTTGTCACAATTTATGAAGCTTGCTATTATATTCTTGTATTTTTGTTTTTTGAAAGAAAATATGAAGTAATCTAAAGGAATTGGTTTAAATGGATAACAACTACCAATTGACAATTGTGATGAAAAATTGGTTACTAAACAATAAGAAGTAAAAGGAATCACACCCGGTTTCGGTAATTGCTAACTTATGGTTTCTACAAGTTTTAGGCTTCAACTCAAATGCATACAATTAACGGATTTAGTGTACCGTGACTTAGGTACTAATAACTATCAACGTTTCAACGAACGGACAAGAATACACTTTGTAATCAACACAAGTAAATCCTAACCAAGACAACGCATATTACACATAACCATTTCATAAAGTCATAACTTTTAACATCGCTCGACAGTTTATGAATTCGAAACAAATGTAAGCTATTGCCAAAGGTTTCTAAAATCATACACAAATTGTCACAAATTGAAGCAAGAACAATTCAAAACCATAAATTAAACAACTACCTACACCGGGGTGAAACCAAGATGATTAGCCGCTCACGGTTGAAGAAGCTTGATCACCGGAAGAATGAACCTTGACGGAAGTCATGTTGGAGCTTGGAGGATGGAGAAGGATAGATGATGAATATTGATGGAAGATGGTGGTGGAAGGATTATGTTGGAAGTGGGTGATTGTGAACCGTCGTTGGTCCTTTGACATCTTTTCTTCTTTGATGATCTTCTAGATTCATAGCCATGGAAACTTGGGGCATTTACTCCTTCTTCAAGAGCATGGAGTATTCAATGCAATTCACACTTTTTGGGCATTAATTTCTTGGTGGACTTTGATCACCTTCTCCATGTGTACTCCCATGCTAGAAGACTTTGGAGTTGCTAAATTTCTCCAATTGCTGCTCTCTTTAATGTTCTTGGCCCTCCCAAAGACTAAAAACTCGTATTTGACCAAGAAGACACTTTATCAATCATTGAAAGCATCCAAGACAAGTTTTTCCCCGGTTTTGAGTTCCCTTGCCCGTCCCCGACGCCCTTGGAACCCATCCCCGACGGCCTCTAGATTTCGCTGTTTCGTCCGAAACTGTTTTCTTCATAACTTCTTCGTTATAGCTCCGTTTTACGCACCGTTTTCGCCCACGTGCTCGTAATTCAACCCTCTATCATAATATATTTCAATATCTTCATGTTAACTCCATTAACATTCCCTAAAACACATCCAATCTTCGTGGTTAACCCGGTCTTTGTCATTTCTCATCTCCGGTTGATCCAATTCACGTCCCAGTGCTCCATTAAGCTCCCAATTAGCTCCTTAATCTTCACAAGACCTACAAAACATAATTCCATTAAAAGTAGGCTATTCAAGATTAAAAGCCATATAAAAACATAAACTTAACCATAAACGAACACCGGTTTTCGACCACGTATCACATCCCCACACTTGTCTTTTGCTTGCCCTCAAGCAAATTCTGTTTTTCACTTTCGCTTCGGTCGAACAATGAACACACTTCCCATTCACGAGACAAAGTTAAGGTCCAATGTCATGCTAAAGTTCAAATTTTTTACAATTCGAAATATATCTAATGGTAATGTGATTTCACATATACAAATGGTTACCCAAGATTAACTCGCCCATAAATCTAACAAATCATACATATCCCTCACAATGTTCTCTCCACTCGGCTTAACATTTGGCTAATATATAATGTATTAGCACTTTAACAAATAATCGCTCAAAACCGATTAGAACACATACCCGCATAGGCTTGCAACTCAATCATTCTCCACCATCGATCACGAATACTAAGCACAAGTCATAAGGTCTTTGAAAGGGTGGTAACGGGGCTAGGGTTAAGGGTAGGAAATAGGATATTTTTAAGTGGCTTAGGTGATGAAAAATTCGATTTTTATTACAATGCAACTCAAGTAAACTATAAACATCAACTATAAGGCAATGATTTTCACCTTTTATTCAACAACTAGAAACACATATTTTTGTTCTTTTCTCAATGTCTTTCTCATCTTTTTCATAGTTTTTTTTTTTTTAACGAATAAGTAGAACTATACAAACTTTGCTCAATAATCGAATTTCCATCACACGGGTTTAAACAAAAAGGTTTATGGTTGTTGTCTAAGTGGGTTGTCAAATGAAGGTTTAGGCTCAAAGTTGGCTACTAGGGGATAATTTTTGGGTAAGGGTATAAGAATGGTGTAACAGGAAAAAGGTTCACCTAATGCCTTAATCATTCACGTGCTCGTATTCGGTCTATGGTCTCAAACGTATCAAAAGATGCAAGTTCTACAATACATGACTAATGGTCCACTCAAACAAAGAAATATGTGTATATATGATGTATAAAAGTGGCTCAAAATCTCACTTATAAGGGTATGATATGTGATATGCACCAAATGCTAGTTCCTTAGGCGAATTATTCCCAAATAACCATCCGTTAAATACCCTTCATGCTATTAATTTGAACTTGACCATGACAAAAGACCAAATGGATTGTGTCATCCCTTGTTGACCTAACTACTTGTGCTTTTAAGATTGCTTGTGAAACAATAAACTTTTGAAAAATTTTTGAAATTTTTTCCCCATCCCCACACTTGAGGTAAACATTGTCCTCAATGTGTAGTATTTAAATGAGCGGGTCAAAATCTAAAACTTTTACTACTCCCCCATCCCCACACTTGAGGTAAACATTGTCCTCAATGTTTAAGAACTAGAGTTTTAAAAATGCACAAGGGATGTGACACGGCTATCCCTCCCAAAGTTCACCCCGACTTTCAAACATTTAACCAACAATCCACTTATTATTAATAATCAAGGTAAAATGAAAACGCATGCACCTGATTTTTGTTGCTTGATGTCCATATCTCCTTCTTCTCTTCAAAAAAATGGTTGTCTCGTGAACATCATGTGCCTACAAATTCTAACCCTTGTGTAGAAGCATGCTTCTCACAACCATCAAAATTTGTTAGTTACCTAATTCTACCATTTTTATGATAAAGTTTTACTAAGCCATGCATTATTTTACCTTTATTTATGTGGCAAAACAAATAAAAGATGAAATAAAAATAAAGCACACAAAATAAACAAAATAAACAACACAAAACATACCATACCTTTGATGTTGTAGATACCCGGAACTAAGAAAAAAAAATGAAAAACAAGAAACTTGATGAACTCCCTTTAAAAACCCGAATTTACACGTCTTAAGATCTTGCAAACTAACAAGAATTGATGAAAACCGTGTTTGGGGTTTTGTTCCTCTCGAAAAAAATACTCAAAATGGACTCAAAAATCAGTTGATTTGATGGAGGATTGAAGAAGTTATGAAGGTTTGAAGGTTTTGTGTTCTTAGAGATTTTTTTTTTTTTTTAAACAAATTTTTTTTTTTTAACGAAAATATTTTTTTTATTAAAAACATTTTTTTTTACTAGAATTTTTTTTTAAATGATTTTTTTTAAAAACAATTTTTTTTTTAAAAACGAATTTTTTTTTAATTTTTAATTTTTTTTATTTATTATTATTATTATTATTTTTTATTAAAAACGATTTTTTTTTAAACAATTTTTTTTTAAACAATTTTTTTAAGCCCGTCGCCGACGGCTAGAAGCCCCGTCGCCGACGGCTGCTAGCCTGAGCAAATTATTCCGACGGCTTAAGCTACTGTCTACGGGCTTTGTGTGCCGACGGCTGGTTTTTGTAGCCCGTCGCCGACGGCTTTGAAGCCCGTCGCCGACGGCTGCCCAAAATTTAATTTTTTTTTTTTTTTTTTTGCAAAATATATATAAAAATATGGATTTTTTATAAAGGGACTATGTACCTTAAAAATTCCTAAAAAATATTAAAAATCTTTTTGTAAAAATTTATTAGCTAAAATTTTAAAATTAAAAATACGAAAAATCGTAACGATTCTACCACCCCCTAAAATAAACGTGTATTTTCCTCAATGCACAAAACGAAATCTAAAACATACCTTATGTCTTCAAGAGTCGTTTATGATGTTCGGACTTCACATAATCAAATAAGGTTAGTAGGAAACGATTACGATAATATCTAAAATACACAAAAAATTAAAACTATAAACAATTCTAACTAAAATGTTACAATAACAAGCCTAACTCACTTTCGTAGGAATCACGGTTGCATTTAGCTTATGCAACAAGCCCTTTTAAACCCCCCAATAGCTTAGGAGGACGAGAGGTCTCGTGAAGGTTATATAGGGAACACACCCACAACGTTCATTTAACTACTAAAATAAAAAAAAAACAAATAAAAATACTAACTCTACAACTATCATACCTGATTTTCCTCTCATGGTGGTCGAAGTGCACATTTGCCTACCGAGTTTCCAACATACGCTCGGTAATTGGCATGCCGGATCCATTCTCTTTTTATTTTGCTTGGCATGCATATTGTACAACTTTGGGGTCGCTTCTTACTAAACTGGCCTATGTCTTGCAACGCCACCCTTCGAATCCTTATACCCGGACCTTCATCCTCAACTTTGTTGGTTGGAGTGATAAGTATGGGAGAAGGATGGATATGAACGTGAGCTTCTTTCGGATCCGATTCGTCTTGCGGTGTCATGTCTTCCGCTCGGTTCAAACATTCATTTTCTTGCTCAGGAAGATCGATAACCTCTTCCACCACATCATCATCTACTATTGTACCATTGGCCCAAACCTCTTGGTCTCGTTTAAGTTGGGCTAATTCCTCCGCTAATTGATCCACTCTCTTTGCCAAGGCTTCATTAGCTTTATCTTTCGCCTCAAGTTCCTTCTTCAGTTCCATCTTAATCTCTTGATTTGAAGTAATGATAGCATTCATGATTGCATCGAGCTTGGAACTTATTGAATCTTGAGGTTCTTCGGATGCCGGTTGAGGGTATTCATTATAATAATCATCATACTCCTCCCGGTAACTTGAGAAATGTGGCAATTCGGGTTCATAATTGTTGTAATCTTGATATGAAGGTGGCTTGTAACCGGACTTTATTTTTCCTTTCCAAAACACTGGATCTTTCCAAAACACTGGACAATCTTCATGTATGTGAACTTTTCCACAACAAGGGCATGACTTTTCTTGCTCCGGTGGTGGAGGTGGTCTAGTGTATGGATAAGGTGAGGATGAACCATTGAAATCTTCATAATCCGTCCTCCTATAATCAAACAATCCGCTGAGGTACTCTTCCCGTTCCTTGTTGGCTTGAACTTTTTCGTGGAAAACATAGCAATCTTCTAAATAATGCTCTCCGCTTCCGCAACACTCACACGGATCATCATCCACCCAATTCATATTGAAAGATGGTACCTGCAAAACATGTTCCTGCACAAACAAGCTCGACCACCCGAAGTAAAATCACAAATATACAAGACAAAGGAAAGAAAATAAACTAAACAACTTAAACAGATAATCACAAATTTCAAACAATAATCCAAACACAAAGTGCACTAACTCCCCGGCAACGGCGCCAAAATTTGATCGGATTGTCGCGCTCCGGTCAAAGATAATATTTATAAGCCCAAATTACCCTTAACAAATAGCTAGTGGTAGCAAGGGGTCGATCCACAAAGAGTATGTGGTTTGCGAATGGATTTACTAGAACTAAAATGGTTGTCACAATTTATGAAGCTTGCTATTATATTCTTGTATTTTTGTTTTTTGAAAGAAAATATGAAGTAATCTAAAGGAATTGGTTTAAATGGATAACAACTACCAATTGACAATTGTGATGAAAAATTGGTTACTAAACAATAAGAAGTAAAAGGAATCACACCCGGTTTCGGTAATTGCTAACTTATGGTTTCTACAAGTTTTAGGCTTCAACTCAAATGCATACAATTAACGGATTTAGTGTACCGTGACTTAGGTGCTAATAACTATCAACGTTTCAACGAACGGACAAGAATACACTTTGTAATCAACACAAGTAAATCCTAACCAAGACAACGCATATTACACATAACCATTTCATAAAGTCATAACTTTTAACATCGCTCGACAGTTTATGAATTCGAAACAAATGTAAGCTATTGCCAAAGGTTTCTAAAATCATACACAAATTGTCACAAATTGAAGCAAGAACAATTCAAAACCATAAATTAAACAACTACCTACACCGGGGTGAAACCAAGATGATTAGCCGCTCACGGTTGAAGAAGCTTGATCACCGGAAGAATGAACCTTGACGGAAGTCATGTTGGAGCTTGGAGGATGGAGAAGGATAGATGATGAATATTGATGGAAGATGGTGGTGGAAGGATTATGTTGGAAGTGGGTGATTGTGAACCGTCGTTGGTCCTTCGACATCTTTTCTTCTTTGATGATCTTCTTGATTTATAGCCATGGAAACTTGGGGCATTTACTCCTTCTTCAAGAGCATGGAGTATTCAATGCAATTCACACTTTTTGGGCATTAATTTCTTAGTGGACTTTGATCACCTTCTCCATGTGTACTCCCATGCTAGAAGACTTTGGAGTTGCTAAATTTCTCCAATTGCTGCTCTCTTTAATGTTCTTGGCCCTCCCAAAGACTAAAAACTCGTATTTGACCAAGAAGACACTTTATCAATCATTGAAAGCATCCAAGACAAGTTTTTCCCAGGTTTTGAGTTCCCTTGCCCGTCCCCGACGCCCTTGGAACCCGTCCCCGACGGCCTCTAGATTTCGTTGTTTCGTCCGAAACTGTTTTCTTCATAACTTCTTCGTTATAGCTCCGTTTTACGCACCGTTTTCGCCCACGTGCTCGTAATTCAACCCTCTATCATAATATATTTCAATATCTTCATGTTAACTCCATTAACATTCCCTAAAACACATCCAATCTTCATGGTTAACCCGGTCTTTGTCATTTCTCATCTCCGGTTGATCCAATTCACGTCCCAGTGCTCCATTAAGCTCCCAATTAGCTCCTTAATCTTCACAAGACCTACAAAACATAATTCCATTAAAAGTAGGCTATTCAAGATTAAAAGCCATATAAAAACATAAACTTAACCATAAACGAACACCGGTTTTCGACCACGTATCACACACTTTGTTATAAACTAGCACAATATAAAGCATTTGTTATTTGTGTAGGTTCTTTTTACTCCTAAGGATATGGTAATTAAATGCAGCTGCAACCGATATGAGCAGTATGGTTTGCTATGTAGGCATGCCTTTTGTGTTCTTCGTCTTTGTGGTATAAAGGAGTTCCCTAAAAAATATGTTATGGGGCGTTGGACAAGAGATGTTGTTCCAAAAAAGACAAAAGTTTCGAGTTTTGATCAAAATGCTGCTGGTAATCAAGTTGAACGTGCTTCCAGCATTGTGCGTGAGATAATGACTGCAACTGAACATATTGTTAACCGTCTTGTTACAAATATGGACCTGTTATCGTTGTATAGAGACCAAGTGATCGAGGCGAAGTTGAAGGTTGATTCTGCTGACCTTCCTTCAGAATCACTTGACAAGAATGCAAGATTAGCTAATATTCTTCGTGCTGATCAGCCATGTTCATCGTCTTCTGCTACCATTCTTCCACCTAGTGGTATTAGAAACAAGGGGTGTGGTTCAAACAAACGCTTAAAGTCTTTTCGTGAGGTATCATCTTCAAGAATATCAAAGAAACCTAAAACTAGAGGTTGTTTGATATGTGGAGGTCATGGACATAATAGTCGGACTTGTAAGAATAAGACTACTGTTGCTGATTCCCAGAAGAGCAGTTAGTCGTGTGTCTTTGGAAATCATGATATTTGGATTTGTTATTTTTTTCATTTCAGTTTGGATTTCTTGTATTCTTATTATGTTTACAACATTCAACCAGCACATTATTAGTTTTTGTTGATTTTTAAATGCAATTGTCAAGAATTTGATTTTTCAACTTTCAATATACCGTTTAAAACCAGCACAATTTTAAACTTTGTTCTTTAAAACCAGCACAATTATAAAACCAGCACAATTTTAAACTTCTTCTATGAAACCATCACATATTGTCATAGTGAAACCAGCACAATATTAATTGTAAAACCAGCATAAAATTAACTTTCCTAATATAACTGTTAAAGCAGTACAATGTAATTGTTAAACCAGCACCATATTAATTGTTAAACCAGCACAAAATATTACAGACAACTACCAAACTAATAATTTTAAACTTTGTTCTTTAAAACCAGCACAATTATAAAACCAGCACAATTTTAAACTTCTTCTATGAAACCATCACATATTGTCATAGTGAAACCAGCACAATATTAATTGTAAAACCAGCATAAAATTAACTTTCCTAATATAACTGTTAAAGCAGTACAATGTAATTGTTAAACCAGCACCATATTAATTGTTAAACTAGCACAAAATATTACAGACAACTACCAAACTAATGTTATATTGTTCAACCAACACAATCAATATTTGTTGTTCAATCTGTCATTGATTTTCGTTTCCGCATTTTTCTTGCATTCCTCTTTCTTTTCAGGCTCCATCTTCTCATACTTCTCTAACATTTCCATCATTTCACCTTTCGCTAAGTTGATGTCGGATAAAAGTATTTTGCTTAAATACTTGTATCTCAGTTCAACCAACTCTTTGTCTTGTTCCGGTGACTCTTTCGACAGCCCACTATCCCATTCCTTTTTGCTCACATGCTTCCCTGTGTATGTCTCCATGTGTCTCATTGCAAAGACACCACAATCTACAAAGTTCTTTTCCGTTTGCCACGACATTTTCATTATTTCTGGTTCCAAGGGCGACATCTTTGGGTGCATTGTTGGGTATTCAACTTCAAGGTAATCACATACAATTTCTTTCTGTAATTTGAAAATTTTCAAAATCAAAATCCCTAAGCATCACAAATATAATTAAAATAAACAGCACAGAATTAATGGGCATCAATATATTACCACTCTTTTAGCACGTGTCATTTTTTGTGCTTTTGCTTTCCCTTTCATGTTGTCTATAATCTTGATGTCTTCTCCCTTGAAATCAAAACATACAATGTAGTAGTGCTTGTTTTGTAGTATTGGAATGAACAACATGTCCACTTTCCTAATACTTTCAAACCCGGTAGTCATCAATGTCGTGGCAATGTTTTCTCTGAAATTTTGTGTGCAGGTCTTTTTGTTCAGTTTTGGTTTGAAATTGTTTTCTCCCTGCACAGAAACCAGCACAATGTGTTATAAACCAGCACCAGCACAATGTGTTATGAACCAGCACAATAATAGCATTTCATATATTAGACTAACCAGCTATTAATAAAACATTAATATTTCAAAACCAGCACAATGTGTAATAATCCAGCACATTTTGTTAAATGTGCTTTTTCTAATCTGTTATTAAAACCAGCACATATTAGAAAACATACCAGCATGTTGCATGGGCAGAAAACTCTTGCCGGTGAACCTTTGCTTTTGTAGACCTCTTCACTGTTTAGTACCAATGACCAAGCTGTTAGGACTTGGACATGTATGTATAAGTTCGGGTGAAGCGACTCTAGAAATACCCTTGAAAGGTTTGTGCTAAATGCTGTCTCAAATATAAACACCCTGCATTGTTGTAATACACATTAGTTTAAATACTTATTTTTATCCAATTAAGATTTTGTTGGTTTTTATACTTACCAGGGGTCGTCAACTGTCGAGAACATCCATTCGGCTATCCTTTGTTCAATTTTTTCAGTTTTTGTTTTTATTTGTACAACTCGCTGCATATATGGTGAACATAAAGGTTCGGCAGGTTGAGTTGTACGTTTGCTTTGTCTTTTTTTCTTCTGGTCTCCGGCGTTTAGGTCTTCACCTATGAATTCTTGTTTTTCACTGTCTTTTTTGGTTTCCTTTTCTGGTGTTTTAAAAACCTCTCCTTGCTGTGCTGGTTGACCAGCAGTGTCACTTTCTCCCTTTGGTCAGTGTCACTTTCTCCCTTGCTGTGCTGGTTGACCAACAGCCTCATTTCCTTCTTTCTTTGCTGGTTGACCAGCAGTGTCACTTTCTCCCTTTGGTGGTTCATTAGCATCTTCACCTCCTTTCTTTGTTGTTTCCCCATCAGGTTTACCATCTTTAGCCTTTTCTCCACCTGCATCCTTTTCTTCTTCACCACCAACTCCATGATCAGCACCATCTTTTTTGCTGCTTGCTGCTTGTTCTGCCTTTTCTATTTCTTTTATAATCTCTGGCCACATTGAACTGGTGATTCTGAAAGGAGTTGAATCAAATTGTGAGACCACCATTTTTTTTTGTGATTGGGTAAGTTTAACTTCATTCCCTTCTTCCTTTTCATTCCCTCCTTCTGTCTTCTCTCCACTTCCTCCTTTTTTCTTTTCTTCATTCCCTGCTTCTGATTCTTGCTTCTCGAAATTGTACTTTTCACCATATACTACCAATCTTTTTCTCCACTCATCCACAGCATCCACAACCTCCTCACCTCTGTACTTTGTTAAACATTCTGCAATCATTTCGTGTGTTTCTTTGACATGCATGTCCAGCTCTTTTGTTTTGGATTTTATCAGACAAATATATTCCTGAAAAGATAACCAGCACATTCTTTTTATAAAGTAGCACAAATTGTAAAAGTAGCACATTCTTTTTATAAAGTAGCACAAATTGTAAAAGTAGCACATTTTCCATTTTTATTTTTACATACACATGATAAAAGTTTACAATAAAAGTAGCACATTTCAAACTAGCACAGTTTTACAATCCATTTAAACCAGCACACTTTAGCATATAAATCAGCACAATTTCACATTCCAAATTCTAACATTAAACTAACATATACTAGGTATAAACTAGCACAATTTAACATCCCAAACACTAAATGTCATAAAAGTAGCACATTTTTCAACAAATGTCATAAAAGTAGCACATTTTTTCAATAACCATCTAAACCAGCACTTTTTTCAGTAATACTACAGATAAACACAATAAAATAGAAATTACCACTCCACTTGTTGGATTTGTAGGTGGAATTTGTGAGAGTTTTTCCTGGGATTGTGGAATGTCCAAACTTTGTGTAATGTCTAGAGATTCTGGGAAGTCACTAAAGTAATGATTTCTAGCTTCATCAGTTTCCTTTGAGATTTTTTGATATGTGGATAGAGGTTGTTCAGCTGGTGCTTTTTTCTTCATCTTCAGTTTTACCTTCAAATTCTTTCGTTTTTCATTTTCTTCTGTTTCACCAGTTGTTGCTGCTTTCAAACTTGTTTTCTTCTTACTCTTCACCACCTTTTGAGTAGGTGTTTGTGTTGTCAAGGTGAGTTTCTGTGCTGGTTTCCCATCTTTTTTACTTCTCTTTCTTTTATTGCTTTCCACCACCGGACCAAGCTTTTTAATTGTATCATTTTTATGATACATTACAGCTGGTATCATCTTCTGTGTTGGATTTGTTCTTTGGTATGTATCATGAGCATAAACCAACTGATTGATTTACAAGTTAGTTTTTGTTATTATGTTTGATAAAAAACAATAAATATAGATCATTTTTAGATAACTACAACATACCACTAGAAATGTTATCGGTCCGATGTAGTGTGCTGCTTTAGATTGGAACCAGCTTGTTGTCTTTCTGTTCAAGCAGTCGATCACGTAGCTGCACCAGTCAACATCCTTAATATCTACATCAGGTTGCAATGTTGGAAGGAATTTCATGTTGACGCTGCCACCGTGTGTGAGCTCTGCCATTATTGAGTTGAACATTACAAGAAAGTTCAGTTGAAATAGCCTTCCACTCTCCTTCTGTTCTTTCACAACATGAATAATATGATGCATTTTTGGCAGTTCATCATCAATTTCAAATTGATTTCCAAACTCTGCAACAACTGGATCACTCATTGATGGTTTAGTCTCCGTAACCTTCACTTTACCCATTGGTATGCCAAGAACTTCTTGTACTAGGTTAGGTGTTATCACTACATTATGTGTACCTAGATTCAGTGTGTTGATTGTAGGTTCATAATTGTTAGTGAGCCAGTATCCCAGATCAGTTGGTATTTTTGTTATATCAAAGTTCTTCACGCTTTCAAATCCCATGTTATCTACTTCTGCTTTCTGTTCGTCAGATAACACTTGCATGAATTAAGCAAGGTTTTTTGGGCTGTTCCTGATTCTAATTCTTTTTTTCTTATCAAATTCCTTGAAAAGTGTTGATCGTATAGGTTCAAGGTTTGTGGCAACAACTTTTAGTGCTGTTTTTTGTTTCTTTTCCGGTTGTTCGAAGTCACTGTCTGATGAGCCTGCAAGTAATTTCAGAAGAAACATAGTAACCAGCACAAGTTATAAAGTGTACTATATATTAAAAAAACAATAACCAGTACCATTTTGATCATTTAATACATAATAAACCATGATTTTTATAATTCAAAACATCATTGTTACATAAGGTTCAGAAAAACATGATCATAATACATAACAGCATTGATAACATTAGAAAACTAAAACAAACAACATAAACATGATGATCATAGCAGGAGCTGGCTAGATTGCTACTTCCTTCCAAAATTCTTGACTGAGATTATAGGTTTTTCCTAATCTTCTTCATGTTTAGGTTGTAGGATGGGGATCTTTTGTTTTTCATCATCTTCTTCTTTTTTGGGTTGTACAACTGAGATTTCAGGTTTCTCATCAATCTCTTCTTTTATGGGATCTGAAGGTTCACCACCAGAAGTAGGATGATTGGTATAGCTTGGCCCCCAGATTGCTACTTCATTCCAAAATTTCGGACTCATATAATATTCCTTTTTTGTTGGTCTTACAACTTTGAGTGGAATGGGATGCAAAGGTTCATTATCAAAAGTAGGGATTGGTTCTCCTGGTTGTACAATTTGTAGTGGTTTGGGATTGTACAGCTCTGTTTTCACACACAAAAAAGCAACTGAAACTTATATTACTTATCTCCTGAATTTAAAAGTAGCACAGTCGGTAAACCAGCACAGATTTGGAACCCAAAAAACCACTTGTGCTAGTTTCTTCTAAAACACTAAAGTAGCACAGACGGTAAACCAACTAGAATTTGTGCTAGTTTTCTAGAAAACACTAAACCCTTTGTGCTAGTTTCTTCTAAAACAATAAACTAGCACAGATAGTAAACCAGCACAGATTTGGAACCCAAAAAACCAACTTGAACTTTGTGCTAGTTTCTTAAAAAACACTAAACTAGCACGGAAGTTAAACCAGCACCGATTTCAAAACCATAAAACCAACCACAACTTTGTGCTACATATTTCTAAAACACTAAAGTAGCACAGACGGTAAACCAACTAGAATTTGTGCTAGTTTTCTAGAAAACACTAAACCCTTTGTGCTAGTTTCTTCTAAAACAATAAACTAGCACAGATAGTAAACCAGCACAGATTTGGAACCCAAAAAACCAACTTGAACTTTGTGCTAGTTTCTTAAAAAACACTAAACTAGCACGGAAGTTAAACCAGCACCGATTTCAAAACCATAAAACCAACCACAACTTTGTGCTACATATTCCTAAAACACTAAAGTAGCACAGACGGTAAACCAACTAGAATTTGTGCTAGTTTTCTAGAAAACACTAAACCCTTTGTGCTAGTTTCTTCTAAAACAATAAACTAGCACAGATAGTAAACCAGCACAGATTTGGAACCCAAAAAACCAACTTGAACTTTGTGCTAGTTTCTTAAAAAACACTAAACTAGCACGGAAGTTAAACCAGCACCGATTTCAAAACCATAAAACCAACCACAACTTTGTGCTACATATTTCTAAAACACTAAACTAGCACATAGGTTAAACCAGCACAGAAAATAAACCAGCACAAAAAATAAACCAGCACTATTTCATTAAAACACAACGATCGATCTGTTTTATAAAATGCAGAACATGAATCAGTTTAGACATATTAAAACCCTAGAAATCTGTTCGTTTACAGATCCTTAACAAACCTTCGAAATCGTCATCAGGTTTTGTTTCTTTATGCTTCTTGCTTCTTGTAGATCTCTTAGAACCTGTGTAATCGATTTGATTTCGAAGAAACTTAGAAAAACCGTACAAAATTGAAACGAATACACCAAAATGCAAAAAAAAAAAAAAAATGGAACGTACTCTCTGAAACCATCGTTGATGCTGTTTTTGTTGTTGTTTGTTCGATTTTCGTCTGTCTGATTGTCGATTTTAGGGACGTTTGTTAGCGATGGGGAAGTTTTGAGAGAGAGTGAAGAAGAACTGTGTTTGAATCGTCAATAACTGCTTTGCTTTTTGTCCAGTACTATTTTTTTGTTTATGACGAAAATACCCCCGCGCGTTATATTTTGTTTACTTATCTAGTTTAATATTAGGGATCTAATCTGGTCCATTGGTTGTTTAAAAAAATGGTGTAGATTGCTTCTTAGGCAACTTAGGCAAAATAGGCTTCTTAGGGGAACCGCCCCCTATATATATATATATATATATATATATATATAAGAATATTAAATAAATCAAAATAACCTCACCTTATTTTACCGGTGGCGGATCCAAGAATTTTTTTCCCCCGGGTTCCTTTTGGTAGATTTTCACTAATTCTCACTATATTTTTAAAATCATACAAAATTTCCACTGTTTTTTTCATTTTTTCCAAACTGAGGGGATTCCCGAAAACCCCAAAACACCCCTGGATCCGCCACTGATTCTACCTTCAACCTTCAATCAATTATTTGATCATCAAATTCCCACCACCAAAATTATTCCAATAATAATCCCAAAATCATCAAAAAAAAAAAAAAAAAAAAAAACAATCTTTTTGACTTTTTTCAAGTAAACCTTATTAATTACCAAAATCACAACTTCCCCATATATTATCAATAATCACATAATATCCAACTTTATAAAACTTCTAATAATAAATAAAAACTCAAAACTTAATAATCAAACGTATGAAGTAACAACAAATTTAAAATAGAAATCATTACCGTTGAACCGAACCCAACGGAGTGATTGGAAAGAGCAGAGGCTAAACGGCAGCATCGACGGTACGTCTGCTGCCACGTGTACTGAACAGGACCCGTGAACCACCGATCTACGGTTAGGATGAACTAGAGCAGCTCGTTTTAAGAACCAAAGTGGTGTGAGTGATGTGTAGTTTGCTTCGTTTTTGGGTAGATCATCGATGTCTCTCTCCATGAGGTTGTTTTTGGGATGATGAGTGTTGTGTTGAAATTGAAACGTTGAATGTAGAAGAGTTTGGTTAATATATAGTGTCATGAGTTTAAAGACAAATTTTCCAGGTGGAGTAAAACAAGGGAGAGAATTGGTGTTTTATGGAAGTCAAGTTCGATTTCAATTATTCCTATTATTTTTTGTGGTATCTGGTGAGTAGGTGGAGATCGTTAATTCGATTTTTGAGCTGGGTGGGTTTTACATTACCATACTGTCGTGCTTTCGGGCTAGTGTTTACGGGCTTCGGCCCTAGGTGAGGGTTTTTCCCTGTTCAGAGGCAAGTGTATCTCAATATGGTGAATTTAGACAATAACCTATTTAAAGGATTCGTTAGCCATTAAAAAAATATAAAATCATTAGAAAAGAGTTGTTTCTCTTTGAGTTCTTCCGAACAATTTGGTGAAATAAATATATAATAGCCGACTTTTTTTTGTCTTTTTACTATTTATTCAATTTTTTTTTATAAAATAAAAATTGATTTAGATAAATATAAAAAGTTAAAAAACGACTTTTTGTCATTTACTATTCATTGAACTTTTTTTACAAAATAAATAAATTGATTTAGATAAAAAGTTACGTTAAAATAGGAAAGAGTATTCGGGATTTGGAATTGGTACCGTACCAACACCGTTCTCAATTTTTTCGTATCAAAATCTTTTTTGTACCACCAATTCGATACCTGTTTTTGGCGTTTTCGGTACAGTACCACCGAATTTTACAAACAAATAGCGGTACCGTACCGGTACCATCCCATTACAGTACCGTAGAGAACGTTTTTGGTACCGGTATCGGTATCAATATCTGGCGATTTTCGGTACACCAAACTCATCCCTTATATTAAACGTGTTGAATTTGATGGTTTGATGGGTTATGTATTTGGTCACGACTCTAGGGAGGGGTAGAGTGAACAACAACCCAAACCCAACCAAGCCCATTGTTGAATTAGTTATACATTTTGCTACTTTTCCTAGGCCTCTGAATATTCGAGAATTATCGGAGATGGCCCTACACTTGGTTGATTGATTGGTTAAATCATTTAACCCAGAGCACAACCCATATTTTTTGTTTCTGTCAAAAACATCAACTTTAACTTGCAAACTCTTTAAATTGTATAACCTGAACATGACACATTTAACATATTTAAGTAAATATATAAAAAGGGTTGGTCTTTCTTCTATCAAGTTTGGCAAAATAACCTAAACTTTGTCTTTTCGTCTTTTGTATTGTTGAATTAACTTCACAAAATTATACATTGTGATTATGCCATGTATCAATACATCAAATTATATCTTTAATTACCTTTATTTCAATAGTTACGCTAAACATTATTTTATAATTACTAAAATATGAATAGATACGTGCGTTACGATGGATAGTAATATAGGAAGTAAACAACCGGGGTGAGTAAATAAAATATACTCCATAAACGTGTAATGGAAAAAAAAAACAAACGTCTTGAAAAATAAGTACTAAAGTTTATAACAAAAACTTGCACATTTCATTAATGTTACTTCTTAATCAATTATTTGATCATCTTGAAACATGTTGAAGGCAGAGAGTTGAACACTAACACACTAATGCCAACTAAGAGAACCACTTACAACCCTTGATCTTAAAACAGGTTGAAGGCATCGAGTTAAATGAATTATTGTGTCCTTTTTTTTTTTTTTGATTTTTCATGTGTGTTTTGGTAGGCTAACACCATCTTCTAATGAATGTTTCGTTTAATAATACGTTTGAATTGAATGGTTCACATATCTATATCTATGATAAGAGTTGTTAGTCAATTCATCTAAAGCGAGTTCAAGCAATTTTATAAATTATTAAAATAGGACTTTAAGTGAGCTTGACAATTAATTTTTTTTTTTTTAAATTTAGCATTAAAAATATTCATCATCTAACTTTCATATTGTAAGACCACATGGTATGGTATATCGTCCCTTGCCATCACACTCTCTTTGGCGTCTCATGGCGCCTCTCTATTTCTTGGACGCTATTGGGGGGGGGGGGGGGGGGTATGGGCAATTTCATTACCATAATAGCGAGCACTATAGGGGTATACATGTGGAACTCATTCATTCACACAAATCAGATTTCCTCCTTTTTCTTTTCTTTTTTATATTGTTGAAAGGGGCTTTAAAGGAGCGTTATCCCACACCGTGCAAGTTAATGAGGCTATAGGGTGTGGTTGGTGTGACAACCGGTGATTTATGGGCCTTAATTACGTGATTAACAGACGATTAATGCGACAATGAATAGTGTTTAAGACGCATATTAACTCATTCAGGCCCTTGGAGTGCCCAGGAACGTTTATTCGACTGTACAGTGTGCGTATGACGATCTGCGGAGAGATCGTGAATGTTAAACGATAACGAAACGAAACCGTATGAAATACTGACCACGCCAACAAATACGGATTTTCTACGAATATTCTATATTTATGAAATTAATTTTGTGAGTTAATTGGACTTCCGTGCGACACAAATGCAAACGTGAACTAAAAACGCGATGGTAGGGAACGCATCGGCAACAAAACGGAAGCGACGGAGACGCCTGTCACCTTCAGAACTTACATTTTACGCTATATTTAGCTTCGTAATAAAATTTTAGTGACTACAGTCGAAATCGGATCGAAAAACGGATCAGAAACGGCAGACGAGGCATTTACGCGATTTTAACGAAAACGACGAGCGTACGCGATTGATAACGATTATCGACACTATTTTTACATATTTTGACCCTAAAATAACGAATTACAACATTTTTACGAGTTCGGATTTCAAAAAGGGTCTCGTGGAGAATTTCGGGCCACTTAAACGCGAGAATCGGGCTTGTGGGCCTTGGGCCCAAGCCCAAAGCCCATTATACAAACTCTTGTATATAAAGGGGTCCACCCCTTTGTTTTTCTTCATTCCACACAAACAAACAGACAACACACACACACACGCGTATCTTTTTCTCTCTCTCCGGCAAACAGTTCCGGCGGGCGATGACCGGCGACGGCGAAGGTGGTGGCGGCTCACGGCGGCGCCGCCGCTACGGCGGGGGTGGAGGAGTCTTCTTCATGGCGAACCAGCGGTACCCCCATATCTTTTCCCCTGTAAGCCCCCATAAGAATCCGGCGAGCCGGCGATTCGTTCCGGTCAAGCACCACCACCATCATCCGGTGATGGTGAGCGACGGCTACAGACGAGAGAGAACCGGCGGTCCGGCGATCGGCGTCATGGTCCGGCGGTCGGTTCATTTGACCTCCGTTCCGTATCATTATCCGACGGGTTTCAAGGTCATCAGGTCAGATTTAGTGGTGGTTTGGGTCTCGGGTTCAAGTTTGTTTCGAGCTCGGGTCAGGTTACTGGTCTCGGGTCAGCCGCAATGCAGGAGGTTCGGGTCCGGTTAGTTGAGGTCATACTCTCGTTCATGGTGGTTCAAGACAACTTGGTTATGTTCAGGGTTCACTTCGGGTTCGGGTCGCGGATCGAGTGCGGTCAAGGTCAGATTCGGTGCGGGTCAAAGGAGTCAACACGGTCAGCTTCAGTTTTGGCTCGGTTAACTCTGTTAACCCGGTTGACTCGGTCTACTCACCGAGTCAACGGGTCAGACCTGGTGTGGTTTGGGTTCAGCTCAGATCAGGTTCGGTTCGATCAGATTGGTCAACTTCAGATGTGGTTCGGGTCAACTCGGTCAACTCAGACATCGCGAGTCAACCCGGTTGACTCGGTCAACCGGTCAACTCAGTCAACTCTTTCCATGAGACGACACGCGAGATGGTAAAGGTTTAACGACGAGATTTATTACGTTAATTTATAGTTTTAATATTACGTGATAACGAGCTCGCACCAATATGGATTAATGATGGTTTATACTTTGTCGTTTTTACGAAAATTTTATATGTTAACGATTGAATATTGATTGGATTTTTGAAAAATAACGACAACTTGTGTTGTCGGGGGCGTCCAAAAACAGAGGAAACTCTGCCCGTTTTTCGAGAAAATCCGTTAAACAAAACACGTTTTATTATAAAACAAAAACCAATCGGAATCAACGACTTTTTATAAACAAATACGAACGCTTAATATTTCAACGACATTTCATAAAGGCGTCAATAACACGAACTATTTTATAAAATAAATATAATGGCGTTATATTTATTTTTAAACACCTAAAGCTTGACGATTCTATTATAAAAATAAGAATAGTTTATGTAATTATTTTAGACTCAAACGACTATTCTGAAAATAAACGCAAGTGTATATTACTCCCGCCGACACTTTATAATTTACGAAAACAATGATGACGCAAACTATTATACAAAATAAACATGGTTATTACACTTATTTTAAACGTTAAACTCAAATCCTTTTGTAAATAAATGTAGTATATATATTTATTTCAAAGTTCAAACGACACGAATTCGTTTATAC
Organism: Helianthus tuberosus; assembly: GCA_030545235.1. Classification (NCBI taxonomy): domain Eukaryota; kingdom Viridiplantae; phylum Streptophyta; class Magnoliopsida; order Asterales; family Asteraceae; genus Helianthus; species Helianthus tuberosus. The sequence goes on along the minus strand of CM060416.1, from coordinate 154,838,865 downwards.
AAATACATATTGTTATATATTCATTTTAAATATCAAACGACACCAACTCTTATAAAATAAATATAGTTTATATATTTATTTTTACCATCAAACGACTCGTATTCTTATATAAAAGTAAATATAGTTTGTATATTTATTTTTAAACACAAACAACTCGATGATACTTTTGTAAAATAAATATATCTTTTATATTTATTTCAAACGCCTAAACGGCACACTATATATCATATATATCGCTTACGAGTTTGTTACATGTTATTTTCGTATAAATGTATATTACATACACAACGACTTCTCAAGACGACTAACGAGATTCTACCGAAATATTTATATATTTTTATATAAATATTTATATATTTAAAATCTCACAAGAACTAAGCGATTTTCAAAGACTTAGAAAAATATTACCGACATTAGACGAGACTTAACGAGTATAACTTAATCGTTACTATTGAGTTATCAACTTACCGTTGAATCGTTCAGTTAACGATTCGGTAGAGCTCGATGACACGTAGTTTAGTTACTGCGTTTATTTAGAAACTTATAAGATATTCCGTGTTAAGAATATTGTAGAATGCACGCTAGCGATTCTCGTCTTGGAAACGACATCACGAAGTCGTATTTAGCTAGCTTTGCACATGGAAATCCAGGTGAGTTCATAACCCCACCTTTTTACGGTTTTACATTTTTATAAATGATTTCGGGGTGGAAAGACATGCACGTTTCGCAGAAACACACAAAGTTTTCGATGAACAAAGACTGCATATTTTAGACAAAGCACGTTTTCCAAGAACATACAAAGTTTTTGAACGAAGGAAAACTCATATTTCTAAATCATGTTACGAATGGATTTCGAGGAACTCAAATGGTTTACGAATGAATCATACTAAATATACCGGTTTTTATAAAACAAATGCGTATTATCGAAATGTGAATGATTTTCATGACTAGGGATGGGATCGTCTAGTTATAATATTGGGACTGGGTTTGTCACACCTCGATATTTCCACGTTTGACCGGTGGGCCCGGTGGAGAGTATCGTGACGTAGTTGATATCATCATAGTCAAACAACACAATATATAAATGCACAGCGGAAGCAAAAGATAAAATATATTACAATCTGAATATAAAGTAATATCCAGTATTACAACGGAAAGTAAAGGATCCACAGGCGGATCAAATAAAAGAAAAACTGTTCAATAGACTTTGACATCTAGAGCTTGCGAGACTTGAGTAATGATGCCTGGAGTAGCCAGCCTATTTCGTCTAGTACCCGCACTTAGCCTTTTTGGAAAATACGTCAGTTTACACTGGTAAATACAACTCAACTGACTCATTTTGAAAAGAGTTTGAAAATTGATTTGAATGCACTTCGGCAAAAATATCTTTTATAACTTGGGACAATTATTAAAATAATCATGTATACAGTTTTACTTATTTGTCGTCCATCAGGGCCGGTTTGTAGGGCCGGTCTAGATTAACTGACACGCCACAGGTATAATGCCCACTAGGTTGATTCCTTTAGTGGATTACCAGTTTTTTACATAATGCATCTGTCAGGTGTACGCCTACACCCCGTGCTTAGGTCGTGGCCATTTCGTAAAACGATGCCAAGGATATCCGGGACATGGTCATTTAACCCCCAAAAGCCATACACCAAATAATACATATTAAACGGGTCATGCAAATACATTAATCACAATCCGATTTAAATGACTACATACACCCGACCAAGCGGTACTTTTATAGTGTCGTATCCTAAGCCCGTATAGGGAAAATAAGTTAAGAGTATTTACCTGAGCAAAGTATAAGTCCAATACAGTAAGTGCACGTAGCTTTTACTGGGCTCCTAATCTGGAACGAAGGTTTTTAATATCCTATTAGAATCCTAACGGGTCTTTAGTTAAGCTTAGACTTAGACCGGTTAGTTTCCAAAAGGAAGACACGGTTCAAACGCATGATAAAGCGAAGACCGGTTTGGAATGTGGTTTTGACCCAAAAAGTTTGTATTCTTGTTTAATATGGGTAACTTAAACACATTCTGTATTTTGAGACAAAAAGGATATGGTTTGACCCGTTTCGGCTAATATATGCAAACTAGTCACATAAGCCGACCCGAACGCGAAAAGTGCGTAACGAGTAACCAAATGAATCATATACAGGTTTCCTAAGTTAATATGCCTTAAATAAGTTGTGATATCAGTAGGATACCTTCCATTATGCCAAAAACGAGTTTAATCTCAATTTAAGCCCTGTAGGGGTATTTTGGTCATTCATAAGGTTATAAAAGAGTTTAAGTATTAACCTGAGTTACAGGTCTGATGTAATCAGAAAAAATACTCAATTTACTAAGTTATATCAGTAGGGTATTGCATATATGTGAAATTTATCAATTATAACCAAACTATGCGCCGTAGGGGCATTTTGGTAATTTCACATAAGCCGAAAGGCTCAAAACTGAAGTCTGAGTTAAACAAATTTTGCTTACTGTTAAAATATTATAATTTACCTAAAATATCAGTAGATATCAGCCCTTGTATGTTTAAAATAGTTTTAGTACATACTATGCGTTAAAAACGCTTAAAAAGGCGATTAGAAGCCGTTTCCGGGTTCTATATAGAAAACTGATATTTTTATTATTCCAGAAGGTCTAAAATAATTTATTTATCATACAAAATCAGTAGCAAAAGGTTTGGGGTCAAAAAGATATGTAAAACTCATTTTATAGCCCAAAAGGGCAAAACCGACAATTACCGGATCAAGCTTATAACTCTAAGTTATGCTCAGCCTAAAATTAATTAAAAATATTCAAAAATCCCAAAATAATATATTACATCAGTGGGTAAAAAGTTTGATATCAAAAAGTGGGTTTAAATAGGCTATATGCTAATTATGCCGTTTTAATCGCTAAAAGCTTTCTAATTACGCTAATGAGCATAACTCTCAATCTACACCTCAAACTGATGTCAAATTTTGGGTGCAAGTTTATAATTCAGTAACTAAGGTTTCTACTCTTTTACATTTTTAAAAATCACGTTTTATGGTGAAAAGGGCATAATGGTCAACATCTAGGCAATTAACGGAATCATGCATATTAATTGGATATCTAATAAACCAAGGTGTATAATCACAGAGGGTTATACTAGCATGTAACCTGGTCCTAAGGAAGCTCTAAGGCATTTCCAAATCATACTAAAACGGGTCAGAATTGAAAGTCAAAACAAAAGTCAAATTATGCGACTTTCGGTTCCGTACCGGGTCTCTACTGAAAATTGTCGGGTTGAACATGTTTAGACATGTTCTTACATTAATTACCAAGTTATATTAATGATCAAAAAGGTTGTATGGGTCCTACATTGCTAATTATGCATAAATTGGTAAATAAGCATTCTGTTGACTTTTTAATAACAAGTTTGACCCGACATTTGACCTAGTTAGAGTGGGAATCAGAGGGTGCCCTTTTAAGGGTTTATTGCCCACATAATTACCAACTTATAACTACTTTCAATTCGACTAATCACTGGACCATTAGTGATTAATCATGAAGTCAACCGTTAATTACGACGGTTTGACTTTTAAGCCAAAACTAAGTAAAAAACTCAACTAAGAAAGGTTAAGCATACTTACTGAAGTCCTATGCACGATTAGTGATCACTTGAGTTTGTTTTGGAGCTCCAGAAATGATCAGAAATGCAGACGGAAGGTGTGGTTACAAAGTTGCAATACAAGGGCCTTTATATAGTGTTCAAAATCTCATGGATCATTGACACACAAGCCTAACAATGGCCATGGATCATCCACAATTGTCCCTAAGGGTCTAGGAGTCACTTAGGGGTCGCCCATGTAGTGAAAATATCTGTTTAAAGTCGGTTATGCGCGAAAACAGGCTGCTGTCAAAAGTTTCTGTATCTGGGCAACTAACGCGGCCCGCGTAAGGGTCTTCAAGGGGTTACACGGCCCGCTTGGGTCTTCTGTTCAGGATTAAACATTTTCAAGTTGTTGCATATTGTCCCTTGGCCTTTCGAAAGGTCAACCAAACTTATTTCTTGCATTTTGAGCCCCTCATCTTGACCTAGAAGGGGTTCATGACTTATACCCACTTTGCCAAGTTCTTGGTCACTTTTGGTTACCCGAAAAATCATAATTTTCAACGTTGACGCTTTAACCCCTAGCATACGAATTTGATCATAACTTTCTCATACAATAACCAAACTTTATGAAATTTTTATCGTGCATTCTTGTGAGCATAATTAATCGTTACAAAGCTTCGGGTTTCCTAAAAGGTCACTCAGAGGTATAACTTAAACATGTTGACACATTTAACCCCTGTAGTTTGTAATCTCTCACTTTCTTTCATATTTAGCTTCGTATGATCCATGATTTATTCGTTTGATGGTATAAACATCATGTAGGGTTATTGTAAAGTATATTTATCCACTGTTGACATTTTGAACCCGTATATTCACATACTTTCCATGTTTGTCAACTTTAGTCCTTCTAGAGTATACTTTCACACGTTCAAGCTTATGACACGTGTCAATACATTATAGGACGTGAATTTTCGAGGTGTTACATCCTTACCCCCTTAAAATAAATCTCGACCTCGAGATTTACTGAAACAAATGAGGGTACTTTTCTTTCATTGTGGACTCTACCTCCCACGTGTACTTGGGACCTCTACGGGCATCCCATTTAACCTTTACTATAGGTACATGCTTCCTTCGAAGCTTCTTAACCTGTCGATCCTCAGTCGACAAAGGTTTTTCAACAAACTTTAAGCTCTCGTCAATGTGCACATCTGTATGTGGTATGACTAGTGATTCATCAGCGAAACACTTCTTCAGATCGCAGATGTGGAATACGTTATGAATACCACTGAGCTCTTCAAGTAAGTTTAACTTATAAGCCACTGACCCAACACATTCGATAATCTCGAATGGTCCTATATATCTCGGGCTTAACTTACCTTTCTTACCAAACCGCATCACTCCCTTCCAGGGTGATACTTTAAGTAAAACTTTATCACCAACCTCAATCTTTAAAGGTTTACGCTTTGGATCTGCGTAGCTTTTCTGCCTATCCCTGGCAGCTTTCAGTCAGTCACGAATCTGGACAATCTTGTCCGTCGTTTCAAAGACTATTTCAGGTCCTGACAATTGGACATATCCAACTTCCGCCCAACAAACGGCCGTTCTGCATTTCCTACCATACAATGCCTCAAAAGGCGTAGCCTTAATGCTGGTATGGTAGCTATTGTTGTAGGAGAATTCGATTAATGGTAGGTGGTTATCCCAACTACCACCTAAGTCAATGACACATGCACGAAGCATGTCTTCCAAAGTTTGGATAGTACGCTCACTCTGGCCGTCCGTCTGAGGATGGTAAGCCGTACTAAAATTTAAGCGCGTGCCCAAAGATTGTTGGAAACTTTTCCAAAAATGTGATGTGTATCTAGTATCTCTGTCAGAGATAATAGACACAGGTATGCCATGTAGAGCTACAATCTTATCTACGTATAATTGGGCTAACATGTCGGAGCTGTAGGTCTCCTTAATGGGTAGGAAATGTGCTGACTTAGTCAGTCTATCCACTATCACCCATATAGTATCATTGCCATTCCTTGTCTTCGGCAACTTGGTGATGAAATCCATTGTCACCATTTCCCATTTCCATGTGGGAAGTTCAGGTTGTTGTAGTAGACCTGACGGCTTTTGATGTTCAGCTTTGACTTGTGCACACGTCAAGCATTTAGCTACATAGGTGGCTATAGACTTCTTCAAGCCTATCCACCAAAAGTTTGCTTTCAGATCCTGCTACATCTTATCAACTCCAGGATGAACAGAATATTTAGAACTATGGGCTTCCTGGAGGATAACATCCCGAAGTCCTCCATAAACTGGAACCCATATTCGTCCATTTAATCTCAGGATTCCGTCCTTGCCATAGGATAACTGCTCCTCAGTTACCCCTAGCTTTTCATTAGGATAGTTAGCTTCCAGCACAGCTTCCTTTTGTGCAGCTAACAACCTTTCATTCAGACTATTCTTTACCTCAATGCTCTTGGCATTGATTCGGATGGGTTTCACCCTTTCCTTCCTGCTTAAGGCATCAGCAACCACATTTGCCTTGCCTGGATGGTATCGGATTTCACAATCATAATCATTCAACGTCTCCATCCATCGTCGTTGCCTCATGTTTAAATCCTTCTTATTAAACAAGTGCTGGAGGCTCTTGTGATCAGAATAGATCACACACTTGATACCATATAAATAGTGCCCCCACAGCTTCAGTGCAAATACAACGGCACCCAACTCCAAGTCATGGGTGGTGTAATTCTTTTCATGCGCCTTTAATTGGCGTGAAGCATAGGCAATAACTTTGCCTTTCTGCATAAGCACACACCCCATCCCGGTGTGTGATGCATCACAATATACCACAAAATCTTCTATTCCATCAGGTAATGTCAGTACAGGAGCGTTGCTTAACTTTTGCTATAGAATATCAAAAGATTCTTGCTGCTTAGGTCCCCAGTCAAACTTAATCTTCTTCCTAGTTAAGGAAGTTAGGGGTGCAGCAATCCTTGAAAAGTTTTCGATAAATCGCCTATAGTATCCTGCTAAACCTAGGAAGCTACGAATCTCTGTAGGCGTCTTTGGCTCTTGCCAGTTCATGACAGCTTCCACCTTAGCGGGATCCACTTGGATTTCACGCTCACTTACAACATGTCCAAGGAATTGGACTTCTCGAAGCCAGAATTCACACTTCGAAAATTTGGCGTAAAGCTTCTCCTGCTGAAGTAGTGAAAGAATGCATCGAAGATGCTTCTCATGATCAGCTTGGTTCTTCGAGTAGATGAGAATGTCATTGATGAAAACGATGATAAATTTGTCTAAGTAAGGCATGCAGACGCGATTCATGAGATCCATGAATGCGGCAGGTGCATTAGTGAGCCCAATATACATCACTAGGAACTCGTAATGACCATAACGAGTCCTAAATGCAGTCTTGTGTACGTCTTCATCTCTAACCTTCAGTTGGTGATAGCCTGACCTTAAGTCAATCTTAGAAAAGTAACTTGCCCCTTGAAGTTGATCGAACAGATCGTTGATCCTGGGCAATGGATACCTATTCTTGATAGTGACCTTATTAAGCTCACGGTAATCGATGCACAGACGCATCGATCCATCCTTCTTCTTGACAAACAAGATTGGCGCTCCCCATGGAGACGAACTAGGTCTAATGAAACCTTTAGCTAGCAAATCATCTAACTGCGTCCTCAATTCCTTCATCTCTGTTGGTGCCAACCTATAAGGTGCTCTAGCAACAGGTGCTGCTTCGGGGATGATGTCAATTCTGAATTCTACTTGCCTATCTGGTGGTAAACCAGGTAGATCTTCAGGAAAAACTTCAGGGTATTCAGAAATGACGGGGGTATCCTCAATCTTGGGCTTCGGCTCATCAATAGTCACTTGTGCCATGTAGATGACACAACCCTTCTTCAAACACTTAGAGGCTTTGAGCATAGACACTTGCTCAGGCATTCCATACTGGGTATCTCCCTGAATGGTAAGTGGCTCACCAGACGGAGTCTTGATCACCACTTGTTTCTTATTACACACTATCTGGGCTTGGTTACGAGATAACCAATCCATGCCTAAAACTATGTCGAAACCAGCTAACTTCAAAGGAAGTAATGACAATGTAAAAGAGTGGTTCTTAATGGATATGAAACATCCATCTAATATGGTTGAGGCGGTTTCTAAGTTGCCATCTTCTAATTCCACCTCATATTTCACACTTAAGGTTTTAACAGGCAATTTCAACAATTCACAAAACTTATTATCTACGAACGACTTATCAGCGCCTGAATCAAAAAGTACTCTTGCATATACATCATTTATGAGGAAGGTACCTGTGATCACATTGTCGTCCTGGACGGCTTCCTTTGCATCCATCCTTAAGACCCTTGCATTAGTCTTTTTGACCTCTTCAGGCTTCTTGGCATATTTAGGGCAGTTGGTCTTAATGTGCCCTTTCTCATTGCAGTTGTAGCATGTTGCGTCTTTTATCTTCTTGCACTCTATCGTCTTGTGCTCTTTAGACTTGCATATCCCACATGCAGGTGGTCCTGACTTAGAATTGGACTCAAGTCTGCACTTTCCAAAGTGGCATTTTCGGCAAGTCGTGCACTTTGGCTTTTCCTCTGTTCGCTGACTATTCATTCCAGACCCAAACTTCTTAGAATCAGTGTTTCCCTTGTGCTTCTTCTCTGACCCTCGTGAGTTATCATCCTCACGCTTCCTCTTACTTTCTTCAGATTTCTTTAACGACCTTAGCCTGACCGCATCTAAAGTGAGGGACAAAGATAGGTCAGCTGCCGACCTAAAAGTGGCAGGTCTTGAAGCCTTAACACTGGCTTTGATTTCTGGGGCTAAACCCCCAATGAAGCGAGCAATGCGCTTGGGTTCCGGTGTTACTAGGTAAGGAACCAGTCTGGACAGGGTATTGAAACTGGTGAGGTAAGCTTGACAATCTAAGTTTGTCATAACCAATGATAAGAAATCTGACTCGATCCTCTCGACCTCGTGTTGAGGGCAGTAGTTCTCCATAATGAGAGCAACAAACTGTTCCGATGACATGTTGTAGAGTGGGATCTTCCCAGCAGCTTGAATGAGAGACTTCCACCATGCCAGTGCCTCTCCTTTGAACGATTGGGATACATACTTCACTACATCCCTTTCAGCACATCCGCTGATGTCAACCACTGTGTCCATCTCATCCAATCAGGTCATACAATCAATTGCCCCTTCCTCCCCAGTGAAATCTCGGGGTTTACAGGAAACAAAGTACTTATAGGTACAAGACTTGGTACGTGGTTTATCATCAAACACTATCCTCTTGGATGGAACACTGTGTTGATCAGATGAATGTCGATCATCATCTTTCTTTGACTCATCTTTCTTTGGAGGTGGCTTGCTATGAGCCTCAGAATGAGTCTTAGGGACATACTTAGAGTGGGGTACAGATGAGGCTTTACTATTAGTCCCACTATACTCCCTGAATTGCTCCTCTACAGCTTTAGATATAGCTGTATCAATCAGTGTACGAAGCTCTCCTCGGGTTATATTAATCTTATCATCATCGTGGTTTTCCAGAGGATTACTGTTCAATTCTTCTGACCTAGCCATGTAGCTTTAATTGCTACAAAAAGAAAATAAGGACAAGGTTTATACGGAAGCTTATACAGTTTTATCGTTTTAAACGATTTATTAACCATGTTTTTAATACACATTTTAGTTAATTTGTTAAATATATAATTGTTCAGGATCTTTATCATAATCCTAAATTATAAGTTACTAACAGCACAAAAGGCCAAGTCACGTAGACAAGTTTAATTTATAAGCCTTGATTTTACGGAATCGAGGCATTAAGGTTTGAATCAAAGTTCATTACCTTTTCTTGACAGGGAGTTGTAGGCTACCACTGTCCTTAGTCCCAGAGGACGTTAATTATAGCCCGTGGGCACTTCATCCATAAGGGATGATTATATAAATAAGGGAATTTAGAATAACCCAATTAAAAATGACTTATGTGATTTTATCGTATCACACTTTGTCAAGCATGCTAATATGCTTTCAGATGTTTAATAAGGATTTGAATCTCTTGAATAGGTTCTACCATCTTGGCCTTGTCTGCAGTGACATTTAGGCTAGGTTTTACCTTTAAGATTCTTTTTAATATCTAACACAGAACAATCCTAAATTGAAATGTTAACAAGGATCTGAATCTAATTGTGGAACTACCATCTTGGCCCTGTCTTAAGGTGACATATGGCTAGGTCTTGTCCTTTTTAGATTTTGTCATTTTATTATAATGGTAGATCTTATAATATAGGAATGATATTTTTAAATATAATCGACCCATTAAAATTTTAACAAGTATATGGTTGCCATAAACGGGACTTCTACAGAAAATGACTTGCCCATGCAAGGGCTAATCAGAAAATAACAAAGGAACCAAATAAGAACAAAATAAAACGAATTAGGATTAGTCCTATGTTCTTGTCTAGACTCAAGAATGTGCAACTGTGTAACTGAGATTAAACACAAATGGCTAGCCTTTAATTCACTCAGTGTTGGCTCTGATACCAACCTGTCACACCCCGATATTTCCACGTTTGACCGGTGGGCCCGGTGGGGAGTATCGTAACGTAGTTGATATCATCATAGTCAAACAACACAATATATAATTGCACAGCGGAAGCAAAAGATAAAATATATTACAATCCGAATATAAAGTAATATCCAGTATTACAACGGAAAGTAAAGGATCCACAGGCGGATCAAATAAAAGAAAAACTGTTCAACAGACTTTGACATCTAGAGCTTGCGTGACTTGAGTAATGATGCCTGGAGTAGCCAGCCTATTTCGTCTAGTACCTGCACTTAGCCTTTTTGGAAAATACGTCAGTTTACACTGGTAAATACAACTCAACTTACTCATTTTGAAAAGAGTTTGAAAATTGATTTGAATGCACTTCGGCAAAAATATCTTTTATAACTTGGGACAATTATTAAAATAATCATGTATACAGTTTTACTTATTTGTCGTCCATCAGGGCCGGTTTTTAGGGCCGGTCTAGATTAACTGACACGCCACAGGTATAATGCCCACAAGGTTGATTCCTTTAGTGGATTACCAGTTTTTTACATAATGCATCTGTCAGGTGTACGCCTACACCCCGTGCTTAGGTCGTGGCCATTTCGTAAAACGATGCCAAGGATATCCGGGACATGGTCATTTAACCCCCAAAAGCCATACACCAAATAATACATATTAAATGGGTCATGCAAATACATTAATCACAATCCGATTTAAATGACTACATACACCCGACCAAGCGGTACTTTTATAGTGCCGTATCCCAAGCACGTATAGGGAAAATAAGTTAAGAGTATTTACCTGAGCAAAGTATAAGTCCAATACAGTAAGTGCACGTAGCTTTTACTGGGCTCCTAATATGGAACAAAGGTTTTTAATATCCTATTAGAATCCTAACGGGTCTTCAGTTAAGCTTAGACTTAGACCGGTTAGTTTCCAGAAGGAAGACACGGTTCAAACGCATGATATAGCGAAGACCGGTTTGGAATGTGGTTTTGACCCGAAAAGTTTGTATGCTTGTTTAATATGGGTAACTTAAACACATTCTGGATTTTGAGACAAAAAGGATATGGTTTGACCCGTTTCGGCTAATATATGCAAACTAGTCACATAAGCCGACCCGAACGCGAAAAGTGCGTAACGAGTAACCAAATGAATCATATACAGGTTTCCTAAGTTAATATGCCTTAAATATGTTGTGATATCAGTAGGATACCTTCCATTATGCCCAAAACGAGTTTAATCTCAATTTAAGCCCCGTAGGGGTATTTTGGTCATTTATAAGGTTATAAAAGAGTTTAAGTATTAACCTGAGTTACAGGTCTGATGTAATCAGCAAAATACTCAATTTACTAAGTTATATCAGTAGGGTATTGCATATATGTGAAATTTATCAATTATAACCAAACTATGCGCCGTAGGGGCATTTTGGTAATTTCACATAAGTCGAAGGCTCAAAACTGAAGTCTGAGTTAAACAACTTTTGCTTACTGTTAAAATATTATAATTTACCTAAAATATCAGTAGGTATCAACCCTTGTATGTTTAAAATAGTTTTAGTACATATTATGCATTAAAAACGCTTAAAAAGGCGATTAGAAGCCGTTTCCGGGTTCTATATAGAAAGCTGATATTTTTATTATTCCAGAAGGTCTAAAATAATTTATTTATCATACAAAATCAGTAGCAAAATGTTTGGGGTCAAAAAGATATGTAAAACTCATTTTATAGCCCAAAAGGGCAAAACCGACAATTACCGGATCAAGCTTATAACTCTAAGTTATGCTCAGCCTAAAATTAATTAAAAATCTTCAAAATCCCAAAATAATATATTACATCAGTGGGTAAAAAGTTTGATATCAAAAAGTGGGTTTAAATAGGCTATATGCTAATTATGCCGTTTTAATCGCTAAAAGCTTTCAAATTACGCTAATGAGCACAACTCTCAATCTATACCTCAAACTGATGTCAAATTTTGGGTGCAAGTTTATAATCCAGTAACTAAGGTTTCTACTCTTTTACATTTTTAAAAATCACATTTTATGGTGAAAAGGGGATAATGGTCAACATATAGGCAATTAACGGAATCATGCATATTAATTGGATATCTAATGAACCAAGGTGTATAATCACAGAGGGTTATACTAGCATGTAACCTGGTCCTAAGGAAGCTCTAAGGCATTTCCAAATCATACTAAAACGGGTCAGAACTGAAAGTCAAAGCAAAAGTCAAATTATGCGACTTTTGGTTCCGTACCGGGTCTCTAATGAAAATTGTCGGGTTGAACATGTTTAGACATGTTCTTACATTAATTACCAAGTTATATTAATGATCAAACAGGTTGTATGGGTTCTACATTGCTAATTATGCATAAATTAGAAAATAAGCATTCTGTTGACTTTTTAATAACAAGTTTGACCCGACATTTGAACTAGTTAGAGTGGGAATCAGAGGGTGCCCTTTTAAGGGTTTATTGCCCACATAATTACCAACTTATAACTACTTTCAATTCGACTAATCACTGGACCATTAGTGATTAATCGTGAAGTCAACCGTTAATTACGACGGTTTGACTCTTAAGCCAAAACTAAGTAAAAACTCAACTAAGAAAGGTTAAGCATACTTACTGAAGTCCTATGCACGATTAGTGATCACTTGAGTCTGCTTTGGAGCTCCAGAAATGATCAGAAATGCAGAAGGAAGGTGTGGTTACAAAGTTGCAATACAAGGGCCTTTATATAGTGTTCAAAATCTCATGGATCATTGACACACAAGCCTAACAATGGCCATGGATCATCCACAGATGTCCCTAAGGGTCTAGGAGTCACTTAGGGGTCGCTCATGTAGTGAAAATATATGTTTAAAGTCGGTTATGCGTGAAAACAGGTTGCTGTCAAAAGTTTCTGTATCTGGGCAACTAACGCGGCCCGCGTAAGGGTCTTCAAGGGGTTACGCGGCCCGCTTGGGCCTTCTGTTCAGGATTAAACATTTTCAAGTTGTTACATATTGTCCCTTGGTCTTTCGAAAGGTCAACCAAACTTATTTCTTGCATTTTGAGCCCCTCATCTTGACCTATAAGGGGTTCATGACTTATACCCACTTTGCCAAGTTCTTGGTCACTTCTGGTTACCCGAAAAATCATAATTTTCAACGTTGACGCTTTAACCCCTAACATACGAATTTGATCATAACTTTCTCATACGATAACGAAACTTTATGAAATTTTTATCGTGCATTCTTGTGAGCATAATTAATCGTTACAAAGCTTCGGGTTTGCTAAAAGGTCACTCAGAGGTATAACTTAAACATGTTGACACATTTAACCCCTGTAGTTTGTAATCTCTCACTTTCTTTCATATTTAGCTTCGTATGATCAATGATTTATTTGTTTGATGGTATAAACATCATGTAGGGTTATTGTAAAGTATATTTATTCACTGTTGACATTTTGAACCCGTATATTCACATACTTTCCATGTTTGTCAACTTTAGTCCTTCTAGAGTATACTTTCACACGTTCAAGCTTATGACACGTGTCAATACATTATAGGACGTGAATTTTCGAGGTGTTATAGGGTTGGTCTGTGTTTGAGGAATGGGACACCCAGTGAGTTTCGTGTTCCCCCTTTTCTTTAACTGTTTTCAGTTTTGTAACTTCGGGGTTGAAGTACATGTCACAATTGTTTACAAACGTTATTATTTGGTATGGTTAACTAAGGAAGGGTACACTTAGATCATGTGAGTGGTGGGCATAACGTTTAAGGCCATCAATCCTCGTTTGTGGACCGAGGGACATGAATGATAGATCTATTTGGGTGTAGCGAGCCCCGCCCATGTTGGACCAGGGTTGGCCCATGGGTAGACTATGTCTTACAGCCGGAAGCCCGGTGGAAAATCTGCTAGGTTTGAGCTCCCTGCATCACGTCACACATATCGATGGCCTTGCAAACCATTGGTGATCTGTTTTTCCTTGTTGCTTTCATACCGGGGTTTTACAAATTACATACCATGTTTTATACAAATTCAAAGCATAGGGTTATGCGGGCATGAAGTCAAAGTTACGGTGGGCATTGACGGTTATACAAACTTTACAAACACAAGAGTTTACAAATACATGGTTCTACGAACAAAATGCGTTACAAATACAAAGTTTCCATATAACTTGACAAGAAAATGATTTTTAAATTCGTTTTCTCAATAATATTTCACAAACCGGTTATCAAAAAGATTTGTTTTAAATCTTTCTCAAAACAAACTATGAACTCGCTCAACTTTATGTTGACTTTTTTCGCATGTTTCTTTCTCAGATTACTTTTCAAACAATGGAACGGTTGGGATAGGAGAACCATTGGAGATTCGAGTACTTAGTGGGCGTTCAATTTTCTAGAAGTCTTAGCTTATTTGCTTTCGCTGTGCAATGAAGATACCAGTCAAGTCACGCCAGCTCTGATATTTTCGGGGTGTGACAGTTGGAGCCCTCAAGGGGCTTTATCAGTCCACCTCAGCTCAACGTTAGCGCCATGTCACCCTTGGGGCTTTATCACACCCCTCTTTAACTTGCATGGTGTGGATGGAGCCCCCTATTAATAAAAATAAAAAAAAAAAATAAAAATATTTCATTGGGTGAATTTACATGGGCCCCACCTGATAAAGCCCTTCGAGCTCGTTACCATGATGGAGCCCCATCAATGGCGCCCCCTCTTAAAATGATGGGTGTGGGTATATAGCGCCGGGGGGCGCTATAGAGTGTGACGTGGCGAGGGTGGCGCCCCCACACCCTCCAGCCTGATAAAGGCTCTCGCTTATGTGGCGTTGATGTGGCGTGATAAAGCCCCCAGAGGCTTTATACCACACCAGGTAGTCTAACTAGATTAACAATTTATATAATCAACGAAACATTCACGCTCTTCTAACTCAAAAGTATTATGAGTTCCACAAATCTTACATAAAAGGATGCGGCTATACCTAGATAGGCTGTGTGTAGTGGGTTAACTAAACCACTCTCACATCACTATCATGTTCTTACCATGTAAGCATTTGAGCAATAACTAAATACATAATAATTATGCATTGTGATTCAACTAAGGGCCTCTTTGGTTGGCTCTGAATGAAACCATTCAGAGGTCCACCTCTGATTCGGTCAGATGTGAAGGTGTTTGGTTCATTAAGACATCACCTCTGAATGGGTTCCATTCAGTCTGAATGGGTCAGCTAGTTACCACATCTGAATGAAACATTGGACTTGTATGCCCTTTGCCCCCATCTCCTTCACGAGTTCTCCACAACCCCATCTCCTCTCCTCTCCACTCCTCCACAATCACCGGCCTCCTCCTCCACAGCCGCCATCACCGTCACTGGCTCCACCGCCGTCGTCCTCTCTCTCCTCTACGTCTGTCTTTCTCTCTCTCCGCCCCTGTGTGCGTCGCCGCACCACCACCAGACGGTGGTGGTGGTTGTTGTCATCCCCGGTTGCACATCAGCGGAGAAGAAGAGGGGGGGGGTTGTCGGCTGAACAAAATCACCACCGCCACCGCCGTGAGAGGGGGGGTTTAAGAGGTGAGGGTTGTGTTTTTGGGTGAGGGGTTGATTTCTTTGTGTTTGATTTGAGTTATGTATGTGTGTATATGTAGAGGAAAAAGAAGGTTTTGAGAGGAAGGAGATGAAGAATATGAGAGTCTGCACCTTTTGTTTATGTGTGTATGTTGTTTGGTTTGACTATTTAGAGGGGTAAAAATGTATTTTCACACGGTCATTCAGATGTGCAACCAAACAGCAGTTCACTGGTTCAGCACTTACTGGTTCAGAGCCTCTTAACCATTCAGAGCCTCTTATTCATTCAGCACTTATTGGTTCACATGTTGCCAAACAGCCCCTAAATATAAAATAAAAAACAAATAGTAGTGGTTTAACGAAATATATATATAAAAAAAAACAAATAAAAGAGACATTATTGGTTAAAAGGGTCGAGCCCCTTATTAATGGAGCGTAATGGGTAAACGCCCTATATGGTGAGGTGGCAAGGTGATATGTAGTGGGGCGCCAACCCACTACACATGTCCTTAGGTCCTTTACTATATCTTAATACATGACTGACTCAATTTTTTTTAATAAAGTAAACTTTAAAGCAAATTCAAAATCGATGTAATTATTGTAAAAAGAAGAAGGTGTTGCTTGCTTATAGTACTTTATCATTAAACATGGAATCACACAAATGTAAGGTGAAGTGGGCTTAAATAGAAAAAAAATCTTTCAAGAATTAAAAGAGAAACTACCGAAACATACTTAAACCTAAAATTTAGGCCCTTTAAATTTGGGACCCTTAGCCTCATCATATTTATTTATTTTTATCATATTCAGCCGTCTCTATTCTAATATAAAAAGCTGTTAATAGTGTGTGGATTAGGGGTTAAGTTATTGTATAAATGAGTTTAACATACAAAATACCCTTAACGTGAGAAGTGAAGGAGCGATTTTTTTAAAATTTTTTCCCCATCTTATTAAGCACTATTTTAGTCTCAGAATCCAAAAAAATCGTTAATTTACACTAGTAGAGTAACTATGTAGAGTAATTATAATTACCCTACAAAAATTACTCTACTACCATACAATCATGATTTTTCTTTTTCTATTTTTCAATTAAACATCATTCTTAACGAGTAGGAAAAATTAAAAAAAAAAAGCTTCCTTCACTTACGTTAAAAGCATTTTGTATGTTAAGACTTATTTGCATTTGATCTTCACACTTTGTTAGGCCACCCGTAGTGGGGCGATATTTTTGAAAAAAATTGAAAAAAAACGCCCCCCCCCCCCCATTACACTAGGCGTTTTGGGGCATTATTTTTGAAAAAAAATTGCCCAAGCGTTATATATAAAACGCCTACAATTGTATTGTGTAATGGTTGACTGGGTTTGACCCACCAATGAGAAACTAGTATGTTTTTTTTTTAATGTTTGGAAGGGGGATTATTTGGGCATTATTCCCACTACGCCACTTTTGCAATAACGCCCCATGCTTACTGGACTGCCAAACCACTACACATGGTCTTATTATCATAGAATGTTTATTCTCTAAAATCTTGATTCTTGTGTACACTATATATATAAGACTGGAGGGTATGGAGAGCCTCATCCCCAAGGGGATGGGCCGCCACATTACCGCCACGTAAGCAAGGCTTGGACCTTGGGGGTGGGAGACGAGCCCCTTTATGTATATATATGTATGTATAGGCATATGTGAGAGAAGGAAGGCACGGCGAGATCGTCGTGTGGGAGCCGGTTGGGACGAGCCGGGCTGAGGGGGCGGTGTGGGGTACCTGCGCCGGGCCAGGCCGGGCCTAAGCCAGCCCCATACCCTTTAGTCTAATGCATATCCGAATGGTAGAAATGATGATTTGCCACTTTTTCAACATTTACAAGCCTTTAAAGCATATTGTATAATGATTCAATGCATCATACTTCTCAACACACATGTACACCTCTTTTGTGTAAATGGACAGTTCTTTGATTTTGAATTTTGAATTACTCTGCACCTGGAGCCAACTTTCTCGATTGAAACCAGAGCCCAAAGTCTTTTCACCGTAATTAGGGTGAGAGGGGCACTCCCCTAAGAGGGGAGTCCCCTCTCTTACGCACCACCAATCAGCATATGCCACGTCAACTCCCCTCTTAAACTCCCCTAACACCCCAATTTGATGGCGGCACTCCCCTCTTAGGGGACTTGTGTGTGTGTTTTTTTTTTGTTTGTTGTAAAATTATGCATGTTTATAAATTAAAAAAATATTAATAAAAATAAAAATTAAATAAAAGACATTTCATTAAATTAAAAAAAAATTACATTCAAACTAGAAAAATAAAAATTACATTCAAACTAGAAAAATATAAAAACAAACTACTCGTCGTCGGAACTCACTTCAAGGTGAGGTAGATCTAAACTTCCGAGGTGCTTAACGAGATCGTGTTTTAGTCTCCAATGCGTTTCTTCGTCAATGAGCTCGCTATAAGCTGTATCAGCGAAGACGGGTTCGACTGGAGGATCTTGAATGTCTACCGGTGCTATCGCCCTTCCGTCGTCTTTTATAATCATGTTATGTAAAATAATGCACGTATACACGATTAACCTTATCTTTTTCACCGTTTTGGAACGCATTGGACGCTTTAGTATTCCCCACTTCGCCTTTAACACACCAAACGTCCGTTCCACATCTTTTCTTGCGGCCTCGTGTTGCCTCTTGAACTTTTTTTCATTCGGGATGTGAGGATATGGAAAAGACTTCACAAACACGGACCAGCTAGGGTAGATCCCATCAGTAAGATAATACCCGCGTTTGTATAAGTGGTCGTTTACCTGAAATGGACAATATGGCGCCGTTCCGTTTCGTTGAGTAAGAAATAACGGAGATTGTTGGAGCACGTTGATGTCGTTTTGTGAACCCGCCGGGCCACAAAAAGCATGCCAAATCCACAAATCTTGAGACGCCACCGCCTCTAACATAACCGTCGGGTATTGATGATCTCCTCTCATATATTGTCCACGCAATTCTGTGGGGCACATTCTCCAGACGAAGTGTGTACAATCCAGACTACCCAACATACCAGGTAGGTGATGTCTCTCCTCATGAGCCTGATACAATAGCGCAACGTCGTGGCTCGTTGGTCTACGTAAGAATTCACCGGCATACATTGCACAGACCGTCTGGCAGAAATATTCAAGGCACTCACGAGAGGTCCTTTCAGACATCTTTAAATACTCGTCGTTTTCGTCTGGTGGGTTACCGGTTGCAAGTTGTTTAATCGCAGAAGTAACCTTTTGCAACGGCGTGAAACTTTTCTTCATTCTCCCGTCCAAGCCCTCTTGAAACCACTCGTCGTTCGCTTCGACGTCACTAACAATTTTTAGGAACAAAGACTTGGACATACGAAACCTCTGACGAAAAATATCGGCATTAAATTTTGGATTTTCTACAAAATAATCGGCCATTAGTGTTTCGTGGCCACCCTCACGATCTTGAGGGACAATTTTTTTTTACTAGACGATGCCGTGTCTAGTACCTCCGCTTGTTGAATGAGATTTTGGAAGAAAATTAAACTACTATCGTTTGACGGAGAACCTTCATCGTCGGGAAAGTCGGGTAGGGGAGAAAAAAACGGGAACTTGGAATCCATTTAGTGAAGTGGGTGTGGTTTGAGAGTATAAAAAATAAGAAGTAGGTGTGGTTTGAGAGTATAAAAAATAAGAAGTGGGTGTGGTTTGAGAGTATAAAAAATTGTGTAGTGGGTGTGGTTATTTATATTTGTTTAAAAAGTGAATTTTTTTTTTTAAATTCGACCGTTTAAACGACCGTTCCTCAATCATCGTGCCAAACCAATGCGGTGAACAAGTGCCGAAACCACACCCGAATTGGGTCCCCGCGGTGATGGCGGCGGTGTTCCTGATCGGGGAAGGTGGTCACCGATTTGGTCCCCGCTGTACGCCCCGGATACCCTTACTCTGCACCTCATCTGTTTCTCTCTCTCTCTAAGAAGAAAACTGTAACAATCATAACCATACCCTTTGTCTTCTCTCACCTCTTTCTCGTTAAGCATCAACACGATCCACCAAATTCATCCATTGCTATTCTTGTAAATTCTCTTGATTCCAAAATGTTGAGCAACGATCATCAGTGAGTTCAGTCGTCTGCAGTAGTACTATCTCAGGCAGAGATGTAACCGTCGGATATCATACAGATCCAGTGGCGGCTATGGTAGACGTGGTACGATGGTGGAGTTGTTCAAAAGCAATGTCTAGATTGATGAGGTTTTGGTTCGGGTACTTCGCAAACATGGCGGAAAGCTTACGGCGCCCTCAAAGATCAAACCACCGTTGGATTAGCACATGTCAACAACGATTTCAAGGTGTTTCCCCTCTTTAATTCTTTCTAATTTAGACGAATTTTGTTAATTAGGGTTAGGGTTTTGTTGGGTTTTGTAGGAAGTTAATGTTGAGATTGTTAAATCTACTAATCATGTTGCGTGCCCACCCAAAGAAAGACACATCAGAAGTCAGTAAAGTTTGTTTTTTGTTGTTCAGTTTCTTTAGTTTTGATGTGGGTTTTTGTTTGTTTACTTTATTTGCTGAAAATGTTGAATTGTTTTGTAGAAATATTGGTGTATTCGTCTGCGATTTGGCCGCGGGCCGATGTGCAGTATTGTTTACATGCTTTAGCAAGGAGATTGGCCAAGACCCGTAATTGGACGGTACGGTTTGGTTCGGTTTTGATTAGAAAAATGATCTTGATGAGTGTCATTTGTTTGATCAGTTTAAGGTTAAGATACTATGCTGTGTTGTGTTGTTTAATCATTAGGTGGCATTAAAGACACTTATAGTTATATATAGGACATACGCGAGGGTGATCTGACTTTTCGTGAAGAGCTTTTGAATTTTCAACAAAGTGGGCGGGTTCTTCAGTTGGCGAATTTCAAGGATGATTTGCGCCCTGTTGGTACGTGTGGAAACCGTAGTTTTGATCTTCGTTAGTTGTAGTAAACTTAAGATCAGAAGTTGTGTAATGTGTTTGTGTATTTGTTTGTTTGCAGCGCGGGATTGTTCTGCGTGGGTGCGTACGTATGGACTGTTTTTGGAAGAGCGGCTTGAGTGCTTTAGAGTTTTGAAGTATGATAGCTGAGGGGATTTCGAAACCTGGTCCGGGTCAAGAAAATAAGGTATTCGAATTCTTTTAATTGCTACAATAATTATTGATTTTATAGTACCATTCTAGCTTTATTGATGCTACAATTGAAATGAAATTAGTGTATCACTTTTTATGGTGTATCGGAAACAAAGCTAAGATGCTGTTAAACAAAGCTACAATTGTGCCACGTGTTGGGAGAAGGCGGGTTCGGGTCGGTTTCCAAGGGCTGGATAGATGAACAGTCTTTCACTGCTACTAAGCCCGGAACCGGCATTGTTATTGCTGTCAAAAAGCTTCATCAAGAAAGTTTTCAACAACACTATTACGCCATTGTTGTGTTGTTTAATCTGATTGGAACCCGACATTGTTATTGCTGTCAAAAAGGTAAGATGCTTTACTGCCATTGTTGTGTTGTTTAATCTGATTGGAACCCGGCATTGTTATTGCTGTCAAGAAGTGCTTAGATGACATACATTATTACGCACACCTCAGTTTTGAACCAAATATATATCGAAACATGGATAAAAATAAGCATATCACAATGTATATTGGTATTCTATAAAATATAATATTTTGAAAGCTATTTGCTAATTGTGGTTATATCTTAAAAGATATACTCACGAGGTTTGTAAAATCAAAACTTGGCATTCTATAAAATATAATATTTTGAAAGATATTTGCTGAGTGGTTATATCTTAAAAGATATACTCACGAGGTTTGTAATAAAAGATATACTCACGAGGTTTGGAAAATCAAAACTGACTGTTGATGTATATTCTAATGTTATGAAATGAAAACAACTAAGGCCTTTAAAAAACTTAACATAGCATGACCAACATTGTAAATAGCTAAATATATCATAAGCAAATTACTTTGCTATTTATCAAGAAAAAGATTACAAAATATAAAATTATGTTTCATTTGTACACTTTATTGTACTCAATTTCGCTAATCTCTAGTGACATTGAGGAAGTCACGGAAATTGTGTTTCAAGAGAAGTAAAATGGTTTCCTCTCTGCGCTCTATCTTCAATAGGCTATCTTTTTCTCCTAACTTATAATAGATGAACTCCAAGAAGAATTCTGAGCCCTTTTGATTCATTTTCTTTTCCAAATAACAACAGATGCTTCTATTTTGTCCTTAAGATCAATAACGATTAGCTCTATTGAGAGATCAATTGTTGATAGAAACTACCCTAGGTCAAAGTAGTCAACTGTAAATTCCAGGAGACGTGGGCCCTTCAAATCCACATGTGTCCCTTTACCATCCGCCCCTAAAAGATCACAATAATTTAAATAAATATAAAAAGGAGTGAAATTTAAAAACAACAAGAATAATCAGGAGCTAAGTGTACGAGTTCTGCTACATGCATGTTTGACTGAAAGATAAGAACTGAAATTATCTTGCAACCTAAAGAAAAAAGATAGCTAGCAGATAACCATATAAAAATAGAAAAAAAAAAACATTGAAAGAATGCAAGTAATTAGTTCCTTTTAAAGATTAGGATAAAAACACATTTTTAATTAAAAAGTAGAGAAATGGATTACTTGATATCGATGGGAGTCTCTTCCCAATGAGGTCAGGCCATCGTGGAGGGGGAGCAATATAGCCAGGTTGGTAAGGCTGTATCAATAATCGAAGTAACCAATATTAAGAAAAATATACACATTAAGGCTGCATGACAATGATCCCCCACCCACATGCTTCACCAAGCAATTCAAATTAAGGATACAAACAAAAGGGGAATAATTTGGGCTGATCTAAATGTTACAAATCTGCTAATGAAATATAAACAAGGAAACAGAAACAAATAACGTATAATACAATAACAGTGAACCGGGCTTGTGTTTGACACAATTCCCTTAAACAGATTCGCGGTCTGTTCCCAGGGTACGCCGGTTCGAAGCAGCAACAACGCACTGCCGGACTCGAACACTTTCCTGAAACGAAACTGGAATATATTGTTGTAGAGAGATTAAGAAGAAACTATGGTTGCAGTGTATTGATGTATTGTAAAATACATCTTTATTCGCGTCTAGGTTTGTTCGGTTTTAGTTAGATTTAGTGTCGTTTTAGTTTAGGTTGTATTTGATTTTGATTTAATTGTGTTTTCAGGTACTTGAAGCTGAAAGGAAGCGGAAACGAGTAAAATCTGGACAGGAGAAAGTTTGGTACGAAAATCGAGGAGTTCGGGAGTGGAACGGAGCGAAAAAGGCAGTTCTGGAGGTTCCAGGCGGCCCGCATGAATTTATGTTAAACCATAGGCGGGCCGCATGAACTTACAATATGGAATCCGGTTGTATGATACGCGGGCGGCCCGCATTAACTTAGCACACTTCTCAGGCGGGCCGCGAGAGGGTTATGTCCGCAAAGCAGAATCGTGATCAGCAAGGATTAGGGTTTCAAGGATTATAAATTATCATTATCATTAATCAGCCGATTGGAGGATCACAATTACGAATTTTGGACGAAGTTTAGAGGCTGTTTGGAGGCGTTTGAGTGCTCGGGAAGCTAAGGAATCATCGGTGAGGCATTCAGGAGCACTCGGGATCAAAGAATACGGGTTTTATCTTGTTTCTTTGTGTTTCGTTTGTTTCTTGTTTAATCATGATGAATTCAGATTCGTTTATGTTTGATGATATGTTTTTAGACATGTTTCTTGGCTAAACTTCTCGTACTACCTAGGTTATGACTATAGTTTAACAAAGTTTGGATCTTGATTTGATTTTAGCGTGGTTGTGGATATTTCTTGTATTGTAAAAGCTTTGGATTTCTAACTTGGTGCGTATGTGTGCTTGTGATTATTTTATTATTGGTTGTTGCTTCGTTCGAATCTTGGTGACGGTCTTTATCACAGAATAGTTTCGGGCTAGGATTCTTGATTTAGGTGACTGTCTATATCACATAATAGGTCATTAATCCTTTAGGGTGAAAAGTGCACAAGTAACCTTAGAAGTAATATTCGGTAATCTAATAAAATCAAGTGTGCTGCTAAACTCGTCGCGGAAAGGCTCGAGGATATTAATAGGTCTAGGTTTGGTTATAAGTCCTTAACATTCCATAGCCTATTAAGCTAAGATTAGAACCCATTGTCGCTTTAGACGTTCGCGCGGCAAAGTAGAGCGTCTTACATAAGCACTTTCAAGAAACTAGAGGACGGAAAAGAAATCTAGCAAATCGGTAAACGTAACAGCCTAGGTAGTGCCATAAGAATCGCCTTGAGAGTGTTCGAGGGGCTTAGTGGTGTCTTAATAGGTTTAGTATCTAAAGATCCCGGTTCCACACCACAACATTATCAAATAGAGATCCATTCTGAGTTAGCTTGCGTCTAGCCTAGGTAGTCTTCATTCCCCACTGGTCAAAGTCTTCGTGCAAGTTCGTGTTAGTTACTTAGTTAATCTAGTTTAGTCGTTATTTGCATTTTTAGGATTTTTAGAAACCCCCCCCCCCCCAATTAATACACAAAATAGTTGAGTCGTGTCAGTTTGAGTCTAGATAGAGTCGTTAGCGTAATCAGTAGAGTCTCTTGGGTTCGATACTCGGACTTCCTTAGGCTATACTACATTCGATCGGTACACTTGCCGGTTGTGTGTTTTAGGGTTTAGAGATTCTTAGTCTTATAAATTTAAAACTTAGAGAGTCTAGTTTAGGGTTTAATTTAGTCGTTTTAGTTAACCCGTTTCGAGCACATCAAGTTTTTGGCGCCGCTGCCGGGGATTCTTTGGCGATTGCGTTGATTTCTTTGTTTGGACTTACTTGACATATTCTGTGCTATTTGTGTTCGTTGAGTCGTAGGAGTCTAAAAATTTTAAAAAAATAAATTTTTTTTTTTTTTTTTTTGCTTTAGTGTCTTTTCTAGGTTAGTGAGTCAGTGTTAGAGTCTTTTCGTTGTTCGTCTTTGGTGGATGCCCCATACGCGTTCGCAGGGACCGCCGCCACCTTTGTTTACAGTCAAGTCTTCTGAGTCGTCTTCTTCGTCTTCTTCAGTTCCGCATTCCACCCCCGCTTTCGACTTCACACCAAAGCCGTCACCTCACGTTTCACCACACGTTTCCCCACCACCCTCCCGTTCACGTTCGCCTAGTCCTCCACCCGTAGTTCACATGGCGAACCGCACAGTTTACCAGCAGGCTACCACCGGTTTCACCGGTGCCACTTCACCCATCACCCTTCCTGACATAGCGAATGATAGGTCTTGGCAGATTCCTTCTTACATCATGACAGCCATCACCAATTCATGTCAGTTCCATGGTCGTGACGACGAGGATGCACCCGCCCACATCAATCGCATCACTCGACTTTGTGGCACCTACTCCATTGAGGGTGTCAATCTAGATGCTAGGTACCTTCAGGTGTTCCCATTCTCTCTCGCTGGACGCGCAGCCGTCTGGTTCGATTCTCAGCCCGCAGGCACTTTCACTACTTGGGCTGGTCTTCGCGATGCTTTCATAGCAAAATATTTCCCGCCAGCCAAGGCATCTCGCCTTCGTGATCAGATACACTCCTTCCGTATGGAGCCTGATGAGCCGTATCACTTAGCTTGGGAGCGTTTTCAGACACTCCTCTCTTGTTGCTCACAGCATGGTTTGTCCAACTGGGCGTTAGTTGAGAAGTTTTACAATGGTACTCCTGAGATTAGAGCGCGATTCGATACTTCAGCAGGAGGGCAGCTTATGGGAAAGAAGACGGTGATTGAGTGCAATGATTTGTTTGAGAGCTTTGCACATTCTGATATGGACTACAGCACTACCAGCAGGACTTCCATTCCTGTTCATACCTCCTCGGCCGGTCGAGGGGTAAACCAAGTTAGCTCGGATTCATCGGTAGTTGATGTAACACCTCAAAATTTCGTGTTCAATAAGAAAATGACACGTGTCATGTATGACAACAAGCGTAGTAAACCCGGACTTAATAAAAATATTTTGATAGGATTTAAAGATGACGTCATGTTAATTTTACCTCTGAACGACCTCATATAAATCCCAAGACCCTAATACTGATTATCAACATTTGATATAATCCGGTAAATGCCCACAATAATTGAATTCATGCACAAGAATGGAATGCCACGAAGGAAAAGCATGAAAACCCTTAAAATTCGGGACTTTAATTTGAATTCAAGGAAACATATTCAAATGGTAGGGCTATTGATTGTAAAAGACCCATATTAGAGACCCCATATTGACAAAACAATGTCCCAATTTCGTACAAGTAAGTTACCCTTTCAAAACACCAAAGGTTAGGAGATTTTCATGTCTGATGGGAAGCTTACGGACCTCAACATTGTTGAGGTTGAGGTCCGTAAGGTAGCTGCCAGCATCAGAATACCTCCTGCAGCCTGTTGTGCGCGAATGTGACCACTTTGGCCGGTTTTCCTCACATGTGGGTGACCCCTAAACTGCTCTAGAACACTAGGGACATGTGTTTATCATTTGTGGTGGATCATAGACATACTTGTCAACAAATTATGGTGATTGAAGGCACTATATAAGACCCAATAACTTGCAAACATTCACCATTCATCTTCTGAGAATTTGTGAAGCACAAGAGCTGATCCCAAGTCTTTCTAATCATCTCTAGTCGACCACTAATCACCTTGTAAGTTGCCTAACCCTTCTAAAGTCAGTTTTGCTTTAAAATTAGCTTAAAAGTCAATATATCGTACTTAACGATTGACTTCGTGATTAGTTAATGATAGCTCAGTCGTATCACGAATTAAAAGTACCGTTAGATAGGTAATTATATGGGTATTAAACCCTTATAAGGGCACGTACCGATTCCAGACCTAACTAGGTCGTTTGTCGAGTCAAATGTTGACCGAAAAAGTCAACAGAAACGTAAAATACGATTAAATGCACAATTAGCAATCCGAGAGGCGTGTAACCTGTTTTAACCTTAATATAACTTAGTAATAAGTATAAAAACTTGTCTATGCTTGTCCGACTCGACAAATTTCTGTTTAAACCCGGTTCGGAACCGAAAGGCGCAAAACCTTGACTTTTGCTTTGACTTCGGTTCTGACCCGTTTTAATTTGATTCGGTATTGCCTTAGTGCTTCATTAGGGTTGGGTTACATGATAGTATAAGTCTCGGTACTTGTTTCGTTGATTATCCGATGCATACACACGTTTCCGTTAATCGCTTAAATTGGACCATAATGCCCTTATGACCATACAACGAGAATTTTGAAAATGTGGAAGTACAATAATCTTAGTTACTGATTATTAAACATGTACGTAAATTTTCACGTCAATCAGAGGTCTAGATTAGGAGATATGCGCATTAGCGTAAATAATAAGCTTTTTATTAATTAAACGGCGCGATTAGCGCATAGCCTATCTAAACCCGATTTTCGGTACCAAACCTTTTCCCCACTGAGGTTAAATAATATTTTGGGATTTTTGAAGATTTTTAATTATTTTTAAACTGGTCTTAAGCTAGGCTTATCGCCTTAATTCGGTTAATACCGAATTTACCCTTTTCGGTCATAAAATGATTTCTACAAAGAATATTGACGCGAACCCAATTGCCACTAATTTTAAATAATAAATGGAGTGTTTTGAGCCTGTTTTGCTGATTAGAAAACCCAGAATCATATTTTAAACCGTACGTAGCTTAAAACGGGTTTATACGCGTATTATACGCATAATATAGGCTTAAAACCATTTTGACACATAGGGATTATTTCCAACTAATATAACCTGTTAAATTAAGTTGTTTTCCTGACTTATTTAGACCCGGATCACAGAAACTTAATAAATCCCTTTTATAGTCGTTAAAATGACCAAAATACCCCTACGGGGCATAATTAGGGATTAAACTCGTTTTGGGCATTATGGAAGATATCATAATGATATCACAACATATTTAAAGCATATTAAATTAGGAAACCTGTTCGCGACCCTTATGGTTACCCGTTACGCCTCTGGCGCGTTCGGTTTGGTTTATGTAACTAGTTTGCATAAATTAGCCGAAACGGGTCAAACCTTATCCTTTTTATCTCAAAATCCAGAATGTGTTTAGTTTACCCATATTATACAAGTCTTCAAACTTGTCGGGTCTAAATCACATTCTATTCCGGTCTTCGCTTAATCATGCGTTTGAACCGTAAACCTTCCTTAAAACTAACCGGTCTAAGTTATGACTTAAATAAGACCCGTTAGGAATCTAATAGGTTAATAAAACCTTCGTTCCAGATTAAGAGCCCCAGTAGAAGTACTCATGCTTGCTGATTAGAATATACGGCTGAGTATAAATTACATTGCTAGCTCAGGTAAATAGTTTTAACTTATTTTCCCTTATACGGGCTTGGGATACGGTATTATAAAAATACCGCTTGGTCGGGTGTAGAAACCTTTTAATCGGAGATGATTAAATTGCATAATCCCGTTTTAATCTGTATTGATTGATAACAAATAACATTGGGGGTTAATGACCGTGTCCTGGATATCCTTGGCTCATTTTAAAAAGTGAATGGCCACGGCGTAAGCACAAGGTGTAGACATAACACCTCTTGTTGCGTATGTATAACGTATACTCACTCGTAAGGGTATCTTCTTGTGAGATTATATTTGTGGTGTGTCGATTAATCTTGTCCGGCTTGTATTGTATAATCACCGGCCCTAAATGTTGGACAACCATGTAAATCGGATACAAGATTTTTATTAATAAAATTGTCCCAAGTATAAAAGATTAATTTTGCCTCTGTGCATTTTAATCAATGTGTCAAGATATTTTGTGCCGTTTGCACTCGAATCACTTTTCAAACTCTTTTTCCAAAATGAGTCAGTTAATTGTATTTACCAGTGTAAACTGACGTATTTTCCAAAAGGTTAAGTGACAGGTACTACGAATAATTGGCTGGGAGCTCAGGGCGTCATTAGGGAATCTCGCAAGTTCTTGATGCCTAAAGTCTGTTGAACAGTTTTAGTTTCTTTTATTTGATCCGCCTGTGGATCCTTTACCTTCCGTTGTAATACTTTGATATTACTTATATTCGGAATGTAATATATTTATCTTTTGCTTCCGCTGTGCATTTATATATTGTGTTGTTGACTATTATGTTGCCAACCACGTCACGATACTCCCCACCGGGCCCACCGGTGACACGTGGAAATCCGGGGTGTGACAGGTTGGTATCAGAGCCAACACTGAGTGAATTAAACACTAGCCTTTTGTGTTTAATCTCAGTTACACAATTGCACATATCTAAACTTCTGAGTCTAGACTTAACATAGGATTATTCTCAAATCCTAATATGGAAATTTTGCTTCCAAATTTTTATTGGATACGTCGCCAAGCGAAGAAGCTGTAATAAAAATTCTCCACGTCTGGAGCCTTGAAATGCTGAGCTTCGTACCGCGACCAGGATGAGATGTTCAACCAAGGAGAAAGCATTCAGGAATTGAGTGAAGAAGAAACTCCTTTTGCTGAAGATCGTTTCCTTAATAGTCCTCATAAGGACATAATTATCTTTCAGTCCCTTTAAGGACATATTATTCCCTTCAAAGACCCGTTTAGGGCAACTCTGTACTTTTAATTTCATATAATGGATTAATTAAACTAAGTTTTCATTCTAAACATGAAATATGAAATAAATGGAAAATAACATCCCTTAGAAGGGAATTGCCTACGGGCTATAATTAATGTCCTCTGAGACTAAAGACGGTGGTAGCCTGCAACCCTCTGTCAAGGAAAAGTAGTGAACCTTGATTCACGCCTAAATGCCTCGATCCCAGACGATCATGGCTTATAAATTAAACTTGTCCACGTGACTAAGCCTTTTGTGCTATTACTAAATGCCTCGATCCCAGACGATCATGGCTTATAAATTTAACTTGTCCACGTGACTAAGCCTTTTGTGCTATTACTAAATGCCTCGATCCCAGACGATCATGGCTTATAAATTAAACTTGTCCACGTGACTAAGCCTTTTGTGCTATTACTAAATGCCTCGATCCCAGACGATCATGGCTTATAAATTAAACTTGTCTACGCGACTAGGCCATTTGTGCTATTATTAACTTATGAATCAGGATTTATGATAAAACTCCTGAATAAAATAAATATCCTTCCTTCCCTGCCAGTAGGCATCTTAAAAGTGAAACCTAAAGATGGTGAAACCTACCCAAGGGATTTAGATCCTTGTTAACACCTAAGAACGTGTTAGCACTCCTGAAAAATGTGATTCGATAAAATCACAACAGTCATCCTTATATTGGATTCTTCTAATTTTCTTATCTAGCCTAGTGATTTAGAAATCATGGCTTGTGTCATCCTATAAGATGATCACATTATAAACATCCGAGAGTGATGAAGTGCCTACGGGCTAAACTTGTTGTCCGATAAGACGACGACAGTGGTGGTCTTTGACCTCCTGTCTAAAAATATTGGACCAGGTCCAAGCATAATAATCGGTAGGATCCATACGATCTCGACTAATAGCATCTGAGAAGATGATCATATTATAACCATCCCTCAGAAGGGAAATGCCCACGGGCTATATCTATTGTCCTAAAAGACAAAAGACAGTTGAAGTTTTGAGCTCTCTGTCAAGAAAATGTAATGAAATATCTTCAACCCTTAATACCTCGATTCTCCGAAATCATGGCTTATAAATTTAAAAATTTGTCCTTGTGGCTAGGCCTTTTTGCGCCACTTTAATATCCTTGATGTTTTATAACTAGGATAAATTATAATGAAAATACAAATTATATATAACTAACAAATTAACCAATATGGTTTATATTACCATGGTTGATGAATCGTCAAAGATGATGATTCCATAAAAACCTTTGAATAAATCATTGTCAATGTTTATGTAGACATCAAGCTACATGGCTGGATTAGATGAAGTTAACAGCCACATGAAGGAGGATAATGATACTACCAGAATTAATGTAACTGGAACAGAACTACAGGCAATAATAGATTATGCTGTTACTCGAGCTCTTGATCGGCAGTACGATGAGTCAAACGATACCTACTCTAAGACTCTATCTGTGGCTCGTAGTAAGCCCCCTTCTAACACCCATGAGTTGAGGGAGGACGATGTTCATGACTTGTCAAATCAAAGGAGTATTCCGCCTAGACAGGTTGTGTTTCATCAAGAGGCACCAGTTAAGACCTGTTCATATAAATATTTTGTCTCCTGCAAGCCCAGAGACTTTACAGGAGAAAAAGGGGCCATCGATTGCCTGACATGGCTCGATGAGATGGACGCTGTTGTTGACATCAGCGGTTGTGCGGAGCAAGATGTTGTGAAATTTGTTTCGCAATCGTTCAAAGGAGAAGCGTTGGCATGGTGGAGATCATTGCTCCAAGCCACGGGAAAGGTTCTACTCTACGACTTATCTTGGGAGCAATTTGTTGCATTAGTCAAGGAAAACTATTGCCCCCAGCATGAAGTAGAAAAGATAGAATCAGACTTCTTGACTCAGGTCATGAAGAATTTGGATTGTCAGGCATATGTGACAAGTTTTAATACTATGTCCCGCCTAGTTCCTTATTTAGTCACCCCTGAACCTAAACGCATAGCGCGTTTCATTGGAGGCCTAGCACCAGAGATCAAAGGAAATGTTAAAGCATCTAGGCCAACCACATATAGGTCCGCGGTGGACTTATCCTTATCTCTCACCTTAGATACAATTAGAATTAAGTCTATTAAGGCTTCTGACGAGGGAAGAAGAGAAAGAGAGGAGGAAAACTCTCAACGATATAACAAGAAGAAGAAGGGAAACTCTGAGCGATGGGAGGATTCCGAGTTTAGGAAGAACTCGAGTCAATCTGATAACAGACCCAAATGCAATAACTGTAAAAAGCAGCATTTTGGAAAATGTACAATCGACCCACGTGCTAAATTGTGTGGAATTTGCAAGACCAAGGGTCACAAAACCTTAGATTGCAAGGGGATGAAGAACGCCACATGTTACAATTGTAACGAGGAAGGGCACATCAAAACCAACTGCCCAAAGCTTATAAAGAAGCCTGGAGAGGCCAGGAAAACAAACGCATGAGTCTTCCGGATGAACGCCAGGAAGGATAACTATATAGCAGGTACTTTTCCTTATCAAGCAGTTTATGCAGAAATTATTGCTGACACATGTGATTCAATAATGAACGATCACTGTTGAGAACTGTTGTCTCCGTCTTAGTAGGACTTCGGACATTTTATACGAAGTAGAAACTGGCCGATGATACTTTAGAAAATGCTCCAACAAACCTTAGATGGATATTTTATATCTAAATAGGAATCACTCTTTTCTGATATTCCTATGGCAAGCTTTCAAGCTACCCAAATTCTTAAATATAATAAAGACAGATGTGACGTTTTGATCATTCTGTCAGAAAAGTGATGGACTAGGTCCAAATCTTTAATGCCATTGATGGTCTTTTGCGACCTAGGCTAAATAATATTAATATATTTTAAATAATGTTCATTAAGAATGTTAGCGCTATAATAGCCTGTATAGGTTATTGACGCCATGGTTAGTATATGTTAAGGCCATCAGAATGAAAAATAGAAGTTGTTGGATTTCAACTAAGAAATTGTTTTATTGGTGTTAGGAACCAATAGAAAGTATGAAAAACTCGGATAAGACAACAGTCGATCGCGCTATTGATGGCACGACGCATGCTAATGATGCTGAAATTGTGAACCTTAGAATTTCCAAAGATGTCCTTCAAACTATGATAGACGCAGCTGTTGGAAAAGCTGTGAAGAAGGCTGTGAAAAAGTTCAAGGAGCCCCATGCTGCTCGGTCTAAATTTTATCTAGGACAACACTTCCTTACTTTTAAGGAGGATCCCGTTCATGCCTCTGTTGCAAAGGGTGAACTAAAAAGGAAAAGGGAGGTAGATAACTCCCAGAGTTCTAAGAAAAAGAATAAACAAAAGTCCGACCAGAAACCAGTATGTGAGACCTGCAAGAAGCGCCATTATGGGAAATGCAGGTTCGAAGCAAAATCCAAATCGCAACCCAGGACTTGTGGGATCTGCAAGGCTAAGGGTCATAAAACGTTGGACTGTAAGGACATGATGAATGCAGTCTGCTTCGGCTGTAATGAGAAGGGCCACATCAAGACTACGTGCCCTAAAATTGTCAAAGGAAATGCGGCTGAGGAAATAAAGCCTAAAATTGAAAGCGCCTAAAATGCCTGAGCTAATCCATAAATAATGACATCAGGTACATTCCTTGGCATTTTATCAGTAATTTGAATACTAAGATTTTTATTTTGGTTCGGATACCAGTAAATCCTTCATAAACTACAAGTATAACAAACTTTTAAGAACTCTTCATAAGAACCCTATATATATTAAGTATACGGTAAAAACCTACAGGTAGGAAATACACAGGGACTAATTCTTCTATTCCTTTCTGAAATCTTCAAATCATAAAACCCGAATATACCCTCTCTCCAGATAAAGTACACCATTATAAGAAATTGATATCTCTTGATCTCTATCGATTTCGAATACCAAACGGTATGACAAAAGCGCCATATGAGGATTTGGTGTATCTTAATATGTTCCATAGATTGCGTCCATGCCTGATCAGTATGGAGGTTTAATGCATGGAACCACAAAGATATCCCAATGATCACATGGTACTAAAGTCAACTAATGGCATTCAAAGAAGATATCCATAATAGAATTGTCCAAATAAATATTCCAGATTAAGAAATCTGTGGACACATAACATATATGTCATTTTTGACACAAGCAAAGATGGATGAACTGGAGCTTGAGATATGGAAAATCTCTGTAACCTCCTTGTATCTTGGTTATCTTCTCCTAAGTTTACCCTGTTTACCTCCCTAGAGGCAAGTAGAGTTAAGATTAACATCCCGCTTTGGGTTAGAGTGTTGTAAGAACCCCATATTGATTATGCAATAACCGAAAACCTGATTAAGTAAATTTTAAGATAGGAGATTCATATGGCTTAACTGGATATTTTCAGAATATGATATTTGTTAGATAAGAAAGACGGTTCATTTTGCTTATGCACTCATTACCGCAACCCTATTTAGACCACGATTAAAAATCGCCATCAACTACCCAGGAATCGTCGATTTGTTCGACTAACTGTGAAGATTAGCTACTCCTTAAAATTTGTTAAGCAATGGTTGGAATAACCATCTCACCTTAAGATAAGCTTTTCTATAATAGCTATTATATATGTATCAAGGTGGCTCCTTTGGAGACCTTGTAAAGATGAAATATCAAAACATCCGTTGGATGAACGAGACTTTGGAAAGTCCACTTATCTGGATCTGAAAGTTGCATTGGAAACAATGAATAAATCCATAATCGATTGAAAGATGCCAGTATTCGGCAGAAAAATCACGGATTAATGAAAGTAGCAAACCTCCTAAATTATTGTTAAGAAATAAGGTTCAACAATAGATATCACCCTGGAAGGGTGTGCTAAATTTGTTAAATTATCGGGCTAGTTACGCTCCGAGTATATAGAATCATTCGAAGGAAATCGAATGTATCAAGATCAAATAGCTTACGAACTAAGACCTAATTAAGGGGCTTGGTGGAACGCGCAATGTGACCCACACTAATGATTTAGCGACGTGTCACCAATAAGTCGAAAAACGCTATCACTTAATGATGTATAGATCTAGGCTAAGATGAGCAACCTGTGTCGATTGAGGATCGACAGGATTGAAGCTCCAAAAGATGCATGTACCTATTGTAAAGGTCAAATGGGATGCCCGGAGAGGTCCCGAATATACCTGAGAATTTGTGAAGCACAAGAGCTGATCCCAAGTCTTTCTAATCATCTCTAGTCGACCACTAATCACCTTGTAAGTTGCCTAACCCTTCTAAAGTCAGTTTTGCTTTAAAATTAGCTTAAAAGTCAATATATCGTACTTAACGATTGACTTCGTGATTAGTTAATGATAGCTCAGTCGTATCACGAATTAAAAGTACCGTTAGATAGGTAATTATATGGGTATTAAACCCTTATAAGGGCACGTACCGATTCCAGACCTAACTAGGTCGTTTGTCGAGTCAAATGTTGACCGAAAAAGTCAACAGAAACGTAAAATACGATTAAATGCACAATTAGCAATCCGAGAGGCGTGTAACCTGTTTTAACCTTAATATAACTTAGTAATAAGTATAAAAACTTGTCTATGCTTGTCCGACTCGACAAATTTCTGTTTAAACCCGGTTCGGAACCGAAAGGCGCAAAACCTTGACTTTTGCTTTGACTTCGGTTCTGACCCGTTTTAATTTGATTCGGTATTGCCTTAGTGCTTCATTAGGGTTGGGTTACATGATAGTATACGTCTCGGTACTTGTTTCGTTGATTATCCGATGCATACACACGTTTCCGTTAATCGCTTAAATTGGACCATAATGCCCTTATGACCATACAACGAGAATTTTGAAAATGTGGAAGTACAATAATCTTAGTTACTGATTATTAAACATGTACGTAAATTTTCACGTCAATCGGAGGTCTAGATTAGGAGATATGCGCATTAGCGTAAATAATAAGCTTTTTATTAATTAAACGGCGCGATTAGCGCATAGCCTATCTAAACCCGATTTTCGGTACCAAACCTTTTCCCCACTGAGGTTAAATAATATTTTGGGATTTTTGAAGATTTTTAATTATTTTTAAACTGGTCTTAAGCTAGGCTTATCGCCTTAATTCGGTTAATACCGAATTTACCCTTTTCGGTCATAAAATGATTTCTACAAAGAATATTGACGCGAACCCAATTGCCACTAATTTTAAATAATAAATGGAGTGTTTTGAGCCTGTTTTGCTGATTAGAAAACCCAGAATCATATTTTAAACCGTACGTAGCTTAAAACGGGTTTATACGCGTATTATACGCATAGTATAGGCTTAAAACCATTTTGACACATAGGGATTATTTCCAACTAATATAACCTGTTAAATTAAGTTGTTTTCCTGACTTATTCAGACCCGGATCACAGAAACTTAATAAATCCCTTTTATAGTCGTTAAAATGACCAAAATACCCCTACGGGGCATAATTAGGGATTAAACTCGTTTTGGGCATTATGGAAGATATCATAATGATATCACAACATATTTAAATCATATTAACTTAGGAAACCTGTTCGCGACCCTTATGGTTACCCGTTACGCCTCTGGCGCGTTCGGTTTGGTTTATGTAACTAGTTTGCATAAATTAGCCGAAACGGGTCAAACCTTATCCTTTTTATCTCAAAATCCAGAATGTGTTTAGTTTACCCATATTATACAAGTCTTCAAACTTGTCGGGTCTAAATCACATTCTATTCCGGTCTTCGCTTAATCATGCGTTTGAACCGTAAACCTTCCTTAAAACTAACCGGTCTAAGTTACGACTTAAATAAGACCCGTTAGGAATCTAATAGGTTAATAAAACCTTTGTTCCAGATTAAGAGCCCCAGTAGAAGTACTCATGCTTGCTGATTAGAATATACGGCTGAGTATAAATTACATTGCTAGCTCAGGTAAATAGTTTTAACTTATTTTCCCTTATACGGGCTTGGGATACGGTATTATAAAAATACCGCTTGGTCGGGTGTAGAAACCTTTTAATCGGAGATGATTAAATTGCATAATCCCGTTTTAATCTGTATTGATTGATAACAAATAACATTGGGGGTTAATGACCGTGTCCTGGATATCCTTGGCTCATTTTAAAAAGTGAATGGCCACGACGTAAGCACAAGGTGTAGACATAACACCTCCTGTTGCATATGTATAACGTATACTCACTCGTAAGGGTATCTTCTTGTGAGATTATATTTGTGGTGTGTCGATTAATCTTGTCCGGCTTGTATTGTATAATCACCGGCCCTAAATGTTGGACAACCATGTAAATCGGATACAAGATTTTTATTAATAAAATTGTCCCAAGTATAAAAGATTAATTTTGCCTCTGTGCATTTTAATCAATGTGTCAAGATATTTTGTGCCGTTTGCACTCGAATCACTTTTCAAACTCTTTTTCCAAAATGAGTCAGTTAATTGTATTTACCAGTGTAAACTGACGTATTTTCCAAAAGGTTAAGTGACAGGTACTACGAATAATTGGCTGGGAGCTCAGGGCGTCATTAGGGAATCTCGCAAGTTCTTGATGCCTAAAGCCTGTTGAACAGTTTTAGTTTCTTTTATTTGATCCGCCTGTGGATCCTTTACCTTCCGTTGTAATACTTTGATATTACTTATATTCGGAATGTAATATATTTATCTTTTGCTTCCGCTGTGCATTTATATATTGTGTTGTTGACTATTATGTTGCCAACCACGTCACGATACTCCCCACCGAGCCCACCGGTGACACGTGGAAATCCGGGGTGTGACAGTTGCTGAAGTCGAGCTTTTGAAGCGAGAGATTGTTGAGTTGAAGAAGAAAGTTGATAGGTGTGAGCTTTGTAGGGGAGGTCACGACACACTTGATTGTCCCACACTTACGTTAGAGCAGGTAGAGTACATTGCAGGCCAGTCTAGGGGTCAGTTCGGTAGTAATAATAGTTTTAACCCTGGCTGGCAGGGTAGTGGTAGTAGTGGTAGTTTTCGCCCTTCTGGCAATCCCCCTGGTTTTCCATCTGGTCAGTATCAAAATAGGGGGCCGGGTCTTTACACGAGTAGTGGTTCAGGTTCGAGTGGTCAGTTTGCGAGTGGAGGGTCGAATCAGGAGAGTCAAGGTAGTGATAAGGCTTTACAGGGTAGTTTGAGTAGGTTAGAGGAGATGTTTGCTCAGATGATGACGCATAATCAGACTGTAGCTAAGAATCAGGAGCAGATTAATCAGAGACATGAACTTCAGCTTAAAAATCAAGAGTCCATTCTTCTAGATCTTCAGAGAACAGTAGGGGATATAGCTAGGCAGTTGAAAGAGTCCCCTTCTGGTCTGTATTCAGGTACTACTCACCCAGTCCACCATTCTGTGAAAGCAATTACTACTCGTAGTGGGTTGAGTCTAGGAGAGGTCATGAGAGAGAGAGAGTTGAGGAAGGAGAAGATGATGATGTAGATGAGGTGATTGAGATGGAGGCTCCAGGCAAAGTGCACATTAGGCTAGACCCAGCAAGTACCGCACACGCCGATGAGCCTCAGGTTGAGAATAAAGTAGAGAAGCAGCCGAAGAAGGTTCGGCCACCACCCCCGGTGATTGATATTTCTCGTCTTCCGTTTCCCGCTCGTGCTAGGCAGCAGATATATGCTAGGGAATACGAGAAATTTCTAGAGATGTTCACCCAGCTGAAGGTGAATCTTCCGTTCATTGATGCTTTGAGATCCATGCCTAAATACGCCAAGTTCCTTAAGGATTTTCTCAAGCGTAAGGATAGGATAGGTGAGAGTTCTAGTAATCCGTTGAGTGGAGAGTGTTCTGCTGTGCTCCTAAATAAACTTCCTGAGAAACTTACTGATCCGGGCATTTTCACGATCCCTTGTTTGTTCAGTGGTGATGTTAAAAATCACGCGTTAGCTGACCTTGGTGCTGGTATTAATTTGATGCCATATTCATTTTATGAAAAACTAGGTCTTGGTGATTTGAAGCCAACTAGGATGACTCTCTCGTTAGTGGATAAGTCAGTTAAGTATCCTAGGGGGATAGTAGAGAATTTGTTGGTGAAAGTGGATAAGTTT
This sequence comes from Helianthus tuberosus, assembly GCA_030545235.1. Classification (NCBI taxonomy): domain Eukaryota; kingdom Viridiplantae; phylum Streptophyta; class Magnoliopsida; order Asterales; family Asteraceae; genus Helianthus; species Helianthus tuberosus. The sequence goes on along the minus strand of CM060416.1, from coordinate 154,800,400 downwards.
GTGTTTCCGGCCGATTTTGTAGTGCTAGATATGGAGGCCGATGATAGAGTACCGTTGATTTTAGGACGCCCGTTCTTGAATACGGCTAAAGCATTGATAGATGTCTTCTTAGGCACAATTACACTTAGAGCGGGTGACGAGTCGGTAGTGTTTGAGGTGAATAATGCGAGAGGGTCGAGTGCGAGAGTAGAGGCGATAGAGTCGGTGGAGGAGGGTGAGAAGAATGAGAAAGAGGTGAAAGAGGTGTTGAGTGAGCCGACTCTAGAGGAGATGTTAAAACCCAAGTGTGGGGATCCGCCTGATAGGAGAGTAGAAGAGTTGGAAGAGAGATTGTCAAGGTTGGAGTCTCGGGTAGAGACACTGAGTCAGGCTCAGTGTGGGGATAGGTTTCGAGATGATACGTTTAGATTCAAACCGCCCAATGGAGAGTCAAGAGAGTATGAGGGAGTTAGGAGAGATGCGGGTGATGTTAAGAATGATAGTGCTATAGCCCGTAAGGTGCGGGCGATGTTAGGAGGTGAGCTCCGCATATATGATCCTCCGTGATTTTGTGAACATTTGTGATTACTTGTAGAGTTTGTACTTTGAGTCGTAGTGGTCTCGTGTCGTTAGTTAGGTTGTTAGTGTAGTTTGCGTCATTTCGTGTTTTTGCGTCGTTTGTGTGTCGTAAAAGTGTTTTGCAGGTACACGCTCCTTTACGAAGGTCGAACACAGCAGCCGAGCATTGTCCAGGTAAGTTTACTGTTCAAAACGACGAAAATACGGGGCAGGGGCATTTTGGGAATTAATAAAAGTACTAAAACAGCAATCTGCTGTTGCTGCTGTTAGCTGTCCAAGCGGCCCGCATAAGGTTACATTAAACATCTACGCGGGCCGCATGGACTTACAAAAATCGTAAATCTTTGGACACTCGCGGGCCGCATGAACTTATCTTTATTTTTGAAGCGAGCCGCGTGGGTCTTATTTTTCGAACAGCAGCAGATTTTGGCCCACATTTGTTTCACAAGTCACCAATCTTCATTCATTCATCCATTAAACCAACATTTTTCATCATCATTATCATTGTTCCATACCATCACTAGTGTTGCTGGTTCGAGTCGTCGTATACGGGGTTGTGTTTGCATTATACGTTTATATTTTGTACCATGCGTCTAAGTTAGTAGTTTTTGAGTCTTTTTGTGTTTCGAGTCGGTATTGCTTTGGTATTTTGCTTGTTTTTGTTGATGCAGGTTCGAATATGTACCACCCGTACTCAATCTCCATTCGGGTGAATTTGGAGCTGTTTATTCAAATTTCGGGCATTTATCAAGCATGTCAGTCAGTGTCAGAAGCCGATCGCGAACGAAATGCTATACGATCGAGCTAGATTGGACGAGAGTGTTTGAAGCTTACGCGCGAATTAAACCAGCTAAGTCCTTTCTAATTTGCCCTTTGTTTTTTATTTCTTATTTATTTTTAGTTTTTGAGTCGGTTTCCATCTTATATTGAGGGCAATGTAGAGTTTAAGTGTGGGGATGGGAACTATCATTTAGTAACTATCATTTAGTTAGTGTCTTTTGAGTCATAAAAATCGAAAAATAAAAAAAAATTGAAAAAAAATGTCTTTTGAAATAAGAAGTTTGCAAAATAAAAACGGAAAATGATAGAAAAGTCGGGTTTTTGTTCGGGTTCAAATAATGATAATATGAGATTAAAATAATCGAGCTTGTGTCTAGTTTGGGATGCGTGGGTAGGCTTGGTTCGGTTCTGAGTTTCTTTGATCTTAATATACCTAATTGTCGGTCTACTAGTGGGTTCTCATCTAGGGAAAGTGGGGAAATTGAAACCGCCAAAAATAGTATAAGGGATGCCGTTATAAGCTAAGATAGTTAGAGTTTTTTTTTTCATATCTCGCTGAAAAAGAAAAAAATAGAATAAAAAGTGAGCTAGAAACTAAATGAAAGTAGCACAGGCCTATGTAATCCGAGTTGGGGATAGCGACTCTACAGCCGGAATGCCTCTGGGATGTGTGAAATCGATTTGCCGAATAAAAGTACCGAAACCTATGTAATCTGTGATTGGGGATAGCGACTCTACAGTCGGAATACCGCTGGGTTAGGGAAAGCATCGTCTAGTCTCACGAATGAATGAAAAAAAAAAAAAGAGAAAAAGCAAGTAAAGAAAAAAAAATGGAAAAAAAAATAGATTTCATTTTAAACTCTCTTTATCTTGGTATAAAACGGTTAGGAAATAACCCAGTGGTTGTTCCTTTTGTCCTATAAGCTTGAGGGGGGATTAGGTGGACTTGCAATTCTTAGCGTGAGACCCTAGGTAGATTGACCGCACTTGAACTAAACTTGCATGATAAGGGCTTGGAACCGGGTTGGGTTTAAGAGGATCGATATACTTGCAATCGCGGCTAACACGAGTTTCGATTTTAATAAAATAACTTATACTTTTGGCCCGAGTGATTATTTCGGCTATGATTCCGTTTGCATAATTCTTTTTCGAGGACGAAAAAAGAGTAAGTGTGGGGATATTTGATGTATTGTAAAATACATCTTTATTCGCGTCTAGGTTTGTTCGGTTTTAGTTAGATTTAGTGTCGTTTTAGTTTAGGTTGTATTTGCTTTTGATTTAATTGTGTTTTCAGGTACTTGAAGCTGAAAGGAAGCGGAAACGAGTAAAATCTGGACAGGAGAAAGTTTGGTACGGAAATCGAGGAGTTCGGGAGTGGAACAGAGCGAAAAAGGCAGTTCTGGAGGTTCCAGGCGGCCCGCATGAATTTATGTTAAACCATAGGCGGGCCGCATGAACTTACAATATGGAATCCGGTTGTATGATACGCGGGCGGCCCGCATTAACTTAGCACACTTCTCAGGCGGGCCGCGAGAGGGTTATGTCCGCAAAGCAGAATCGTGATCAGCAAGGATTAGGGTTTCAAGGATTATAAATTATCATTATCATTAATCAGCCGATTGGAGGATCACAATTACGAATTTTGGACGAAGTTTAGAGGCTGTTTGGAGGCGTTTGAGTGCTCGGGAAGCTAAGGAATCATCGGTGAGGCATTCGGGAGCACTCGGGATCAAAGAATACGGGTTTTATCTTGTTTCTTTGTGTTTCGTTTGTTTCTTGTTTAATCATGATGAATTCGGATTCGTTTATGTTTGATGATATGTTTTTAGACATGTTTCTTGGCTAAACTTCTCGTACTACCTAGGTTATGACTATAGTTTAACAAAGTTCGGATCTTTATTTGATTTTAGCGTGGTTGTGGATATTTCTTGTATTGTAAAAGCTTTGGATTTCTAACTTGGTGCGTATGTGTGCTTGTGATTATTTTATTATTGGTTGTTGCTTCGTTCGAATCTTGGTGACGGTCTTTATCACAGAATAGTTTCGGGCTAGGATTCTTGATTTAGGTGACTGTCTATATCACATAATAGGTCATTAATCCTTTAGGGTGAAAAGTGCACAAGTAACCTTAGAAGTAATATTCGGTAATCTAATAAAATCAAGTGTGCTGCTAAACTCGTCGCGGAAAGGCTCGAGGATATTAATAGGTCTAGGTTTGGTTATAAGTCCTTAACATTCCATAGCCTATTAAGCTAAGATTAGAACCCATTGTCGCTTTAGACGTTCGCGCGGCAAAGTAGAGCGTCTTACATAAGCACTTTCAAGAAACTAGAGGACGGAAAAGAAATCTAGCAAACCGGTAAACGTAACAGCCTAGGTAGTGCCATAAGAATCGCCTTGAGAGTGTTCGAGGGGCTTAGTGGTGTCTTAATAGGTTTAGTATCTAAAGATCCCGGTTCCACACCACAACATTATCAAATAGAGATCCATTCTGAGTTAGCTTGCGTCTAGCCTAGGTAGTCTTCATTCCCCACTGGTCAAAGTCTTCGTGCAAGTTCGTGTTAGTTACTTAGTTAATCTAGTTTAGTTGTTATTTGCATTTTTAGGATTTTTAGAAACCCCCCCCCCCCAATTAATACACAAAATAGTTGAGTCGTGTCAGTTTGAGTCTAGATAGAGTCGTTAGCGTAATCAGTAGAGTCTCTTGGGTTTGATACTCGGACTTCCTTAGGCTATACTACATTCGATCGGTACACTTGCCGGTTGTGTGTTTTAGTTTAGAGAGTCCTAGTCTTATAAATTTAAAACTTAGAGAGTCTAGTTTAGGGTTTAATTTAGTCGTTTTAGTTAACCCGTTTCGAGCACATCATGTATGTTGCTGTGTTTTGGTGTATTGATCATGAAGAGCTGAACTCGTATTTAACAAGTCCAGCAGGTAGTAGTCACAAGTGTAGCAGGTAACAGTCACTATGATAGTGTAGTAGTTAGCACACACCTGCACTATCAGATAATGCAGTAGTTAGCACACCTCTCTAGACCAACGACTTCACTCAAAGATCATAAGGCGGCTCTCAAGCGGCTCACGGTGATGCGAGTGAGCGAAGTGCAAAGTGCACCATCAAAACGCCACATTACGCCCATGAGCCCGAGCCCGTGCCCGGGCGCGGACGCGGGCGCGGGCGCGTTCGGGCCCTTACGGGCCCTCAGGCTTGCCACTGGGTGTGTCCACTTGTATAGAAGATATCATCTTCCTTACACTCCTCATTATATACTACTCTTCTATTCTCCATCCCACCGATGTGGGACAACTTGAATACTAAAAGTCAAGTTTACCAAATACTCATTTCCATTCATATTATTTTCCAACAATCCCCCACATGAATGAAAATCAATCTCAAACAACATTATTCCAATTAAATTTCAGTAGTTGAGTTTTGCATACGATAGGTAGGTGTTACCCTTTGAACCTTCGCTCATGAAATGCCCTTAGCCCACTAGCTCTGAGTAGAACTCGATGTCTTTGAACTCGTCTGCCGTTTGTGTAGACGACAATGCATTTCACACAAAACTCTCCCTAACAAATTCAAGTCCTCATAGTTATGTTCGTTATGGTCATGAACATGAGCCTGGTTCTGCGAGAGCCATTAAGTATTGTGCCCTATTAATACCCTTAGAAGCGACCCCACTTCTCTCTCACATAGGTGATTCACTATGTAAGGTTACCTTAGTCGAATCATTAAAAGCCATAGGCTTAGCCTCACACTTGTCACTTTTAGGAATGGACTAGGAGGTTTACTAAACTAATAAACTCCCTTATATATATATATATATATATATATATATATATACGTAGGGTTATCCCCCACAGTGACCTTACTGAGTCATACAATTAGGTTTTCCTATTGAACTCAGCTCTTGGGATCTCCAGTCTACTGAGTTAGGTTTCCATCATATGAACTTATTTTCAAGGGCTTCAGTCCCATTCCCAATGAAGACTTCTGTACTACCTCTCTACTTAGGCCTTTTGTTAGCGGATCCGTAATATTATCCTTTGACCTCACGTAGTCAACAGTGATAATTCCAGTAGAGATTAGTTGTCGTACCGTATTATGTCTACGTCTGATATGTCTGTTCCTACCATTATACATTGTGTTATGAGCTCTGCCAATTGCCGATTGGCTATCACAATGTATACAAATGGTCGTTGCCGGCTTAGGCCATCTTGGTATATCCTCAACCAATTGACGTAGCCATTCTGCCTCTTCACCTGCTTTATCTAAAGCGATGAACTCTGATTCCATCGTGGATCTAGCGATAACCGTTTGTTTTGACGATTTCCACGATATAGCAGCACCTCCAAGTGTGAATACATACCCACTTGTTGCTCTGGAATCGTTCGTGTCAGATATCCAATTCGCATCGCAGTATCCTTCTATAACTGCTGGATATCTGTTATAATGCAACCCGTATTCCCGAGTGTATCTTAAGTAGCAAAGCAACCGAGTGATACCGTTCCAATGCAATGAACTTGGGTTGCTCGTGTATCTACTTAGCTTGCTCACAGCAAAGGCTATGTCTGGTCTAGTACAACTCATTAGATACATCAAACTACCAATAATTCTTGAGTATTCCAACTGGTTTACGGGTTCACCTCTATTCTTGGCTAGATGTTGACTTGTGTCAAGCGGAGTTCTAGCTTCATTAGAGTCATTTGCATTGAACTTATCAAGAATTTTGTCCACATAGTGGGATTGACTTAAAACAAGTCCACTTTCAGTTCGCGTGATTTTGATCCCCAAAATCACATCCGCAAGACCCATGTCTTTCATGTCAAATCTTGCCTTTAGCATGTTCTTTGTAGATTTTATGATTTTGTCATCACTTCCAGCAATGAGCATATCATCTACATATAAACATAAAATGACATATCCCTCAGATGTGTCCTTAACATATACACATTTGTCACATTCATTGATTTTGAACCCAGCATCAAGTATGACTTGATCAAACTTTTGGTGCCATTGTTTTGGAGCTTGTTTCAATCCATACAAGGATTTTACAAGTTTACAAACTTTCTTTTCTTGCCCAATAGCTATGAAACCTTCAGGTTGTTCCATGTAAATCTCTTCCTCGAGATTTCCATTCAAGAAAGCTGTTTTCACATCCATTTGATGAACTTCCCAATTTCTAATGGCTACAATGGCAAGCATCAACCTGATGGAGGTTATTCGCGTAACAGGCGAATATGTATCAAAGTAATCTAAACCTTCTCTTTGTTTATATCCTTTGATCACCAACCTTGCCTTGTATTTATCGATGGTCCCATCTGGTTTCATCTTCTTCTTGAAGATCCATCGATATCCTAGTGGTTTACTTCCTTGAGGAAGATCCACTAGTTCCCATGTATGATTTTGTAAGATAGAATCTATCTCACTTTTGATGGCCTCCCTCCACTGAGGTCCTTCTGAGGATTTTACCGCTTGTTGGTACGTTTGAGGTTCCTCTTCAACCATAAAGGTAAGAAAATCAGGCCCAAAGGATTTTTCAGTCCTTTGCCGTTTACTTCTCCTGATTTCAACTTCATCAATCTTAGATTGTTCCTGAGGTTCATTAAATGCACCCGCATCTCTAGGAACAATTTCCTCAACTGGTCTAGTGAAACTCGATTCACCTTTACCTGAGCATGGGAACACATGTTCAAACCATGAAGCATCCTTAGATTCTATTAAGGTGCCATTGCATATTCCAGGGTTCTTGGAATCATGCACAAGAAAACGATATGGACCATAAGGACGGGTGTATCCTACAAACACACAATCCACCGTTTTGGGTCCTATTAAGAGGCGCTTTGGTGGTGTGACCACCACCTTGGCTAGACACCCCCACACTTTCAAAGATTTATATGGTGGTTTCTTTCCCGTCCATGATTCGTATGGAGTTATATCCTTTTTCTTATTCGGTATCATGTTTAACACATAATTTGCCGATAAGATTGCTTCCCCCCACATGTTTTGGTTTACATCAGAACTTATCATTATGGCATTCATCATTTCTTTCAAAGTACAATTTTTCCGTTCCGCTATGCCATTTGATTGAGGGGAGTAAGGAGCCGTGAGTTCGTGGATGATTCCACTTTTTGCACATATGTCAATAAAAGGTGAAACATATTCACCTCCACGGTCACTCCTTACGACTTTGATTTTTCGATTTAGTTGATTCTCAACTTCGGCTTTGAACAAGATAAACTTGTCAATAGCCTCGTCCTTACTCTTAAGTAAGTACACATAGCAATACCTTGTACTATCATCAATAAAAGTGATGAAGTACTTGTTCCCTCCACGAGTAGGAATTGCTTTTAGATCACACACATCAGTGTGGATCATTTCGAGAGGTTCAGTGATTCGTTCAACCTTTTTGAATGACGATCTCGTTTGTTTTGCTTCTATGCAAACTTCACATTTATTATTTGAGTCGATATCAAATGTTGGTATGCAATTAAGTTTAATTAATCGACTAATGGAATTATAATTTACGTGACCTAGTCTACCATGCCAAAGATTACAAGACTCAATCAAGTAAGTAGAACTAGTAGCGTTTTCATTCATTGCATTCACGACAATTACATTCAGTTTAAACATTCCATTTAGGGCATAGCCCTTACCAACATACATATCATTCTTGGTCAACACGACCTTGTCCGACTCAATCACTATTTTGAACCCAAACTTGTTCAATTGCCACCCCGACACAAGGTTCTTACGAATTTCTGGAACATACAACACATTGGACAATGTGAGCTCTTTTCCAGAAGTCATCTTCAAAACCACGTTACCTTCGCCTTTAATTTCGGCCGTGGCGGAGTTTCCCATAAAAACCTTTTCTCCATTAGTCACCTCCTTGAAGGTGTTGAAAAGGCTTTTGTCAAAACACACATGTCGGGTAGCTCCCGTATCGACCCACCAATCCTTGTTATTTTGCCCGACCAAATTAACTTCGGTCACCAAAATCGAGAGATCCGTGACCATGGCAACAAGGTTTTCAACTTCATCAACCATGTTTGCTTGTCGAGCATTTTCCTTCTTAGGAAGCCTGCATTCGTTGGCCTTGTGGCCTTGCTTCTGACAATTATAACAAGTTCCAAGGAACTTCTTTTTTCCAACTCCCCCTTTAGGACCAAGGTTGGAACGTTTGCCATGATTTTTATTTCCACCATTTCCCCTGTTTTTTCCCTTCGAAGATTGGCCATGTTCAACAAGATTGGCCTTCACATTTTCAGGACCATCAATCTTTTTTAGGGCCAATTTGTTATCTTCTTCAATCCGAAGACGCCTAACAAGATCTTCAATAGACATCTCCTTTCGCTTATGCTTGAGATAGTTCTTGAAATCAACCCAACTTGGTGGCAGTTTTTCAATCATTGCAGCAACTTGGAATGTCTCGCTGAGCATCATTCCTTCCACAAGAACATCATGAAGGAGAATCTGCAATTCTTGGACTTGGCTCATAACAGTTTTAGAGTCTATCATTTTAAAGTCCAAGAACTTAGCCACCACAAATTTCTTAGTGCCCGCATCTTATGTTTTGTATTTGTGATCCATAGACTCCCACAATTCTTTGGCAGTCTTGGCTTTGCAGTACACATTATACAATGTGTCCACCAAACCATTCAAAACAAAGTTGCGGCACAGGAAATCCGAATGATTCCAAGCATGCATCGCGCTCACAGATTGAGCATTCATATCCCCTTCTTCCAGTTGGGGTTTAGGTTCAGTCAAGAACCTTGCCAGATTCAGCGTGGTCAGATAAAAGAACATCTTTTGCTGCCACTGTTTGAAATTCACACCAGTGAATTTCTCTGGTTTCTCAGCATGCGACACTGCATTAGGCAGTGGTGTCACCAAACCGGTAGTGATAGTTACAGCGGGAGTCATGACCGCAGAAACAGGACTGGTCATGACAGCAGAAACAACAGAAGCAGCAGTAGTCATCGGTTGGGATGCCATTCTGAAACGAAACAGAGTGTAGGAACAATTAGTAAACCAATCTGTTTAAGTTTGTTACAAATCTGCTATTGAAATATAAACAAAGAAACAGAAACAAATAACGTATAATACAATAACAGTGAACCGGGCTTGTGTTTGACACAATTCCCTTAAACAGATTCGCGGTCTGTTCCCAGGGTACGCCGGTTCGAAGCAGCAACAGCGCACTACCGGACTCGAACACTTGCCTGAAACGAAACTGGAATATATTGCTGCAGAGAGATTAAGAAGAAACTATGGTTGCAGTGTATGTTGCTGTGTTTTGGTGTATTGATCATGAAGAGCTGAACTCGTATTTAACAAGTCCAGCAGGTAGTAGTCACAAGTGTAGCAGGTAACAGTCACTATGATAGTGTAGTAGTTAGCACACACCTGAAGACTTGGAGTAGTTAGCACACACCTGCACCGGTGATGCGAGTGAGCGAAGTGCAAAGTGCGCCATCAAAACGCCACATTACGCCCGAGCCCGGTCCCGTGCCCGTGCCCGGGCGCGGTCGGGCCCTTACGGGCCCTCAGGCTTGCCACTGGGTGTGTCCACTTGTATAGAAGATATCATCTTCCTTACACTCCTCATTATATACTACTCTTCTATTCTCCATCCCACCGATGTGGGACAACTTGAATACCAAAAGTCAAGTTTACCAAATACTCATTTCCATTCATATTATTTTCCAACACTAAAGGGGTGAATAAATAGTGAGGGTCACAACACATACGCCCAGTTTGCGGTATGCGCATATAATGTATATATGTGTGGACCATCTGGGCAAAAGTGAAAGTGCACTAATTTTAACGTTATTTTACTAATTTCGTGAAAATAACGTTAAAAGCTGAGGACGGTTAATCATGCATCATGTGGTGGCGTTGATAGCTGAAAGACAAAATGGTACATGCACTAATCGGTCTTTGTCCCGATTGTTGAGTGTTATGTGCCTTATGTCCAAGGCTTGATGCAAAACTACTATCGAGCCGAAGATCTCACTGAAGCAGCTTCTCTATTCCTACGGGGTAGAGGTAAAGTTGTCTACATCTTACCTTCCTCAGACCCTATCTTTGCTTTGCTATTGGTGAGATCTATTGAGTATGATGATGATGATGACAACAGGACAACACAAGTTAAATGAATGACTGAATAAGAGGGTGATGATGTGGACTATAAGTAACACTAAAGAATGTATCACTCAACACACGCCCCAATCATCAACACTTATAAATAATTTTATAACTTCATTTTAACATTATCGTTGTTGAAATGATAACAGTTCTGTAGGTGCAAAAAATATATTAAATTACCACTAAGCATACCGTATATGATTGTATTTGTTATCATGTACCATGGTAAAGCAACACTAACCACAAAACGAGCACATCACCAAAACTACAAAATTTACATTCTTAACTTCAAACTAAAACAACTGGTACAACCACAAACTACTAATGCAATCACTTGAGATGAAAGATTAATAAATTTACCTTAAATTCATAGCAAATGACTAAGAAACAAACGACAATTGCAACCACCTGAACCTAAATTTAGCCTTCAATTTTTAGCAACATGCACAAAAAATAATCTGAGCAAAGAAGAAGTTACCTTCAATTTACAAATGCAACCACCTGAGATCAAAGATCAAATTAAATTAAATCCGGAAATTAATTTATACCGATCTGAACAGAACTAAAGGCAAGAGAAGAAAAAAGTTTTAGTGACGATTGTCGGAGAGGGGTCGTATTAATTTATTGCGCCTCTCCTTCTCGCTGGACCACAAGCAATTCGAACAAAGGTGTATGCCGGGTGTGTTGAAACTTGAGAGACTCTTGGTTGCGGATTCGTAACAGGAAGAAGATGAGAGATTGGGAGGAAATCAAAGAATAATGAGGGTTTCACATAATAAAGGGTAGGATATAATAGGAAGTTTATTTGGGTAGAAAGCTTAGGAAAGTAATCTTGACCATCTATTTATTTAATCAAGGGCTAAGATTAAATGAATGAAATTGAAGGAAAAAAAAGGAGGCATGTGGGTTTGTTAGGGGCATTCTAGTCAATCCAGCACAATAGTTTCTCTCTCCTCCAATTCCCCCCCCCCCCCCCAATTTTTTAAAAAGCAATGACCAAAAAAAACAAAGAAATGTCTTAATTCTAAAACGCAATAGCCTAAAAACACAAAAAAAAATATATTTTCTAAAACGCAATGGACTGAATGTGTTTTACCTAAAACGCAATGCACCCAAAACACAAAAAAAATCTTATTTCTAAAACCCAATGGCCAGAAAACACTTAAAATGTCTTTTTTCTAAAACGCAATAGCCTAAAAACACAAAAGAAAGTGTACTTTCTAAAACGCAATGGACTCAAAACACATAAAAATGTGTTTTACCTAAAACGCAATGCACAAAAAACACAAAGAAATGTCTTATTTCTAAAACGCAATGTCCAGAAAACACTTAAAATGTCTTTTTTCTAAAACGCAATAGCTAGAAAACACATAAAAATGTCTTATTTCTAAAACGCAATGGCCTAAAAACACAAAAGAAACAGTTCTCTCTAAAACGCAATGAACTGAATACACATAAAAATGTGTTTACCTAAAACGCAATGAGTAAAAACACTTCAAAAATGTTTTATTTCTAAAACGCAATTACCAGAAACTGTTGTTCACAGAACCAGAAACTGTCTAAAACGCAATGACCAGAAACTGTTGTTCACAGAACCAGAAACTGTTGTTCAGAGAACTAGAAAACTGTCTAAAACGCAATGACCAGAAACTATTGTTCACAGAACCAGAAAATGAGGCAATTTCTGGAAAATTAAATTTTCTGATGCATTTTCATTAAAGCAGTTTAATCCCCAGCCAGGGGCTCTGCCCCTCGGACCCCGCTAGGGGCTGCCGCCCCTTGGACCCTGCTACCAGGAGCGCTGCCCCCGGACCCCGCCAAGATCGTAAAACGCAATGAGTAGATCAAAAACTCAGATCGTAAAAATGAAATTAAACAATTTCTTACATGGACCAAGCCGATTTCTTCAACGATTGACGAAATTTGAATGATAAAAACACTTATTAGCGATCGAATCGAACGGATCGAGTGATTATCTTCAAAATCATGGGAAAAAACGTGATTTTGAATGAAATTAAACTGAGTTTTCTTCAAAAAAAAAAAAGTTGTAGAACACGTTGATCGGGTGTTTGAATCATTGATTGATGACGAAATCGCACTATAATGTAGTGATTATTGAGATAGTAAGTGAAGAAAAGTTTGAAGATGGTGGGTTTTGAAAATGGTGGGTTTTGAAGTTACCGGGGAGAAGAAGGAAGAATAAAGGATATGATTGACTAAAATACCCTTCCTCTTTATTTTAAATTTTGCCACATGTCATAATCCTATTACTTCCTATACTTCCTAGCCAAAATAAACTTTCTATTTGATCCTCACCCATCACATAATATGGAAAACATAAAATGCCTTTGAAGAATACGGACGGTGAGGGTGGACATTCAAATGACGGTTTCTCAATTTAAGACATTCAATTTCGACAATGAACGGTTTTCACAAGTAACTAAAAGGACTTTTGGAGCTAAAAGGACTTTTCAAAAAGGTGTTTCGGATTTCTTCTCCTTTTCAAAAAGGACTTTTGGAGCTAAAAGGACTTTTCAAAAGGAATCCTAAACACCCACTATGCAAGGAATAGGACAGGAAGGGAAAAAATATGTTGAGAATGGATTTGGAGTATGATAAATTTACTATTTTATCCCTCTAGCGTTTTAAAATACAGTGTTATTTACTATTATATCCCTCTTAAATGTCTTGTGTTTATTTGTACATATTGTTTCAAAAGTTGTGCGCAATGTAAAATTAAAATTTATCGATTAGATTTGCTTTATATAGTTACAAACAAAAGACCCTATATTTTATAATAAAATTCATAAACCATTGTATCATTGTATCAAAACATGAATCATCAAATATTTTGTTTTATAATCATTGTATCAAAACATGTACCATCCTTACCAAACAAAAGAACATTGTTCAACATTATGGGGTCTAGGAGTTTGGCTACTTACCAAACAAATCTCAAAGCCAACTCAATCAATTTTACATTGCATAAATTTATTTAGAATAACAATTAATTTAGACTCTTCACATGTCATCTTAATTATAGATTACAAAGGTGCTGAAATCACTAAAATGGCCCTAAAGTGTCTTAAATTTTTGGACAATGCGCAAGTTTATCCCCTCTAAAATAGTTTGGCTCTCTTGTACATGTTGCTTCAAAATGTGTACACAATGTAAAATTACTATAAGGGTAGAAAACCTAGTTTGATTATAAATAAGGTAGTATTGATATAAATATATTGACGTTCTAAAAAAATTAAAAAAGGTTATTACGTATTTAAATAACGGAACAAAATATTGTAAAATTAAAAGAAACTAAGAAAAGGTTATTATGTAAAGTTAAGAATTTTTTTATAGTTCGTTTATTTTTTTGTTTAACTAAATATTGTACATTTATACTAGTTTAGTTTAATTTTTTTTTATGGCAAACAGGATCAATCCGAGCATTCTCGGGGTACCCACTGGCCCAAACAGAGTACTCCGAGAGTAACCCGAGTCCACCACCAATTCCGGGGAAAACCCGATAACCCACCCGCCCGTAGGTACGACGGTGAAATTATCGGTAAAACCCGTTTGACTCAAGGATCGAACCCAAGGTTTCCCTAGGTCTCCTATCATTGCCCACCAATGTCTCACTCTGCACCAAGTAGGAGTTGAACTTGCATCTCTCAAGAGAAATGCAAGCCTTCCATCACTTGATCTAGAGATCATTGGCTACTAGTTTTGTTTAATCATGTTCAACATTTTGTTAAAGATTTTCAAAACTCCGATCCCTTTCAGCGTTTCATGGTGGGTGTGCATCGTGGTATTGGAAAACGCTCCTTACTGTATTCAAATTTTTAGGTTGTTTGAAAAAACCTCACGGGGCAGTGTTTAATGCTTGTCTCACGCCCTGGGGTTGCTGCTTCACTCGGGCGTGGGACCATATTACATGGTCTAAGGTTATGTGTTATGATTTCACTAGATACGAAATGGGGCCCTTGGTCATGCCGGAATCACGCTCTTGGTGCGGTGTGTAACGCCCGCTTGGTGTCCACATAGGTCGGGCCGTTAGACCATAATGCATGGTTATTTGTTCATTTTATCAATTATGAGTTCACAACTTTGTTTTTTTTTTTTTTTTATTTCCATCATAGACATCCTAGAATTTTATTACTTTTATCACCCAACCCATCATGTAAGTTTTAACAAACTATGGTAAACGTTGAAGTTGTTAACCAATTTTATATTAGCCATTATATATGACATCATACGAAATTACAGATGCTCTATAGAGTGTGACGTGGCGAGGGTGGCGCCCCCACACCCTCCAGCCTGATAAAGGCTCTCGCTTATGTGGCGTTGATGTGGCGTGATAAAGCCCCCAGAGGCTTTATACCACACCAGGTAGTCTAACTAGATTAACAATTTATATAATCAACGAAACATTCATGCTCTTCTAACTCAAAAGTATTATGAGTTCCACAAATCTTACATAAAAGGATAAAAGGATGCGGCTATACCTAGATAGACTGTGTGTAGTGGGTTAACTAAACCACTCTCACATCACTATCATGTTATTACCATGTAAGCATTTAAGCAATAACTAAATACATAATAACTAGGATTGCGACCCGCCGCAATGCGGCGGGGATTCTTTAGTTATAACTAACTCAATCTAGGACCCGCACGTTATGTTAAAACTGTCAAACGGGGAAAAAATAGACGATGTAAAAACGTTCACCCACACACGGACGTTGCGTCGTG
This sequence comes from Helianthus tuberosus, assembly GCA_030545235.1. Classification (NCBI taxonomy): domain Eukaryota; kingdom Viridiplantae; phylum Streptophyta; class Magnoliopsida; order Asterales; family Asteraceae; genus Helianthus; species Helianthus tuberosus. The sequence continues at coordinate 154,785,164 of CM060416.1, read as the reverse complement.
TTAACTCGCAAAATTTAGAACGAAACGTAAAAACGTTAAACCAAAGACGCACATTGCGATGTGTTAAGTACACAAAATTTAGAACCAAGCATTGAAAAATTTTCGGAAAATGAAAACTAAAAAGGATCAAATTTGAATGTAAAAAAAGTTATGAGAATAGATTACAAAAGATAAAAAGTTTTGGGTTAAAAGTAAAAAAAATAAATAGTTTTGGGTTAAAAATAATTTATGAAATACTTTTGGGTGAAAAGTAAAAAAAATCATTTTTTTTGGAAAAATTTAAAGCCAACGTTACGACAACCATATGCATAACCATTTTTTCATTGAAACCCCCTCAAAGCACACCACGCGTTGTGGCGGGACGTAAAACAGTGTGTCAAATAGTACTAATGTCACACAACCGTCATCGACCACCAACACTTACTCGACCTAGAATATGCGTGTTGCGACGAACCTGTCAAACATGGAAAAATAGAGGTAAAAACGTTGAACCACACATGCACATTGCGTCGTATTAACTCGAAAAATTTAGAACTATACGTAAAACGAAAATTTGCGAAAGATGAAAATATAAGTGACAAAAGTTGCGAAGTTAAATTGCAAATAATGAAAAGTTTTGGGTTAACGTTAAAAAAACAAATTATGTAGGGTTAAAATTGAAAAAAGGTAAAAACATTTTGGTCAAAAGTAAAAAATTCAACTTTTTTTTTTTTTTTGGAAAACTCACAAAGCACAACGTACAAGTTGTTATGCACAAAGAAGTTGCAAAGTTATATATGGAATAATTATGCATTGTGATTCAACGAAATATAATATAAAAAACAAATAGTAGTGGTTTAACGAAATATAAAATAAAAAACAAATAAAAGAGACATTATTGGTTAAAAGGGTCGAGCCCCTCATTAACGGAGCGTAATGGGTAAACGCCCTATATGGTGAGGTGGCAAGGTGATATGTAGTGGGGCGCCAACCCACTACACATGTCCTTAGGTCCTTTACTAGGTCTTTTACTATATCTTAAATTCTTAATACATGACTGACTCAATTTTTTTTTAATAAAGTAAACTTTAAAGCAAATTCAAAATCGAGGCAATTTTTGTAAAAAGAAGGTGTTGCTTGCTTAGAGTACTTTATCATTAAACATGGGAATCACACATATGTAAGGTGACGTGGGCTTAAATAGAAAACAAATCTTGCAAGAGAAACTATAGAAACATACTTAAACCTAAAAATTAGGCCCTTTAAATTTGGGACCCTAAGCCTCATCATATTTATTTATCTTTATCACATTTAGCCTTCTTTATTCTAATATAAAAAGTTGTTAATAGTGTGTGGATTAGGGTTAAATTATTGTATAAATGAGCTTAACATACAAAATACCCTTAACGTGAGAAGTAAAGAATAGAATTTTATTAAATCCCCCCCCCCCCCCCCATCTTATTAAGTACTATTTTAGTCTCAGAATAAAAAAAAAATCGTGAATTTACACTAGTAGAGTAACTATGTACAGTAATTATAATTACCCTACAATAATTACTCTACTACTATACAATCATGATTTTTTTACATGTTTAAGTTAAACATCATTCTTAACGAGTAGGAAAAAAAAAGCTTCCTTTACTTATTATGTTAAGAGCATTTTGTATGTTAAAACTTAACGAGCGAATTTTAATCTTCACACTTTGTTATTATCATAGAATGTTTATTCTCTAAAATCTTGATTCTTGTGTAATAAATACATATATATATATACACTATACACTATATATATAATGCATATCCGAAGGGTAGAAATGATCATTTGCCACTTTTCAACTTTTACAAGCTTTTAAAGCATATTGTACAATAATTCAATGCATCAAACTTTTCCACACCCATTTACACCTCTTTTGTGTAAATGGACACTTCTTTGATTTTGAATTTCGAATTACTCTGCACCTAGAGCCAACTTTCTCGATAGAAACCAGACCACTGTTGCTATTTGTTTTTCAGACATAGAAGGCACCAAGCTTTTCCTTACAGCTTTTTACGGTCATTTTTGCTTATGAGATAGTTTCTTTCTAAACTTCATATTTTATTAGACTACCTGTTAGTTTGTGGAGCATGTAACCTTTTCCTCTTTTCACAAGAAACATCTGTAAACTCACCGATCCATCATGGGTACTACGCAAACATGGCGGAAAGCTTACGGCGCCCTCAAAGATCAAACCACAGTTGGATTAGCACATGTCAACAACGATTTCAAGGTGTTTCCCCTCTTTAATTTTTTCTAATTTGGACGAATTTTGTTAATTAGGGTTAGGGTTTTGTTGGGTTTTGTAGGAAGTTGATGTTGCCATTGTTAAAGCTACTAATCATGTTGAGTGCCCACCCAAAGAAAGAGACATCAGAAGTCAGTAAAGTTTGTATTTTGTTGTTTAATTTGATCAGTTTCTTTAGTTTTGATGTGGGTTTTTTTGTTAACTTTATTTGCTGAAAATGTTGAATCGTTTTGTAGAAATATTGGCGTATTCGTCTGCGATTTGGCCGCGGGCCGATGTGCAGTATTGTTTACATGCTTTAGCAAGGAGATTGGCCAAGACCCGTAATTGGACGGTACAGTTTGGTTCGGTTTTGATTAGAAAAATGATCTTGATGAGTGTCATTTGTTTGATCAGTTTAAGCTTAAGATGTTATGCCGTGTTGTGTTGTTTAATCATTAGGTGGCATTAAAGAAACTTATAGTTATACATAGGACATTACGCGAGGGTGATCCGACTTTTCGTGAAGAGCTTCAACAAAGAGGGCGGGTTCTTCAGTTGGCGAATTTCAAGGATAATTCGAGCCCTGTTGGTACGTGTAGAAACCGTAGTTTTGATCTTCGTTAGTTGTAGTAAACTTAAGATCAGAAGTTGTGTAATGTTTTTGTGTATTTGTTTGTTTGCAGCGTGGGATTGTTCTGCGTGGGTGCGTACGTATGGACTGTTTTTGGAAGAGCGGTTTGAGTGCTTTAGAGTTTTGAAGTATGATATTGAAGCTGAGGGGATTTCGAAACCTGGTCTGGGTCAAGAAAATAAGGTATTCGAATTCTTTTAATTGCTACAATAATTATTGATTTTATAGTACCATTCTAGTTTTATTGATGCTACAATTGAAACGATATTAGTGTATCACTTTTTATGGTGTAGCGGAAACAAAGCTAAGATGTTAAACAAAGCTACAATTGTGCCACGTGTTGGGAGAAGGCGGGTTCGGGTCGGTTTCCAAGGGCTGGATAGATGAACAGTCTTTCACTGCTACTAAGCCTGGAACCGGCATTGTTATTGCTGTCAAAAAGCTTCATCAAGAAAGTTTTCAACAACACTATTACGCCATTGTTGTGTTGTTTAATCTGATTGGAACCCGACATGGTTATTGCTGTCAAAAAGCTAAGATGCTTTACGGCCATTGTTGTGTTGTTTAATCTGATTGGAACCCGGCATTGTTATTGCTGTCAAGAAGTGCTTAGATGACATACATTATTACGCACACCTCAGTTTTTTAACGCGTGAACATTGATTGGCGTTATATATGTGATGAATAAGCTAGAATAGTTAAAACAACAAATATGGAAAGGTTCAGTTTTTATAAAATAAAATTTTAATAAATGTTGTTTTTGGCGTTATATGTGTGGCAAGTAAGTTTGAATAGTTAAAACGGTAAATATTAAAAGATTATGTTTTTATAAGATAAAATTTTAATAAACGTTGATAAAACACTTTGGAATGAAATTTTGGTTGTTTGATGAACGTTTGATCGTCGGAAGCAATGGCTCCCAAACTCAACTTAAAAAAGCCCCTATACTATATGCGGCGAATATAACAAAAACTTAAACACAACACAAACTATCCCCAAAAACTATACTTACGGCATATATACGTGGCGGCGATGTATAAATAATTTTTCTTTTTTGAGGAAGGGGGAGGGTGTGGTAAATCTACCCTATATTTAATTCCCTTTTAGTCAATATCAAATTCATATATTAAACTAGTAGAGTAGATGTAAAAACTCTGGTGGGTTTGTAAAAGAAATAAACATGTTATTTTGACAAATGTGCATATCTGTTACGTTTAAGATGTGCCGGTTGACAAACGAACCGATACCAATTGAATTCCTCTCGCAATCCCGCGGCATTGCCCGGGTTGAATCATCCAGTTATTTTTAATAAAAAGTGAATCACCCTCCTACAAATTATGCATAGAAGCATTATTCCACGTTTAAATAGAATGGTATGCTATTTGTTTACACCCGTCCATCTAAGCTCGACCTGATGTGATAATTTTAATGAACTTAACTTGATTAGTTTAAGAGCGACTCATTCGTTACACCCCTAGTTACATGCACTCACCTTATTTTAAGTGAATGAATGTGGATCGTTTTTGGTTTATATGAATAAGTATATAATAATAGCGTCTTCAAAGATGAAAGTTATAATTGATTGTATTTTTCAATTAATTTTAGTTGTTAATTTCAAGTGGGCTTACATTCAAACATAATATAAGAAGTAGTTTTCTTTTCACACCTTGGTTAAACAGTATTATTATTCTGAAATAAAACTGTTTTTTATGTTATTTTGATTTATATTCTAAGGGGACCCGGGGTGGGCATTTTTTTGTGCGTGATGGCCAACTTCAACGCGTGGAAGATTGCAAGAAACCACTGCCACCCCAATATTTTAACGCGTGAACATTGATTGGCGTTAATATATTGACGCGTGATAACTAAAGGGTTGTGAGGGAAATTGTTGGTTGGGGGGAAATTATTGGGTGTGGTGGTGACTGATGGGCACTAAAAAATGTTGTGAGTGATGGAATAATGGTTGATGACATGACGAAACCTGATTGGATGTTGTAAGTGATAAATGGGTGGTAAGTGATAACCACCCCTACTCCCTAATTGTTAATGTACATCTCCCCACTTACTTACACATCAAACCCACTTTCCCATGTTTGTCATTTTAATTTACATCAATAAACTCTTAAACTAAATCACGCATTCAATAAAAATCAAACCAAACCGGATGTTAAATTGATATAAATCAAACACATTGTAAAAATCTTACTTAGAGAGAAGAAAAACAAAATTAAGGGGTCTTGGGAGAATGAAGAAAATATTAATTATGGTATGTATCCACCATGTACCAAGTCAAATATTCATGCAGATTAACGTGTTTCTCTTATAGTCTTATTATTTAATATTTATCATAAACCGATTATATAAATATGTAAGAAGTTTCTTGTAATAAATACTTGAAGTGTTCAAATATAAAAAAAGACTACGCGTTACACTACACTATGTAGGAAGTTTCTTGTTGTAACAAGTACTTCAATTTTTCAAATTACACGTTAAGTTGACCTTCACCTCTAGCTTACTCACATTATATATACACATATCACCCAAACTCAAACCCCATCCTACCGGAAAACCTTCTTCTCCGGCTAAAAATGAATTACAGCGGCTCCTCACCAACTCTCTCAGCTACATTCGAACGTTCCGCCAGCATCGATCCCACGAAGCACGTAAGCTATGCTCCCGAGCCAACAGCTCCAACCATCTCATCTGTTCTTAACGGACACTCCGAACCTCAGTTGACTGCAACCAGTCAGCACTGGGTGCCTCCGGTACAGTCAGATGTACGTCCAATAATGAAGTCAACTAATCAAATTAGCGATCGCGGGTTGAGTTCAACCAGTTTCGGTGGTCAAGCACCAGGGCTTTCAGGTGCTGTGCACAATATCATGTCTGCGCATGAAGTCACCAGAAAGGTTGCTAGTGAAGCAAAAGCGCCCACAATGACCGGTGTTGCAGAACGAGATCGGAGTAACAAGGGAGAATCCGATGAAGCTGAGGCGGATAATGATGATCAACAGGACCTTGTCGGGGTTAGTATGGTTGGAAAGAAGTTCAAGCCGGTTAACCCGGAGGCATACGATGTGGAGGATGATGATGAATATTAGATGATCCATCTTCCTGATTTTAATTTGTCTTAAATGTTTGGTTTAAATGAGAGATCAAAAGAATATTCATATTTGTATTTCCGTTAATTGAATATCTTCCATGAATGGGTTTTAAGTTTTAAATATGTTTAATTGTTTGATACAGAAAATTGTTGTTTTGTAAACATTTGAATAATAATTTTTATGGGAATGATTCTGACATGTTATACGAGTCATATGATATGTAAGTAGTGTCAACGTAGAATGTTGCATCTGATATTAAGACATGAGGGGATGCACGAATAATCGAGATAAGGTTTCGGGGCTATATATAATGCGGGTTGTGATGGCTGGTGGTTTTTTTGTTACCGTAATCGAAGCTCATTTCTTATGCATTACAATGACATTGAAGCTCATAACTTACTCTGTAGGGGCGTGCATTATTATCCGTAATCGAAAAACACCAAAATCCTAAACCGTATCGAAAAAATAAACCGAAATCATTTTGGATTATTCTGTTCAGTTCCTAACCTTAGCCGAATTGCTTATTCGGTTTTCGGTTTGCTTATCAGCTCCACAAATCTTGCTTATCCGATCGAGTAAAACAAATAATAACCGGTTTAATCATTTATTGGTTTAATCGGTTGAAGTTGAATTCGGTTCGATTAGACACATTTCTATCATTTATCAGTTTAATCGGTTGAAATTGAATTCGGTTCGGTTAGACACATTTTTAGTTCTGATTGGTTCCGTTATCGGTTAGGCCCGAAAAAAGTTTCTAAACCCAATAAACGGATATCCAAACCAGCGAACATCCCTAGATATAGTGGGAGAGAGAAATAAGGCCCTAGGCATGTATATACGCAGTTATTTACTTCAAATTGGTTATCTATTGGACGATGTCCGTCTGACGACCACAATCGAAGTTTGATTCTGTAATGTGCTTTTAGACTTCTTAGTTGTTTGTTTTCCCACTCATAAGGGCATTATACAAATTGATCTTGTGGTAAATTTTGACAGGTCGGATAATAATGAGAAACAAACATGCAAAGGAAAGAGATGAAGAAGTTTGAAGGTTGCACCGCCATTGGACTGTGCATATGTGCATTGGCTTGCCAAAGATTTGGAATGAATTCTTGGCCATGTTCCCACAAAACCTCGTGCGGTAAAGCCACGAGACCATTACATCGAATACATGCGGATGGATGGATGGATGGTTAGATCTGGACCTCGCACATTTGTTCTATTAACAATAACGGTTGAATTCTGTTTTAGGTGTACATTCATCATGACATGTAGAATTCTGTTTTCTAAAGTTCAAATACTGTTTTTTTCTTAATAATGAAGAATGGAATACTATTTTTATTTTTATTTTATTTTATTTATTTATTTTTTTTTGCAGCCACTCATTTTGACTTGAAATGAACTGAATCACTCAGTTTTGGGCTAGTTAGTTGCTAACTTCGGTTCACTTTTTTCAACAAAGTTTGCATTTTAGTTTTTCAGATTAGGACCGGCAATTTGTTGACACAACACAACACAATACGAATCCATTACAAAATATGTGGGGTTAGTGACTAGTCTAAAGCCTAAACGGGTTCGCGTTAGTCTTGTGTCAACTATGTGAATACGTTTAGCTAAACGGGTCAACACCAGGTTGTGTTGACCCAGTCGTCTGCAGCAAACATGGGGAAGGTTTTCCACTGGTAAAATGGTACATTGTTGATGATACGCATTGCCAGTTTCTTGAATAATTAGAAGACTTTCAGATTCTTTTTCTAGAGCAGTGAAAGTTAGAATACTTTTAATTAACAATGTTTTCATAATTGTCGTTGATATAATGCAAGTTTTGTAAATTTTTTGCAGTGAGAATACTTTTAATTAACAATGTTTTCATAGTATACAAGTACAGGTTTCTTTGAGTCTTGAACTTTGTTTATGTCTTGACCGTAGGTCATTTGGGAACGGGTGGATATCTAAATGGGCAACAGGTGAAATAAGGCGAAATAAATTTCAATGGGTAGTCATCTTTCAAAAATATTTAACTCTTAGAACTACAGTTCATAAGTTTATTGTTTTGTTGTCTTTGATGCTAGGGAACTTTCCTAATTTATACATTTTATCAACTAAATGTCCTGGTCCATTATAATAACCTATTCACATACAACTGTTCATTAGTCTCTGGGCTGCCTTATGTGGAACTGGAATTTTTACTAATTGCTATCTACTATTTTACGTGTGACATTGGCTTACTTAAGCAGGTCAATTCAAGTCAACGGTAAAAAATTAGAAGTCAAATGCTTGTGGTCAATGGTCAAGTTTATTGGAGTTATTGTGTCAAAGTTTGCTATGGCAATGGTAAAGGAAGAAGCAGGTTAATGAATGAGTTATTGACAGTCAATTGTAGAACATATCTGGATTTTAATGGTTTGGATTTGGTCAACGCTTCTAAAAGCGGGGCTAAAGTCAACCAATGTCATACTATCAATTAGATATGGTTGATTGTAGCTGGTTTGGATTTGGTCAACGCTTCTAAAAGCGGGGCTAAAGTCAACCAATGTCATACTATCAATTAGATATGGTTGATTGTAGCTGAAGCTTTAAAAGTAGAGGTTGCAATCAAAAGTCAACACTTGACGGATGAGAATCCATGCAGGAAAACACTCCATATCAACATGAATTAACAAGTCAAAGTTGGAAGTCCACTATGTTCAGATATGCAAGTATAACGAAAATTGTTTTTCGTCTAGGGTACAAGTTGTGAAGCAGAAGGTACAATAGACAATGCACTGGAAATATGCGGGTTAGTTTGGTATCTTCTATTTAGACAGCAAACTTTAAGAGTAAATTGCCATTTTAGTCCCTGAGGTTTGGTCCAAATTGTCATTTTAGTTCAAATAGTTTTTTTTTCCTCTGGGTCCCTGACTTTTCCATTTTCTTGCCATTTTGATCACATTGCCCAACTCAGTCTAAAAATCTGGTTATAACCAGGGGTATTTTTGGCATAACTGTTGTGTAGTGATAACCAGAAGTCATTTACAACATAATTTATAAACCTTATAATAATTTAATGCCAAAAATACCCCTGATTATAACCTGGTTTTTAGACTAAGTTAGGCAATGTGATCAAAATGGCAAGAAAAATGAAAAGTCAGGGACCCAGAGGAGAAAAAAACTATTTGGACTAAAATGACAATTTAGACAAAAACTCAGGGACTAAAATGGCAATTTACTCAAACTTTAACTTAAAATGCTATGTTTTCAAATTTCAAGTGGTGACTTTCTGGTCAAACTGGCTGTCAGATTTTGATGCCATCACGTGATAAACATTGGGCTTGTAATCAGTGGATTTTATTTTTTATTTTCTACTGGACTATAATTAAGCCCAGAGTGTGTGGTTGTTTTGATAGTGTTGTGTGTGAATTATATAGAGATCCCTTAAATAAATCACCATGGTGCAATTATGGATGGACTAAGCAAGTTTAAGTATGGAAATTGGCATGGTATTATGTGGCTGGGGTGCAAAATTGGAATGAGGCCCATAAACTTTTTGTTTTTTATATCAATAAATGGTCCACATGCAAGTTAAATTTGATATGTAGTAATGGGATATATATTTTGGGCCGAGAGGGGTTGGATTGTGTAAACAATTACATTTAGATTTCAAATCCATATGCTTCTATTAAAAATAAACGGTGGGTCAAGATAGATCAACTCGAATTAAAAAAGGGAAACATTTGGATAAATTTAAGGGGTTCAAATGAGCCATCGCCGCCTCCACGTTATTGTGGCCACTAGCCGCCCTAAAAATGTTTATGGTTGGTGCACCTATTTTTATTTTATTTTCCTGAAAAGAAAGCTAGTTTTGATACGACCAATTTTGATTTGAACTAACGTGATACTTCTTTAAACTGGTGGTTCTGACTCATACTCATTTTCATTCAATCCTGTTCTGTTGAGAATCCTGTGTGACCCAACACCCAACACGACCCAACACCCTTCATCCGTTTTTCAGACTCTAAGATCTTCAGCTCTTTCATCTTCCATCTTCTATCCAAATTATGGTCTATATTTTGGGGCATACAACAAAATCTAAATTTGATGCCTTTTTTTTTTTTACAAAATCGAAGTTCACTATCAATATAAACAAGTAAATAAAGAACTACAGAAGCATCAACAAGCCAAGACATTCATTTATACAAACAAATTAAGTTATATGCAAAAAAAAGTCAAACTCAATCAACCCAGTCTGTTTAAACCTCTATGAAAAATGACCCGTTTGAACACGAACCCCGTTATCCACCCCCCCCCCCCCCTCCTAATACAACAACCAAAAGTACCTGCAACTTAGCCTCCTTTTCATATTTGTGTATCTGTTTTTGAGATATTTGACCGAGAATGTGTAGCAGCCTTCCTGAGAGTCTTAACTTTCCTGAATCCACATGGCCAACCTGTAAATATCACATAGATGTTGTCGCCATCTTAAAACACCACTTGATAAATCATAATAAATATTTGTAACATATCAAACTTACAACAGCCAGATTCACATTCAGCTGAGTCCTTGGTTTTGAATTTCAGAATTTTCAGATTTGTCAGTCGTGTTCATATTGTTCAATTCACTGGAAAGCTCAACTACTTGTGTCTCAATTATGGAAGCATGACTCTTCTCCTCCACATAATCATACTTAACCTCTGAATTCAACTGGGACAATGAGAAAGCCAAATGAATATTAAAATTCTGATTAGAGAATAGCAGCCCCCGGGGAATACTACGTCAGGGCATTTATAACTTCATCAATAGTTAAAGAAAAGAGTAAGTTTGATTAAAAAACGAAGCTTTAATAACTTCATCAATAGTTAAGAAAGGGCTTAGCACTTAAGCACTAGAAGTTAAAAAATGAAGAGTGTTTCTTTTTAAAACAAACCATAATGGTTTGAATACAAATACTATGGCACATATAAAACTCCGTTTATGCTTTATTAGTTTGGATTAGGATCAAATACAAAGGATCCTAATTGTAAGAAGTGTAAGAAGGATTTATAGAGTGACAAGTGTCCAATAACCTAAAAAACCCACTACATAAAAAAAAAAAAACCTTAAACATCCACCACCACCAACCCCCCCCCACCCACCCCGCCCACCCCCCCCCCACCACCTCACCCACAAAAAAAAAAAAAAAAAAAAGTGGGGGGGTTTAGGTTTTTGGGTGGGGGGGGGGGGGGGTTTAGGTTTTTGGGTGGTGGTGGGGTGGGGTGGGGGTGGGTGTTTAGGTTTTTGGTGGTGATGTAATGGGTTTAGTTTTAAGTTATTGGACACTTGTCACTCTATAAATCCTTCTTACACTTCTTACAATTAGAAGTCTTTGTAGAATAACTTGACCCTTATTAGTTTAATCTGATTTCAACAAGCAATTTGCATATGTACAAGAAAGGTTAATGTTTTAGAACATTGGCTTACTTGAAATGATAATGCTTTCTCAAGTTCCTTGACAACGACTTTTATTGTAGGACGTTGGTCTTGAGTTTCCGCCACACATTGATATGCAATTTCGATAAATGTGTGCAAAGAATCCTTGTTGGGTCCTTTATTTAGAACAGCATTGTTTTCACCGATTTCTTCCTTTAATATAGGATCTATCATGTCCTCTAGTGTTCCCATGCAGAAGCTTTGTCTTGCCATAGGACCTAACCCTCTCACATTTTTCTTCTTGTAAATTGGGTCATGGGCTCTCCTCCCACATAGAATTTCAAACAATACAACTCCAAAACTATAAACATCTGATTCTCTTTTTAACCTACCAGTCCTCTCATATTGTGGATCTATGTAGGACGGTCTGCCAACATTGTTGAGATAGAGAGCTTCGTCTTCTTGATTTGGAGGCAGGAATACAGAGAACCAAAAGTCAACAATCTTTGCCCCCCAGTTCTCGTCCAACCCAATGCTGCAACTAGTTATTTCACGATTTATTATGATCTTTTGGTCTTCCATCTCATAGTGAAGGTAATTCAATGCATGTGCAACATCAATGCAAATTTTCAAACGTTTTTCCCAAGTTAAAATACTCATGTGGTTGACATTTCCCAAATAATCAACAAGATATCCATTAGAGATATTCTCAGTGACAAGGACCATCTCAGAATCCTCAACACAGAATCCAAGTAGATTTACAATGTTGGGATGCTTAATACCGGTAAGCGTTTCAATTTCTGTAAAAAACTCTTCTTCTCCATACAAGTCATGTACAGAAGGGTACCTTTTTAAAACTAGAGTGCTCTGTCCCTTCAGATGTTCTCCTTCATACTTCCCCTTCTGGTATGAAAGATTTTCTTTATCAAAACAGTGGAGTTCCGCTCTGTACAAAGTATAATGGCCATCAGATGCAATTTTGTATGCTTCAGAAAAATTATTTGTTGCTGATTTAATATCATTGAGATGAATCTTCAAGTGTCCCAACTTGTTTTCCTGCAAATATGTGACAAAGGGAAAAGGAGAGTTACAAAACTGACTTGTTTTAGAAAGACTATAGATTACACTGAATCGATCTACAATTAAACAAGGCAAATGGGTTCCGCCCTGTACAGAGTATAGCAAGCCATCTCCACCTCACTGCCAACTGATTAAATTGTAGCAGACCTGAGCCTTGCCTTCTGATCGACATATACTAATTCATATATGTTGTTTTCGAACCTCAATATTGTGTGCCCTAGTTTTCCATCTAAGATACACAGTTGGGCCTTCACAGATTGTCCAGCCCAACTCGTTTCCCATGCCCATAACACTTTTATAGTTACCCAGTTTGTACATAAGGCCCAAAAACATAATTTGATAATCTAAATGGAATCCTAATCCTGTGTTTTAGTAAAGTTTAATTGAATCAAAATTTCCATTGCATATAATAGCTATGATAATAAATTTGCAAGACCCCTACCCTACACCATCACTGCGGGCAGTACAACCTGATCCCCCTCACCCCTCTCTCGCAACCAACTGGCCTGGTTGTTTTTGTCGCCTCTCAAATAATAATAAGAAATGGTGTTCTTCATAAACCCAAGTTTGATTTGCTTAGATTTTCAAGAATAGGGTGTTTCTTAAACAACCCAATTTCGATACGTAGGGCATGCTTAAGAATACTGGTGTTCTTTAAAAACCAATGATTGAGGTTTTCTCACATAATAGGCATCCATATGCAACATGGGTTTTTGAAGAACACCAAACCCTTAAATAATTTCTTTTTTGTTTTTCTATTTTCAAACAAAGGGTGAAATCATAACCAAAAAAATAATAATACTAGAAATAAACATTCAATGGGTTACGGCCAAGTATAAATATAAAAGACCAAAGCTAAAATTTAACCAAACCTGGTAGTTTACTCTAATAATAATAGAAGTGCTATAAAAATAAAAGATTAATAATTACGTAAGTAAACTCTTAACAAATTAAGCAATTAACAAATAGCATGTCTAAAGAGGTTGTAAGTCAAAAATAGCTAAACATAAAAAAAGTTAATGTTCAAAGTATAAATTATTATTTCCATCGTTACACACATAAAAGTGTATAAACAACGCGTCAACCCAACCAGTCCGTCTGATTCGCTATGAATGCTAAAGTGTCGGATTTTGGTAATCTCAATTTCATACCCGGTTATAAATTGTGTCTAATATTTAGTATCGTACACATATTCGCACACATATTCATTATCCATCGGCTACGTACAAGGTATATCCGCACGTATCGTGTATACCTCGTATGGTCATATGTGGTAAAAAAATTACCCGTTGGGACACCCATTACCCAAAATCCAATCATAAACTCACCAAACCCCAACTTAAAGTATCAAAAACTCACACAAAATTCTAACAATTTTATGTATTTTTAGTAATTTCATGTTTGTAACTGAAAGATGCTATTTACTATATGTCTTAAAATCATATATATCATATTTTGATGAGGTTAATTGGACAGGATCAACTAATACCATACATTTCCCAAACTTGCAAAAAATAAAAGTGTGTACCCATCCTGGATGTTTCGTGTTTTTTCATTCATTTAGATTTCTTTTACCATCCTAGTTTCATGTACTTTTGAGTAGAATAAGATATAAAAATACAGATTCAAAAGGAAAATTAGTATGCATGAATGATGTACACCAAAAAAAAAGGATAATAAAATAGGAAAAAAAGTCTTACAATATTTTCACCACGCAATTGAAGTTCCAGTGCTTTCTCAAGTTTAGCCATAATATAGTGCATATTTGGGCGGTCTGCTCCATCCTCATTTAAGCAAGAATACGCTACCTTCGAGTATATGAGGAGTGATTGCGGAGACAATATTTGATTTAAAAGATGAGGATGGATTATATCATGCAATGTACCATTTTCATAACCATACTTGGCCATCTGAGCTAGAGACCTATCAGCCTCGTTCTGAATTATTGCTTTCCTCCCGCACAATATTTCAAATAAAACAACACCGAATGAGTAGATGTCCGACTTTTGGGTCACACCTCCCGTCTTTTCAATTGCTGGGTCCATACACCCCATTGTGCCAGTGTGTTCACAAGGGAACACCTGGTCCTTATAGTTTAGTGATTGCTTGATGGAAAATTCAAAACCGGATAACTTGGTTTCCCAGTTATCGTCTAACAAAATTGTGTTGCTATTGATGTTACAATGTAGAATAGCATAATCACGTCCCTTGTCATAATGTAGGTAACTCAACGCACGAGCCACACCTAGACATATCCTCAATCTTTGCTTCCATGTGAGGTTCAGGCTGTTTAAATACTGCCCTAGACTTCCATTGGCCTCATACGTGGTTACAATGATCTTTTCATCTATCTCATCACAAAACCCAATAATAGAGACCAGATTTTTATGCTTGAGATCAGAAAGCGCTGAAATTTCTGCCAAGAACTCGAGGTCTCCATCCCCATGCTTACAATCAAATCTCCGTGCAGCGATCTCCATCAACCTTCCAGACCACAAGAGTCGTCCTTTATATGCGATACCAATTCCACCATGTTCGATGATGTTATCATGATGAAAGTTGTTGGTGGCCTTTGCCACATCTTCAAGTGGGATTTGTAAGTGAGCAAACTGGTTCATTGTTGATGCCATGTTCTGTTTATCAAGCAGAAGGGAGTGTTAAAACAATAGGTTACAAATGAAAGAGAAGGTAAGATCTAATAAGATATATGAGCAACCACACATACATAAATATATCAGATCTAGCAACCTGAATCCCTGACTTTCTATTCCATTAATTAAATAAGCTTAAAAATTGAATAAATATAATGATTTATAGGTAGTCACGACTTTAAAGGTACACATAATATAATAAACTCTTAAGTTTACACGTACATAAGGATTTGCATACTCTTTCTATTCGGTTATCAATTATTTATAGATATTCAAATATAACAAAAAATGATAAAATTCAAGTATTTTACAACAAAGATATAAATAATTAAAACGTAAAACAATACACTAAAACATCTAGAATGAATACAGTTTCTAATATACACACACATGTGTGTGTGTTTGTTCTTGTCGTTAAAAGATTAATCTATAAAAATACCATTAACAACCTTTTGATGAACACAAGTTGAAGTCATAATTTGTATTAATTCAATTAAAGGAACCCTGCTTTCATAAAATTGCAATAACTTACTTGAAATACCAATGCTTTCTTGAGTTGAATTAAAACTTTTTTTGTTGTTGGTCGTTTTTCTCTATCAAGATGTAGGCATTGGTAGGCAATCTCTTGAAATGTAATTAATGATTTGGGCACGATCTGTTCCCTCATTTGTTTGAACACCACCTCACCATGCTTTCCTTCTTTAAAACTTTTTTCAATGAAATCTGGTAGATAGTGGCCCTCATGTTTTTGGATTTCAAATGTCGATCTCCCACACAAAATCTCAAATAAAACAACACCAAATGAATAAATATCGGACTCTATGGTTAGGAACCCTGATTTTCTATAAAGTGGGTCCAAGTATCCAGTTGTTCCACACACATGATCAATAACATAGTCCGTCTCTTTAACAAATGGACTTACTAAGGAAAGCCCAAAATCAGCAAGTTTTGCTTTCCAATCATCGTTTAGTAGAATGTTAGCAGTTTTGATGTCCCTATGTATCACCTTCGCTTGTTTTCCAACTCCTCCATGTAGGAAATCCAACGCTCTTGCAACATCAATGCATATATCAAGTCGTTTTTCCCATGTAAGAGAAGCAACATTTAAATATCTATCAAGACTTCCTTTGGACGCATACTCATAGATAATAATTTTTTCATTATTTTCATCACAGAAGCCCACAAGACCAATGACACTCTCATGCTTAAAATCTAAAAGAATTTGGAGCTCACTTAAGAATTGTTGTTCCCCTTGACCAAACCTTGAATCCAATCGCTTTGCAACAATGGTTTTAAATCCATCACCATCTTGAAAGTTTCCTTTATGGACTTTCCCAAATCCTCCTCTCCCGATGCAATTGTCATTATGAAAGTTTTGTGTGGCCTGTTTTATGTCTTCAAGTGACATTCTTGGGATGTCCTTGTTGTTTTTCTGTCAATCATGACACACCAAATAAAAATACACATATTGATAAGAATAAATCATTGACAAAAAAAATACTAAATTCGTAATATTGTTTTTAAATATTATGGAAAAGTATATAATGATGAGACAATGATAATTTGGCGATATTAGACCTAAAACACTGAACAATATGACTTTAATATGAAACAACTAAAAGGGATTCCATTAAAAACGAAACAAGGGACAAACCTAAGGAGGCCCGATAAATATAGAAAGAAACACAGCAAAAAGAAAACAAGAACAGAACATGAAATTACAAATCAACACCAGAAAATATTCTAAAGTTCCCCAAGCCAATTCCGCCTTTTCACTCTATTCTGCATCCACCAAAAGGAATTTTCCTTAATGTCATCCACCATTTTGCAATAGAAATCATTCCAATTGACCCACAACCTCCAACATGTCAATAATAAAACAATATATATAATATGTTTCTTCCAGCCCCAATCCCAAATAACATTTGAGTCAACATATTTATAGGCTATAGCAATCTTTAATCAGTGCCTTTTTATCTTTCGATTGGCCAATCGAAAGACGCTACGGAAACGGTCACATAAAGGGCCCCTCGGTAACCATCCATCAATCCATACCTTAACCTTTTTCTCCTTTCCCCTTATTTGTTTCTTCCAGCCCCAATCCCAAATAACATTTGAGTCAACATATTTATAGGCTATAGCAATCTTTAATCAGTGCCTTTTTATCTTTCGATTGGCCAATCGAAAGACGCTACAGAAACGGTCACATAAAGGGCCCCTCGGTAACCATCCATCAATCCATACCTTAACCTTTTTCTCCTTTCCCATTATTTGTTTCTTCCAGCCCCAATCCCAAATTTGGTTGATAATAATACCAAATTTGGCCAACTCCTTCTCTACTACTATGTTTTTCCCTTATTTTGGTAATTCCATATAAGAAATTTAGTGAAGTCCTAAATCGATAGTCTAAAACGGGGGATTGAGGAATCCCTACACTGTCTATAAGGTTGAACGCTAGGTGCTTTAATAACCTGAATCTAACGTCATCAAACAATCTACATTTGTTTTGTATATTATAGTGAATCATCAAACTATTTTACTTCTAGGAAACCATAATATGAAGTTAGAACGATGACTTACTTGAAAGAATAATGCTTTCTCAAGTTCGTAGACTACGACTTCCATTTTTGGGCGTTGGTCTTGAGTTTCTGCCACACATTGGTGTGCAATTGTAACAAACGTGTGCAAAGAATCCTTGTTGGGTCCTCTATTTAGAACAAAACCGTTTTCACGAACTTCTTCTTTTATTATAGGATCTATCAACTCTTCTAGTGATCCTGTGCTGAAGCTTCGTCTTGCTACATGGGCCAGCCCTACGTCACTCTCCTTAAGGTATATTGGGTCATTGGCTGATCTCCCACATAGAATTTCAAACAAGATTACTCCAAAACCATAAACATCTGATTCTCTTTTTACCTTATCAGTCTTCTTGTATTCTGGATCTATGTAGCTTTCTCTGCCAATCCATTTGAGACAGAGGGCTTCATCTTTTTGATCTGGAGGCAAGAATACAGAGTCACCAAAGTCAACAATTTTTGCCCCCAAGTTCTTGTCCAATCCAATGTTGTAGCTATATATATCACGATTTATTATCATCTTTTGGTCTTCCATCTGAGAGTGAATATAATGTAACCCATGTGCAACATCAATGCAGATTTTCAAACGTTTTTCCCAAGTCAAAACCCGTTTGTCTTTGTAGTTTCCCAAATACTCACCAAGAAATCCGTTAGAAAAATTGTCAATGACAAGGATCATCTCAGAATCTTCAACACAAAATCCAAGCAGGGTGACTATGTTGGGATGCTTAACTCCACTGGAAAGAATTTCAATCTCTTTAACAAACTGTTTTTCTCCAAAGAACTGGTGACGTCTATCGGAAGGATAGCGTTTTATAATTACAGTGTTTTGTCTCTTTGATGAATGATTTTCTTTATCATAATGCTCCAATTCTGCTCGGTAGAACTGAACGTCATCGAGACTTCCAATTTTGTATGTTTCTGAAAAATCATGGGTAGCTGATAGAATATGAGTGAGAGGAATCTTCAAGTGTTCCAAATTATTTACCTGATTCAAGTTTGAAAAGAGAGTTACAAGTAGAAGAATCAAGAATGAGAAGCGAATTGTGTGAAAAGTTGCAAACAACTGAAAATAAAATTTGCGTGACCCTGCTTCTTCTTCCCTTATTTTTCATGTGCCCTAGTTATTCTTTATGATATCAAGGTTGGGCTTACTAAGGGCCAGCCCAATGTATTTCCCAAGCCCACAAGCCATTTATAGTTAGTACTTAGCCTGGATGTGAATAAGGCCCAAATACATAAAGTTACAATTAGTTAAACCAAATTAATTTAAGGATAGTTTGCTGCATATTACAAGATAATAAGAAACAAAACTAAATCCTATGTGATAGCTTAATCAAATTAATTTTTCATTACTTATAATAGGCCTGGTTATAGATTTGCTAAAATTATAAATGTTATTAATAATATATATTTCGTTAGTGTTATTAAAGTGAAATAAGTTGTTGGAGTAATTAATTAAGTTAATTGTTAGTAAGAAAGGAGGATTATATATGCCATTGGTGCATTTTAGATACACATTATTTTATATTAGTTATTATATAAATAATATTTTTGGAAAAAATATATAAAAAAAAGTAATTATTAATAAAAACCAAAAGTAATTATTTTTGGAAAAAAAATATATATAAAAAAATAATAATATTTGTATAAATTGTATTCTTTTAATAGATTTTTATATTTTGTTGGTTGTTGAAATTTTGAGTTAAAATGATACAATTGCATCTTCAAAAAGATTATGCTACGAAGAGTGAAGAAAATTATATTGTAAATAAAAAATATAAAGATTAATATAGTTAGATTTAAGGTTAGATACATAATATCATGACCATTATATTTACTTTCTCTAAGCATATATTGTTTAATTGATATTTTGTTTCATCAGGATGCATTTATATGTGTTATTAATTTTTTTAGAAAAACTATAAATTACATTGATTCTAAACTGTAGCAACCCATCTCCACCTCACTACCATCTGATTAAACTAAACTATAGCAGACCAAACAGAGCCTAGCTGATCGACATATACTAATTCATATATGTTGTTTGGCGGTAAATGGAGGTTAAGGTGATGAGTTTTGGTTGTGAATGCGGTGGGATATCGAGGCAAACCCGAGCTGAGTCACCAACACGAGAGGTAAAACTTTATAATCCAAAATGTTTTACCCTAAAACCCGTATAATACTATTAAACGGTGATATGAATGGGAAACAACGGATTGATTAAATGATTAAAATGTGGGTTCCTGGACTTCATATACATGTCATATAAAAGATTAAAAGAGCTTTACGGACCAGATTTTTACTCCGTGTAACCTAGACAAATACACACAACCTATTAACTATATATTCTTTTTCATCACTTAACTTTAGTATAGATCATATATATAAACTTTTATGATTTCATGGATATCCTTAATAAATTATGTAACATTTTATATCTTTCAAATATATTTATAACCAACTTGTGTGTTAATCTGGAAAAACATGAGGGTCTTACTAGAATTTCATGCGTGGATGGAAGTTCCAATGCTTTCTCAGGTTTAGCAATAACTTGGGTCGTATGCTCCTCCTTTAAGCAAATAACATGAAGGCAAAAAATTAGCTATAAAAACTATAAATTGTTGATAAAATTATAAATTACTAATAACTGAAGCTTTCCACACTCTCCTATTGATGTATATTTTTTTTGTATGGTTGTTGTGTGTTGGTGTATATGGAAAACAAGGAACAAGAAACGGTTTTCAAACAAGGAATAGATTATGGATGAGAACAAAAGCCTTGGTTTTTTTGGTTCAAACATTGGTCGAAGATAAGTCCGTCTAATGATTGGTGTAAATTTGAGATTGTATAGGTTTTGTTATAGTTTACCTCCGCATGTTTTTGTTGCCCCTTTCTTTTTTCTTTTAGGGGGTTGTGAATGAAATTTACCTTAAAAAAGTAAACTTGAACTTTTCGTGTACAAGTAGCCAACCACAATATTAATAAAATTTTCCAACGAACATCAATGCAAATTGTACAACCAAAGTATAGTTGTAGTCTCATATTTCTTCCTCTTCCTATTAATAAATCAAAGTATAATGATGAAAGGAAAAACTTGAGGGTCTTACTAAAATGGAGTAAATTACAAAACTCGTCCTTTATGTTGACACCAGATTGCAAAGATTGCAAAGTGTGTCATTTGTCTTCAAAAAGTAGAAAAACGTACTCGATATTTGCAAACTCTTACATGTTATGTCCTTTAGCCCTAACTCGATTATTTTTAATGGTTAAATCTGACCAAGTGAAACCCACATAAGGGTATTTTGGTCATTTTACCCTAAATACATTATAAATATATATCCAACACACATAATCTCCCTCTCTATCTCAACTCTCTCTATCTCTATCTCTCTCTTTCTCTCTAACATCAGGCATCACCAACCCTCATCGGCCATCACCACCACCCGACGACCACCACCACCTACCCCTACCATCACCGCCGCCACCACCACCACCACCCTCTTGATTCCATCGCTCCCAAACAAACCCAATTTCAGATTCAAACAAACCCCAAACAAATCCAGATCTGAACTCTAGATCCGTAGGCGGTAGTTGGGTTTCTCCGTCGTGATCGGGTTTAGAGAGAGGGATGAGAGGATGGTGGTCGGGTTTCTCCGTCATGATCGGGTTTAGAGAGAGGGATGAGAGGATGGTGGTCGGGTTTCTCCGCCGTGGTCGGGCTCAAAGTTTTTGAATGAGGTCAAAATCGGTGATAATGAGCGGGGAGAGATGGTTCAGAATCTGATTTGGAGAGTGATGACGAGTGTTGTGGCGTTGATGAAGAAGGTCAGGAAAACAAACTGATTGATTAATCTTTCTAGACTGTGCATTTTGTGAGCCAAAGCTTCCTTTTTTTTTTAAATGGAGTTTGTCCATAGGATTGATAAAGAAACCAGATTATTAAATAGGTACCTTTTTTTATGAATATGGGTTTTTTCACGGTGAGTGCTATGGTTAAACACGTTGGTGGTGGTGTGATGGTTGTGGTGGGGGTGGTTGACGGTGGCAAGTGATGGTGGTAGGTGATGGAAGTGTGTGAGAGAAAGGGGGGGTGAAAGAGAATAGATAGAATTGAATAAATGGTAAAATGTTTTATGTAAATAAATGGGTAAAAATTGTAAT
Source organism: Helianthus tuberosus (assembly GCA_030545235.1). Taxonomy (NCBI): domain Eukaryota; kingdom Viridiplantae; phylum Streptophyta; class Magnoliopsida; order Asterales; family Asteraceae; genus Helianthus; species Helianthus tuberosus. The sequence goes on along the minus strand of CM060416.1, from coordinate 154,763,329 downwards.
TTGCCCTCGAGTGGGGTAAACTTGGTCAAATTTAACCATGAAAAATAACCGAGTTAGGACTAAAGGACATAACATGCAAGGGTCTGCAAACATCGAGTACGTTTTTTGTATTTTTTGAAGACATAGGACACACTTTGCAATCTGGTGTCAACATAAAGGACGAGTTTTGTAATTTAGACATTAGAATTCCATAGTTCCAATGCTTTCTTAGGTTTAGCAATAACTTGGGTTGTACTTGGGCGTTGTGTTTGCTCCTCCTTTAAGCAATAATATGAAGGAAAAAATTAGCTATAAAAAATTAAAAACTATAAATTGTTGATAAAATTAGAAATTACTAATAACTGAAACTTTCCACACTCTCCTATTGATGTAAAATTCTTTTATGGTGCGGTTGTTGCATGTTTGTGTATATGGAATGTAAGGAACAAGAAACGGTTTTCGAACAAGGATGTCTAAGTGGAGCAGATTATGGATGAGATCAAAAGCCTTGGCTTATTTTGTTCAAACATAGGACCAAGTTTTAGTCCGTCTAATGGGAAAGACTGGTGTGACTTTATGATTGTATAGTTTTTGATGTAGTATACCTCGGCGTGTTTTTGTTGCTCCTTTTTTCTTCTAGGGGGCGTGTTGAATGAACTTTACCTTTTAAAAAAAATAAACTCGAACTTTTCATGTACAAGTAGCCAACCACAAATTTAATTAAATTTTCCAACTAACATCAATGGAAATTGTACAACCAAAGTATAGTTGTAGTCTCATATTTCATCATCTTCCAATTAGTAAATCAAACAAATAAAAGATTAATGTGATATAAAAAGTTACCAAACATGTTACTTATCATAAAATGTTTCCCTATATTTGTTTTGTTATATTATTTGGCTTTCAATTTGTTCGCCATAGTTAGGATGTAATGTTCCATGTTTAACAATTAAAATAGTAAAAATAGTGTGTTACGCATAGCCGGATCTGTTAATGCAGTTTTGTGTTCGTTGTGTGAATAAAATAGAATGTGTTTTTGACACATTCGTTTGAAGTGGCCAAACGAGAGGGTTTTTTGTTTGAATTTGTGTGTTTGCAAGTTAGACAAGTATGTTCTAACAAAAATGGTTGTTTGACTATTGCAAACAAAATGGTTGGTGTTGTTTGGAACTTCAAAATGACATGGGACTTATATAAGCTTGTTCTTGTTTCATTTTTTACTAAGGTTTTTGAGTTTAGGGAGAGACCACCACTTGGTCACTCCCGGTTTCCATGATCTTTGTACTTTCGGTATGTTATGTTGGATAGCTTATCATATGACTTATTGTTATCAACACCATCAATCAAGCAGTCAAAGATTGAATTAATAAATGCCAACACTAATGCCAACACTAATGCTAACACTAATGCCAACACTTGGCATTATTATTCTCCTCATTTATTTAGACATGCATTTGTATGTAAGTTATTTGTGTATATATTGTGATTGGTTATCAATGAAATATTCATCCTTGACAAATACAAAAATCAATTCCTTTCAATACCTTAATATGGTATCAGAGCTTTACTTGCTCCTTTGAGTAAATCGATCCATATCTAGCTCAGCATCAAATCATCACACCAACTTTGCTTTTCAAAAAGCAAGTAGAAAGCAACTTTGCTTTTCAACAACCAAACACCAACTTTGCTTTTCAAAAAGCAAGTGGAAACACAAACGGTGGAAGACAACCTATTACTTTAGTATTGTTTTCAAAAATCAAGTGGAAAGCAATTATTACCTATTACTTTAGTATTGTTTTTCGAAGAGCAAGTGGAAAGCAATTTTCAAAGAGCAAGTGGCCCCTCAACTTTAAACAACGAAGAAAAGCAGAAGATTTAAAAATTTCAAAGACCCTTTTCTTTTCTTTCGATTCACCATGGCCAAACCAATCATCCACAACTGTCAACCCACTACTTATGAAGATCGCCCGACCCGCAACAACAACACCTATTGCTACTATTGTAACATTCCCAGACATGACACCAAAGATTGTCGCAAACTTAGTCGCTTCTTACAAAAACACAATGTCTTGCCTCAAAATAACAACACCCCAGTGGTTAACTACACTACCCCTCACCCAACGGCTACAACCCCATCTTGGATATGGGACACCGGTGCGTCCATCAACACCGCGAACAACAACCAACAATTTCCCGTTCTTTCCGAATACGGAGGACCCGATAAGATCGTGCTAGGTGACGGTAAAACTCTCCCTATAACTCATATTGCTCAAACAACTATTCCAACAAAATCTCGCCCACTTCTTTTAAATAACATTTTAATTGCTCCTAATCTTCGAAATAATCTTATTTCCGTTGCCAAAGTTTGTCGTACTAATCGTGTTTCTGTTGAATTTTTTCCCTATCATTTTTTTGTCAAGGATCTACGCACGGGGGCGCGTCTCATGCGGGGAGTAAACATCAATGATGTCTACTATGGACCAATCTCCTTGTCTCCTCAAGTCAACAACACCCAAACAAACTCTCTTCTCATGTGGCACCACATACTTGGACATCCATCGCTCCACGTGTTTAAGTCTTTAATTTCTAAATTGGGACTTCATAGTAATAAGGTGACCCATGAGTCTTTTCATTGTGCTTCATGTTCACTAAATAAAAGCCACAAACTACCTTTTGGCAAAAATTCCTTTGTTGCTAATCAACCACTACAACTTCTCTACTCCGACGTATGGGGTCCCGTAAAAACGTCAATAGATGGCTTTAAATACTATGTCATTTTTGTTGACTATTTTTCCAAATACATTTGGTTATACCCAATCAAACAAAAATCTGATGTCAAAATTCTTTTTCCACAATTTAAATCTCTTGTTGAAAAGTTTTTAAAAACCAACATTGTTGCGTTATTCACTGATAATGGGGGTGAATATGTGGGTCTCTCACCATATCTTGCCTCTCAAGGTATCTCCCATTACACGACACCACCTCACACGCCGGAACAAAACGGTATTGCCGAACGACGTCACCGACACGTTGCTGAAACCGGCCTCACACTACTCCCACTTACCACAACATTTTTGGTCTCATGCTTTTCAAACCGCTACTCACCTCATAAACCGTTTACCTACACCCATTCTCCACAACAAATCTCCCTACGATATGTTATTCAAAAACGCACCCACCTATTCCAAGCTTAAACCTTTTGGTTGCCTTTGCTACCCATGGTTACGACCCTATGCCACTTCCAAACTCCACTCCCGTTCCTCGGCATGCATATTTCTTGGGTACTCCTCCTCCAAATCGGCATTTAAGTGCTATGACCCATCAATCAAGCAGTCAAAGATTGAATTAATAAATGCCAACACTAATGCCAACACTAATGCTAACACTAATGCCAACACTTGGCATTATTATTCTCCTCATTTATTTAGACATGCATTTGTATGTAAGTTATTTGTGTATATATTGTGATTGGTTATCAATGAAATATTCATCCTTGACAAATACAAAAATCAATTCCTTTCAATACCTTAATAATTGTAACATTATGCTCCCCAAATTTATACACGAAAGTGTTTATTTATCTCTAACCTTCCATTTGTGAACTAATTTTGCACTAATCCATGATTAACGGTTGTAAAAACAGAATTTCAGCTGGTATTAGAACCATGGTACTAGACTTAGAGAATCTAACCATTTTCTAGGTCACATGAGCCTTGATTAATGATTTTTGTGAGTTTTTGTTCAAGATGTAAAAATGGTGTGAAAACCATAGATCTGAAAATCGTAGCTCAAAACATGGATCTAGGATGAATGAAACATGGACGAGTGTTAGGTTTATATTTTCACACAAATTGAAGTAAGTTTTCATCATCTATTCAATGATTTGGAGGAGTTTTGGACAGATCCAAATGACATCAGATTCACAGTTCCATGTTCCAAATGACAACCCACATTTCCAAATAACAACCCTTGTTGTTTGACTTTTCCAAACGACACCCTTGTTGTTTGACCAAAGTGGTGTTGTTTGACCAAAGTAGTATGGTTTGACCTTGTGTCGCTTGAAATTGACTTTGACCCATCTAAACAGATCCACTTCCTTAATTTCACCGTATGAGACCAAGACCCTATTCATACTAAAAAAATAATATAAGGGAATGATTGTTGGAAAAAATTCTGGTAAAATAATTTTTCAGGAATTTTACATGTCTGTAATGTGGGGTAGTCACGGGACTAGAGAATACAAAGGTGTTTCGAGATCCTTAGCAGCAAAATATTGGTGTTCCAACTACCTTGCTAACGTGACTATTATGTGCCAAAACGTCAAATTTATTTCCGCATGAGAAAATTTGGGATTGTCGTATTTGTATTTGTTGATC